>CM040994.1:15541788-15672834 GCA_022985145.1 Pangasius djambal
CTAGGTTAGAGATGAGAGGAATCTACAGTATGTTACCAAATCTCTTGCACAAGTTAATGTTCACCTTAGTTTAATTCAGAATCAGACTTTTGTTTTGTTCTGTTGTTCATTTGAGTTTAAACTGTGTGTGTGTGTGTGTATACATATATATATATATATATATATATATATATATATATATATATATATATATATTATTCATCTGTCTACCTTTTTGATATTTAATGATATCTTAACAACAAAAGGGGAAATCTGTTATATTCAGTAGAGTTTGGTATATTATAATTACAGCAAGCGCAGCACGCTTATAATATTATCTAAACTACAGTATTTTTGTTTAACTTTTTTACCTTTATTGCCAGAAATTTACTCTACTATCTATATGAAATTTTTATTTCAAAACTAAAAAATAATCTGAACCATATTCCAGATGTTTTAATAGCCTTTATTTCATGGCTTTAGTATTGTTTGGACTGAAATTACTCATATTATTTTTTTCTATACAATATGATGAAATATGCTTTAACTTCTAGAAAAATTTATTATATAGATTTATTATTTTACTACCATTTTTTAAATTTACTTTTCTATAAAATTTTCTTAATTCAAAGTTTATTACTGGGATAAAGATAAGATATTTTTTAAGATATATTCCCTCTGCATTTCTAGGAAATAAAAACACATAGACTTGGTCAATGGAGCATCATTTCCATTTCCAAGGGCCAGTGGTAGGAAAAAAAAAATGGTTAGGTGGCTCACCAGCTTCTCGTGAGATCTGCATGAAGGCCTCCACTCCCTTCTCTCCATAGCTGCCTTCAGAGGCTACAGTCGAGACGTAATTCCAGCCCATAGCCTTCACAATGTCCACCATGGCCTGGGCCTGGAATGAGTCCGGTGGAACCACACGTGAGAAGAAGTCATAGCGGCGATCATCACTCAGCTCTGGAGCTGTGGAGGCATAGCTGATCTGGGGAATCTAAAAAAAAGTAAAACACACATGAAGGAAAAAGGAATGTGAAAAAAGCAGAACTAAACCAGAATTTGTGCAAGCCTACAATTAAGATTTATATTTTACCCAGCAGAAGGGTTTTTCTCCCCAATAACCATGTCACATTTATTGTTGTTAGGCCCACCAATAATATAATATGCAAGAACGTGTCATTAAAAAAAATCTATTTTCAATAATATTTTATTGTCCAAAAGCTACTAAAATGCACCAATATCCTTATGAAGATTGCAACAATCTACTGATAGATATGCAAATTGAAAACACTTGGTGAAAAACGGTAATATTAAATTCAGTTATCGACTTGCTCACTGTTTACACTGTTACTGTAATGCTACTAAACTAGCTCATATTTATCACAGACCAACACAAGCAGTGTGACTTGATTTGAGTTGTCATATTCTCAGTGATTCTCAGAAACCAAACTTGTCAACTTATACCCTAAGTTTAGCAACAGTTTTGTTCTTTAACATTAGTTACTGTATGCTAGCTAGCTGTCTAGATTAGCAGATAGGTATTCGTCTCTGTTTACCACAGGATCCTTTCATAAATTACTTATCGGATGTTCGATTATTCATCCATTCATCTTCATTAACCACTTTATCTTGGTCACATGGGTTCAAAGTCACTGAACCTATTTTGTGACATCACAACCTGCTGGGTTGTATAAAGTTTTGCTTAACAAACTATGTTGTAATAACTCCTCAGAAGCATTCTTCTTCATTTTTATGACTTCCTGAGGTGCTGTATCAGGTTCTGCATTTCCCCTGCTTTAACAATAATTCAAAAATAGCATTTTTAAAATGAAAAATGTCAAGGAGAATAAAAATTGCCAGATATATAGGGGGAGCAAAAAAAGAAGGAAAGGATGAGGAAAAATGAAAAGCACATAGATATATATATAAAGGAGATAAAAGAAAAAAGCAATGTGGATATGCACATCTATTGTAAAAGCAGTCCACATTATCTGCATTGAATAATGAGACCTAACAAAGAAGACTAATACAAGACATGACTGAATAAATAAATAGATATAGGATAAAATAGGATAAATAGATACATAGATAGATACAAACCTGTGCCACATCATGGTTAGAATAAGGCAGAAGCATATTTCATTTAAGAAATAAAAGAGCAAAAAGAGCAATAGCATCTCATTTCATCACAGGAATGCATTTATCATGTGGGATAGGCTGCATAATGCATCCGTTGTTTTGTGAGTTATATAATGAAACTGTGAGTGATGTATTTAAGCGTCGTCTCAGCAGAAGCCATGCTGGCATGTGAACACAAAGCCTCCAAATGCTGACAAAATATTGCATAACTTTGCTTTATTCATATTCGGCACACAGAGTTTGAAGCGTAACAGCAGGTCTGTTCGGCACGTCTACGGCTTTACGTCAAAGCGCGACAGAAGGCCCCAGAAGCCTGAACTCGGTTCAGGCTTCTGTGAATAGCTTTCAGATGAAGTTTTAAGAACATGCTTGGCAGAGGCTATTTTTTCCTAATGTGTTCAATAATCACTCGCCTTGAGCTAAATATTCAATATAGAGCTGACACAGGGACGCATTCTGTCAGATGTAATAATTATGAGTCATGAAAGTAAATGAAAGAGGTTAAGAGTCATCACACTCCGGAAGAGAGGGAATCAAATAACATGTACAATATATAGCCTGTGTTTCAGGTTTGCTATGATATAGATGACAATATTTAATCTTCAGTATCCCCCTATTCACTTGTGACTGCTGTAAAATACATAAACAGCCGTGACAACATCTTGAGCCAGAAATTCAAGATGTGCAACTTTCAGAGATTGTCAAACTTCTAAAGCTTGGTCTGGATTTAGGGCCATCTGCCATCAACACAGATTCTGTTCTTAACTAGTATCATAGAAAAACATCTGAGTCCCATAAAGAGTCTCTATGAGAATTCATTTTCAAGACACAGTATCAGTAACAGAGAACACAGAATAGCTGATCCTAGATCAGCAGAACAATTATAAGGAGCTTTGCACTTTTGTTGTGTTACATTCTTTTTTGTTTTCATTTATGGTCATTTTGTTCACTAAAGATTATTTACTATATTTAGGTCTGTTCATACTGGATTAGTTTTACAAGGATAGGTGGGCTAATTTAATTATTACCTGACATTTTTGTCCTCACTGAATGTATGTGTCTGGAAAGAACATGCCTTATTTTACTTTGACCAATAGAAATAACCCTAGATCCAAATTGACATGTTGGTAAAGATTGCATTATATTCTGTGGGAAAAGAGATTTTGCACTCTTTCTTCAGGATAAAGACACTCAGGGAAGGACTGATTTCCACCGTCTCCTGCCAAAACCAAAATGAAACCAAGTATTGGCAGAATTTAAAATGCAGAACAATAAAATATAGTATTTAAAAAGACTTCTAAAAAAAAAGATGCCACTTTGGGGGTGTGTAGTAAATTATTGGATGTGTAGCACACATGGGTGTATGTAGTGTGCATGGAATTTTCTAGTGTGACAACAATGTGTACATTGTGAAGAGATTGCTTATTCTGTGCGAACTGATCAGAATCACTACAGACATACCCCAGCAACATTACTTAACAGAGATACACAATGTCTGGAAATCCTGTCCCATAGTACTTTTGGCTCTGCAGTGTCCGTCAAGCTGAACCTGATCTCATGAAGCAATTCAGACAACCGGGGGCAATGTGGCAATTTGAGTAGTTCTGGCAATATCGCAGTTGTTTGGGTGACAACATTACTTGTCTTTAACAGTACTTGCATAAGGTTTTTGGACACACATCCTGGAGACCATCCTAAAAAAATCAGCATTTGACTTGGGTTTCTTATCAATTATTACCCAGACTGTATCTTCCTTGTGACACAGAATAGACATTTGCTTGATCTTTGACTGCAACAAACTAATCTTCCAACTCCCATTCACTCTTTTCCCTCAGGAGGGATCCAAGGCCAGTGAATTACAATGAGGCATTATTATTTTTAATTAGCCTTTGGATCTGTCATGCCTTAAAGTCAAGCCAAGCGCTTTCCCTAAATTCTGTGACTTTGCGACTCGAGTGCAGCTGTGGGTGTGGAAACAGTGTGCAGTACTCGACGGAGCAAACATCACCATATAAGGCCACATGCTTGGAGAGTAAACAACAATAATGAGTGTGTCACACTGAGAGCTGCGCCTCTAAATTACGATGATGGAAGACCTCCATGGTGTGTTGAGCACTGCATTTTTCTCCAAACTCTTCAACTTGGTGTCAGCCTCTATGCTAATTCGTCGCCATGTCATACAATTTCATCTCCTTCCAGAGCACATGTTTGATTTCACAAAAATGATCCATCAAAGAGATTTGAAAGCTTAGGAAAGGGCTTGATGTCAGTTGAGAATATGTGTTAAAGGGGTTGACTTCTAAACTAACAGGCTATTTGTGAAATGGAGTGATATATTGTGTTCTGTAAGAGCAATACAACACTGGCAAGCATTCATTTAAACCTCTACATGAAGTGGAAATGTAGTTAAAAAATATTGTTGGGTACACCATTCCATGCCTGTATATATAAAGAGAATAAAACACAGCAGGGCATGCTGTTATAGGAAAATGACGAGCCTGAGACAAAGTAAAGTTAACCATACCACCCCAAAGGTGATTATTTTCCTATAACAGCACACCCTGAAATGTTTTATTCTTCTTATAGCACAGCAATTTACCAACAAATTAGAATTGTATATATTTCCACTTTTATGACTGTTACAAAGCGCTGACCCTGGAGACTCCTTCCATAAACTCATCCTTCCATCTCATTACAGAAAGCTTGACCATAGCAATCATTATAGATTTTTGCACATTTTAAAAATCTATTTTAGAAAAAGCACATTAATATAAACCTGTGACTTGAATTACAGCTGGCACTATTGCTGGAGCTGCTGTTGTAGAAAATTAATCACATTTTGACCATATATGTATATGTACATATATGTATATGTACATACTGTATTATGTATTAGTTTTTCATTTAACATGCTGAGATAATAGTCACCACTTGTCCAACAACCAGAAAACATTTCATTTTGAATGTTTGTCCAAATGCAACACACCGCAACTGGTTTATACATTCCTCGGTGGTGTGAAGCACCTCAGTGCTGTAGCGCGCACAATTCTTTTCCAAATCCATTCCAAATGTATAGGGACATGGTGTGGCTGTTGATAGGAACTAGGCATATTAATTAAGCAGACAATTGCTAGATTGCTAGACAGTCTTTCCATAATCAGGGTGTGGAAGCAGTGACTAAGCTGAGCAAAATTCCGTACAATGCAGCACATAAACATTGTTCTATAACTGTTCTATGCTGCCAACACAACTGCTCTGTGTTGCTAGCCAGACTCAAATAACGTCTTTATGTGAGACAACCGAACACCACGACTTATAGCCAAAATATTATCCGATGATTTTTTTTTGTCAAGCACAGACATTAACAGGAGAGGAATTAAAAACTTTGTCTCTCAAGGATTCAAGGACTCACTTATTTTCCATAGTCTGTATTAATGCACATAATTAGGTTGTCATATTTTTGAGTTAAATCACATTAATTGCTGCTATTTAGCTTAGGTAATTGGGCTAATCAATGCTAATGGGAGTTTTGTCTATGGCAGGAAACCATCCATTTGTTCTGAAAGCTTTCCTGAGACTGAACTGCAATATGCTACATACTGTGATCAAGTCACATCAATGTCATTGACTGCTACTCATTTATTTCTTTCATCCTATAGGGAATCTCAATTTCATTAAGACCTCCACATGTTAAATCCTGTGCTTGAAATGGAAATCACATTTTTTCAACCTCATTTATCAAAGGTGATAACAGTCTACCTCTCTGATGTCACTGCAGATGGAGAACAAAGCTTTTTTTATCAGCTGAAAACAAATATTAATTCAGCATTGTAATGAAATGGTGTCTTTGTTAATTCTGTGACATTTTGACAAAGTGGAATCTACCAACCCCATAACACTTTCCTGCAGCTGTTCAAATCCGAATACGGATACATGTTCTGATATTTGGAGCACTAAACAGATACAGCTACAGATACAGATAGTGGCACTGCGTTACGCCCCTGCTTCAAAGAATCATGCTCTGGCTCTGACAGCCATCATGGGGAACATATTCTTAATTTAGTTCCACCACTACAAAGTGTTAAGTATCATCAATAGCTCTGCTCTCGTCTTTGCTTCAAACCTCTCAAAACCCTTTCTGTCACTCAGAAGCTGAAATCACTCAACTGCCTTACTCCGGTAGGAAAGATCAAACATAAAACATGTGTGCTTCCTTTCCAAACCTTGAAAGGATCAATCATGCACTATTTTCAAAACAGTACCTCAGACATTCAGATTCTAGACGACACAGAATGTATGGCACAGTTCCTCTTAGACATACAGTAAACATGTTTCTGAGACAAAATACAGCTGCTTCGGTGGTGAAGAACATTTCTGCTGTGACCTTTAACATGCGTCTTGTTCACAGTATGAGTTCGCTCTTAGAAAAAGATGGTTTTATATAATAGAAAATACTATTGTCTATGAACGGAAACATTTTTGTCATTTTTGTAAACTACTGAGACTCCAAATTTAGTCATGGTCTCAGTTTTTAGACAACCAGTGCCTAAAAATAACCTTTATACCACAGCACTGTAGAATTCTCAAATGTGGTTGGTCAGAAGGTGTTGATTAACTTTTTTTTATAATAGCAGCTGTTACGATTGTTATAGCTGTAATTCAAATCACAAGTTTATATTAATTGTTCTAATATATTAATGTTTAGTAGTTCAGAGGGACTTGTATGAAGAACTCTAAGCTTAATGATAAATAGATTAAAAAAAAACGAATGAAAAACTTAGAATTGTTGATAGTTTTCTGCAAGGAGACATTTTTAACAATTATGGAAGGGGTCTCCAGTACCAGCGCTTTGTAATGTAAAGTTTTCTGCCATTGGAAAGTCTTCAGGACAGAGGACATTGCACTTTCTGGCTTCATGGTAACATGACAAGATGTGTTTATTGATTGATTGATTGATTGATTGAATTATTGATTGTCTGATTAACTCCGAGAACAAAAAGAGGATAGTGAGAGAACAACTAATGTATGTACAATGTATGTACGTACAATGCATAACAAATATTAAACATAAATATAAATGAATAAATAGTATGGCATTTATTAATAAGCTAAAAATTATAATCATTGGCACATTTTTTTAAGAGGAATAAATTCCTCATATAGGAAAATAATCAACCTCCAGGCCCGAACCACAAGACTGAAGAACAGCTTCAGCCACCAGGCTGTCAGAAAGCTGAACTGTCTCCCCTCTCTGCCCTCTGCCTTAAGAGTCACCGAACTGTAACTGCACGCACGCACGCGCACACACACACACACACACACACACACACACACACACACACACACACACACACACACACACACACACACACACCCAAATCACACAAATGCACAAGCCACTTTTACTACTGCTGCTCTCTCTTGTTTAGCACTAAAATGTATCTACACACTCACATGTGCCATGAATGTTTATAGTGTACATATTGTATTTTATTTTATTTTACTTTTTTTAATTACTTGTCTTGTTATGTTGGTTTCTCACACCATGAGTCTGAGGGAAACGAAATGTCCTGTACATATTAGCAGAATTGACAATAAAGTTGACTTTGACTTTGAACTTCAGGATGGAAACAGTATCTGCTCTTCACATCAGGCAGCATCACACCACCACTGCATTTAAACACTATATAAACGCTATAGTAAGTATCCACATCCTAGTGAGCTCTTAAAGATGGCATTTGACTCATTATAGTTTTGCACTTGTTCCTTGAAATTAAATAGCCTACCTGTTAAACCTATAATCCAAATTTTCTTTGTCCTTGGTATCACATTGTACATTTTATAAGGCTAAGTGTAAATATGAATAATCCTAATACTGAGGGAGCATCATATTTTGTATTCAGACATCCAAATACTTTCATTTTTGTAACAGAAAACTGGAGTCAGATTTGCCTACAGAACCCTGAAGCCTTTAGGAAAAAAAAAATCTATTGAAAGCAGAGACACCCTGAGGTAATCTCTAACCCCGTACAAACAACATCATGATCTTTATGTCTGTCTCTCTGTCTGTTTCTCTAACATACATAGGTGGCAGAAATAATATCAGGGTCTGGTATCACAGCCTTGGCCCCTCTCCACCCATCACCTGTGTATTTATGTGTCTGTGCCGATGACAGGGAGGGCAGTGATGAACATTGGGCGTCTGGAGGCCTTTGGACGGAGCGCCATTATTGCACTCCATTATCTTGTCCATCAGGGTGAGTGGGCAGTGGGCAGCTGCTCATTGTGTCCCTGCTGTCAGGTGAGGTGCTGTAGGAATGGGTTTCATGTCCACTCGTTTGTCAGGTGAGACTTTTCACCCCACCACATAAACATAAACTCAGACTACTGCATTGTTTGTTTCTTTTGTTGCTCTCCTTTCTGGAAAGTTTATGTCTCTGGTAGATTTCTCATTAAGAACATTGTGGGCATTGGATGAGTGCTGTATGTGACTGTTATTTAGCTCTATATATTTATTTAATTTTTTTTACACTTTAAAACATGGCAGCAAACTCGAAAACACAACAGCTAATTCTGAAGCACAACACCAAAAAAAAAAAAACAACAGCAGCACATCAGAAAACACAACAATAATACCAAAAACACAACCTCAAATCAGGACCCTTTCCGTTTTGAGTTAATGCTATTGTGTTTCTGAATTTGCTGTTATGTTTTTGCTTTTGCTATTGCATTTTTCTGATTTGCTGTCATGTTTTTTGCATGGTAAAATATTCTGCACTTTGTGGCCACCATGCTTTTTGCATCTTGGAAAGGACAAGTATCCTTGATTTTGGCCCAAATGTCTGATTATTCCAATGGGGCGCAGGTTACCACAACCCAGATTAATTTGTCTCTCAGGTTTCTCAGGGCTTGTACCAAGTGGCCAATCTGAATGAGTTGCCAATACAGACCCAGACCTACTATCCACCTGCATTTACATCAAACGTAATGCTTTAATATATTAATGAATTAGTAAACTGTGATTAATAGTGTAGTGTACTCCCATAATGCTATTCCTACAGCTTTATTGGTGAGCTGCTATACCAGCGGTCTATGCCCAAACTGCTGGTACAGGCTGAATTTATTTATTTATTCATCATTTGTTACACAAGGTATAAAAATATTAAAATGGAAATTTGACTCAGAAACATACTTTTATTATTATTATTATTATTATTATTATTATTAATTTTTCGTTTATTTTTCAGGGCATCTGTACTCTCTCCTTCTACTTATAACCTTAATAAAGATATTTTTACAGCTGTTGGCTGAAGGTTCATAGGGCCCTTCAAAAAAAATTTTAAAAATCCGGAACAAGCCATAACAATCTGCGCCACTTTCAATCCTGTCTACAGGACACAATTACCAGGACCAATCTTGCCTTTCCACAGACACTGTAAAGCTTCCAATGCTACACACTGTCATTTCCTCTAGGTTCCTGTGAAAGATAATAAACACCACCCCAGGGCTTTCACAGCTCTTGAGCCACCTGCTTGTGTAACATAAAATCTGGCAAATAGAAACACCTTTCCATCCCACCACCACCCTTCCACCTTTAGTGTTTAATGCTAACTTGACCTCTATGTTGACCTCACTGGCCAAAAGGGATGAGCACTTAGACAATAGATCAGGCTTATGACCCACCTGGGGTCATTTTCAGTGCCGGACAGAAAGGTCGGCCAGCTTGGCAGCAGCAATAAAAAGTAACAGACGAGGTTCAGACTGCCATCGATCTGAAGGAGAATGCCACTATCTGAGCTGAATGGAGGGTCCAGTGAACGATATTGGACATGGGCCAGGATCGCTGACATTTACAGAGACGTTTTCTTCACCTGCATTTCCCGTACAATGAGAGGTGGATGAAAAGATATTCATTTTTATTGCTGGGGAGAACATTAGATAATGGTATGGGCATTAAAATCCTGTACTTTATTATTATTATTATTATTATTATTATTATTATAATGGGGCAGAGCAAATAATTAATAAAATGATGGTGTGATGTGGCCAGAAGTTGATTATTTTCCTTTAATAAAGTGAAGAAACACACAACACATCCAAAGGTGTTGATTCCTCTTATAACACAGAAATTTGCCAACACTAACAATTCTTATTAACTAAAAAATGGCACATGTTGTATCTGTTTATAGCTACATTTTAATGTATGATGCAAGCAAATTCCTGTTATCATTTACATTATAGCAGTTATAAACAGTTGTTTTTGAGGCAGAGGTTGGAAGTACTTTTGACTCATATGTACAAGAATAAATAAAAATATATTACTTAGCAACATATCCAGTGAAGTCTCAGCACATGAAAAGACCAAAATATGGAGGGAAATTAGAGGTGAATTTGGTGTTGTCCATCCAGTGCAATAAAAGTGAGGTCAAAAGAAAATGGTTTGACACAAAAACTGAGTAAAAAAAAAGTATTACTGCTAATCAACAGTTTCTCTTCTGGCAGAGGGCAAGCCATAATATATCTGTTTAAAATTGACCAGATGCTGTGGCAAACGGAACTGATTTATAAGCCAGCTTTCATCCTCTGAAAAAAATCCATCCTGGTCTCTAAATATCCCCTGCCTCCTAAGGGCATCATGTGCTAAGTCTTCCAGGAATATCAATTCTGCCACCATTACCTTGGCTTATGGCTACCATCTGCAGAGACCAGCCCATCCTCCTTTTATACAGCAGCATTTAATCATAACCGAACAACTAGCCTTATTTGTCTGTATATACTGTATATGTAATATGTCCTTAATACCATTTAGGCTTATTTAATTTGTATGTGTATTTGAAATAAATAAGCGATTTGAACTTCCCAGTGTAATCCATATATAAAAATACAGTAACTCATTGCAAATTATACGATTATACACACTCAGGAGCATGTGTATTATAAGATTTTTTTTTTTTCCAAAATTTCCAGGATTTTTATGAATACCAAGTTTTTGTGTAAATGCTCATATGAACAATTTACGCATAAATTCATAAATGAGGCCCAATGTTGCTACTAAAACCCACTCCCTACCAATAATCCCAAATGTTGAGAGGAAGAAAATCAGCCTTCCAAATGAATATACGTCCACTAAAATGTGATTAGGAACAGAAAAAAGGTATGATGGACAGGTCTATCTAAAGTTAGGGATTATCTGCATGCAGCCCAACATTAATTGGCACTGTTCTCTTCCCCAGACTTGCCTCCCCTTGACCCTTAATTAGGAGAACCAGCTGAACAAAAGGAACATGATTCTTATGCGAGGGCCTCATATTCAGTGTGCATGGGGGCCAGGAATTCTAAGCAGGTATATCTAATTACACAGATCTTTGGCGACCTTTCTGCATACTTTTTCCCATTAATTAAAGAGCAGGCTGAAAAAAAGTGAATAAAGAACAGAAGAAAGGGGCTGTGGGAGCTGAGCATTACTGGATGGGAAGTGAACTTTGGTTTGAGTGATTTGTACAACAGGTAGCGCCTGTTTCTGTCTCAAGGAGTGATAAGACGTTAAGGTCTTCCTTGACCTCTGTAAAGCAAATCTGAAAAACAACTGGGTGGAAGCTAATTGTATAGTATGGCTGTTACACAATGCCTGTAAAAATCTGTATCTGTATCTGGTTACTGCTCCAAATATCTGTATTCAGATTTAGTATCTGTATGCAAGTATCAGTATTGTAGTATGTAGTATTCAGATGTAAGTATCTGTATTCAGATTTAATCCCAAAGTGGGTGTGGCCTGTAGTCAATGTTTTTTTTTTTTCCTTAGTTGAATTACATATGAACCCTTCCACTATGCCCCAGAAACACTGGAAAAAACCCAGAAAACCCAGGAAATGCCAGCACTGTTAGCATGGTGTATGACTTCTGGCTCTGACAGTTCCTCAACCTCAGCTACATCACTCGAGTTCATAATTGGTCTCAACTAGAGATATGTGAGGTACTGTTTTTGTAATCTTGTTCACACAATTAATATTTTTGTTTGTACCTGCCCCAGATAATTTCTAACAATTTTCCTTGGTAGTATTATTAATATAATAAAAAATAATAAATTAGTGACCTAATTTAAACCACCAGTCAGTTACTAAAGTTGTGACCTTTGTTGCGGCATCCCAATCCCAAGGCACACCAGAAACCCTGAACCTTTCTAAAAAAAAAAAATAAAAAAAAATTAATATCTGTAATTGTATCCATTTAGATGCATTATGTACATATTAAAATGTTATTACATATTAAAAATGTATTTGCCATTTCCTAAACTATGCAATGGCTATGACATGGTATCATTACCTGAGTCTAAACCTCAGGCTTCCACACAATATGATACGTTGATAACTTGTATTTTAAGACAACAATTTGATATTTGATACCACTGAATCTGCACTGATATCATACGGTATGATTTAGTAACCTCCAATCACTATATGACCAGCTTTGTTCAGAATCTTGGGTAGACCTACTAGTAATTTGCGAATACCAATGACGTACAGAATGACAATTGTAAGTATGAAAATATTAGGCATTAAGTAAGATTTACAGGCAAAACACCTTGCTACCCTGTTTACACATCGGTTTAAAAATATAAATTATTTTTACACACAGGTTGTCTGTCCTTTTTCTATAATAATCAAATTCTAATTAATTATAACCCTTAATAATTGGTTTATGATTGCCTTGATTCATTTCAGTCATTGCCTTTAAAATTATTGATCCAAACTGTCATTAACCATCATAAAGCATCCAAACCATGGTTAATCGATCAGTATACATCTAATTACATTATGTTTACAGGAGTGCCAAATTTTACCACAAAAGCCCTGCAACTGGAGGTGGATAAGACAGCATTTTTATTTATTTATTTATTTTTTGTCTATCTGTGTGCCAAGCAACAGTAAGAAAAAGTGAGTCAAAACAGTCTGGTGTGACCACTACTTGATAATTAGCATAAACCAAAAAGACCACAGTCCTGCTCATTTTATTTCTATTGGCTCAAAAGACCAAGGCTCAGAAATCCACAGGTCAAAGTTCACCTAAATAAACCGATACAACATTTTGTGTCCTTTCCCCCCTCAGTGAATTGACTTTTTATGCTGGGTGTATTTTATTCATGTTTGGTCTTGAACTGCTTTTTTTATGGAAGGTGGCTCCCATACTTCCATGGCAAGGGATCAAAAATCAGAAATGCTTAATTTTCCTGAACTGATGTCAGGTGGTGCTGCAAATCACTGATTTCATTACAAGTGCCCACTCTGTCCCCATCATGCAGCTGCCATTTTTCACACAAAGAATAGCAGCATGTTTTCAATTTATCCCTCCGTTTTCCACAGAGATGAAAGGGGAGGGTAAATATATTACCGCTAAAATGACAATACTTTGGCTAAATAATTAAACTAGCGCTGATGTTGTATTGATGCACAAACCTCATTTAATTCAGTTGTCCAGCACGCCCAATATGTGAAATTCAGAATCGAAGCAAAGATGGGGTGTGTGAGTCAATTCCAACAGGCCCGTCATTGTTTTTAGCACTCATGGGGGGCGGTGTGTTGGCATTGCTCAGGAGTAGATGTTTTCTCAATAACAGAATGAGTCAGACAATGGAGGAGTCCCGCGTCTTGTAATATTCTGGGAAACTGGAATGTCAGCATGTGGTGATGAATTGTAGCAAAGGATAGCCATGCATGTAGGTCAACAAAGTTTACCTGCATTTTCAGCTAGTGTTGAATGTTAAAATAAGAAATTATAATTAAATAATGTAAAAATAAAATAACGAGTTAATTAGCTAAGGGATAAAGGTTCTTTCTGGCAAGTGATTCTGAAGTAAAGCCATAAAGATTACATTACATATAGGCACATAACCTTGTCTTCAAATCACAATAATATTGTGTTTTGTTCTGTTAACCGTTTGAAACTCTAAAAATAAATCTCTTCTCACTTAGTATGTTTGCTTAAATGGTACTTTATCCACAAAATGTCAATATTTCTAAAAAGATTGAACACTATCCTGATGCACTTCAAACCAGCTTTCAAGCTTCACTTGTTTTTTGTTTACTAGTTTAACGTTTTTTGCTCAAAGTAATGTAAATGTTGCTACAGTTGAATAAAAGATAGAGCAGTGCACTCTAAATCATGAAAGTACTAGCTTTCAATTTTGTTTGCTACCTTAATATTTCTACTTAAAATAATGTAGATATTGGTTAAAAAAAAATGAATGAGATATATCCTGACACATTCGAAATCATGCTAACTAGCTTAATTTATTTTCCCTTTCTGTTACAAACTGGGAAACACAATCATTTGAAAACATTCTTTTTCAAAAAAAAAAAAAAAAAAGATTGGATGTCAAGATTCTCAGTTCTCCCATATTCATGAATGACTTCTAAGAAACAATACCTTCTCCATTAATTTTCTCAACATTGGCTGTAATAGTACTGCTAGTATTATAATATTCACAACGTCTTTACAAATCAGTGTGCAATTTCCTTAGTCAATGAGAGCTCATTAAAAAGCACAATCAGCCACTGCTCACTGGCACAGTGCCAACACCGAAAACATGAGAGAAAGACTTTGGGTAAGAGGTGCTTGATTTTCAGATCTCTAGTCAGTCTGTAATCTTGTCTGCATGCTGGTAATTATATTTTGGGTGTTATTATTGGCTAAACCTCAATATATCCAAGGACAGCTGGTATAAATGTACTGGCAAGGCTGAGATAAAAACACATCCACATCATTTGCCATCCACATCATTATTTGCTGTTGTCTTGTTTTGTGGAACCAACATAACATAACATTATCACAAATGGTTATACAAAATACACACAGAATGATATGAAGAACTGAGGCTGGGGCTGATTTCTTTCTAGCAGAGACTGTAGATTCAAAGAGTGAAATGCTCCTGAGATTTGATCTCCATTTGGGCTGATATTTTTTTCAGCCCACGTCTCTGACATATCCATAACATATAATCATATAAGCAGTGATTGAGAAGTGAAAACCATTCACTGGTGTAATGAAGATGAACAGCCAACATGGCCAGCCATCAGCAAATATGTTCATGACTTCATGTCAATGTCTGAGAAACCTATGTTTGAATTTGCATAGCTTCCTCAAAGAAAGTATTGACACAACTCCATTATTATGATGTTACTTAGTAATATTATGTTAATAATAATTATTATTATAGTAATTAATTTACCAGTAAATGATATCACACTGCAATAAAAATAACTTTATGATTCGGCTTGGACAGTAAAATTTCTTTCTTGGATCTGAGTATGGTATTGTCTATGCTATTTCATCAGCCTAAGGCTTCAGGTTAATACAAATGAGTTTTCTGTAGACCCAAACCCACCCCACACACCTTCTGATAACTCCAAGGCCTGATTCATGAACCCGTAATGCAAAAATTAAATGAAAGGCAACTGAGTTATCTTTGGTGAGAACTGAGGCTGGGATGAGGGAGATATTTCACCTGGTGCCCCAAGGCCATGCGAATTTTTCACCATCACCAACCAGGATTAAATAAAATGAAAAGTTGGTTTTCACTCTTTCCTAACTATCTTAAAGTTATCACTAAGGTATTACTTCCCCAGTGCTAACAATAAGCAAAAGGTAGCATGAATCCCTTCTACCATGCTAACTTTTAACACTCATTCTTTGCTAACTATTTTTCCTTGATATAATACTTACATTAATTTGTAAAGAACTTTTTTTTACGTTTGCCAATTAGATTATCATGTTAAAATTAAACTTCCCCCAACATGCGAAATGCAAATGTTCCTTTAAATGAATGTAAGCTAATATAACACTTAAAACCATGCTTACTGCTAGGTTTCAATGTTTGTTAACTAGCCTAGCATTGTTCCTCAAACTGATGTGCCCACAGTAACTTGCAAAATCAAAGTTAGAATCATAGGTCTGCTAACACTCATTCTTTGCTAACTGGCTATTTTAATTAAAGTTTTTATTCCTTTACATGAAAAAATTGCAAATGTTGCTTAAAATAAATTAAAAGCTTATACCACACATACTTAAGCTAAATGCAGTTGTTATTCCAAAAAATGAAGGAAGGCCAGCATGGCACACTAGAAATCATGCTGCTAGTATTTACTCTTATAAGTTATTATTCCTTTACATAAGCAAATTGCAAATGTTGCTAAAAATCAATAAAATTAATTATTTCCTGTAAAATGCTGCTAAACATCAACATAGTTAGCATGACACACACTTAATCATGCTAATTAGAAAGCTCTCTTTTAAACGTTTAAACTTTATTGAGGTGTTCCTTTAAACATCACAAGCATAAATTAAGGATTTTTAAAACTACAAATGTTTTCTCTGAGCCTGTAATGTCTCTCCCCATAGCTTCAACATCTTTTCAGAATCATGAAAACAAACAAAAGGTGTCTCATACTTAGAAGGAGTGTAAACATTGTGCAGGCTAAATGCTACATTCCCCAAATGCGACTGTTTACCCTGCTTGATGTTCCAGACATATTCAGTACAATTATGTGTTAAGTACATCCTCTGCCACACTCAAGCACTATACACAAAACCCAAAGGAAACCCTTGACTTATTCAGCTCCTTTCCCCCCGTGCCATGATGTCTCGTAAAGAAAGCAGCCAAGCAGCCATGTTCCATGGTGATAACACCCCACACAATATCCACAATAGTACATTTTCCAGTGATTAATTCTAAAGAGTCGAATCATGCCATAAAGCCGGGCTGAAATGGAGCATTGCCTCTCGGGGAGAGCAACGCAGAGAGTGAGAGAATAGGTTTCACTCGTCTTCTCCATTCTTCTGTGAGAGTGAAACGCCTAGTAGCTTCCCAAGGATGTGTATCAAAACCTGAGTCTTTGCTAGCTAAAGCAGAGGGGACTGAGCCAAACCTTTTAGTGCACGGGACCAGAGTGTTCTATTCAGGATCGCAGACTTGTACAGCTATTTAAATGAAGTCAAATTGTTTGTTTTCCTGCTCTAAAGGTTGGAAGGACAGATGCGGGTTATGAATGAGTGTAGAATATAATGCTTATGACAAGTCAGTAACATGTGCTAAGAATAAATCTGACTCTTTTTGCCTCATTACTGATGCAGAAGAAGAACCTTATTTTACTCCAGCCCCTCTGGAATAATTGTCTTCCTTCCCTAATTCCATAAAGGCCTGTTATATTAACATACCACAATAGCATACCACAAACAAGTTAAAAAATAATAATAATCTTGCATTTATGTGACTATCTACCTCCTGCAATGCACAGGCTATAAGGGGGGAAAAAATCACTTTATTGTCACCCCTTTTGTCCCCCATTTGATTAATATAGCTGCAGCATTTTCCTGTAAAATAATGAGGAACTAAATAAAGGCCATGTTTAGATGTGAGGACAGGTTGATGCCAGCCTGCGCTCCTTTCTCTGTGTGCATGGAACGCTTCCTTGCCAATAAAAGGGAGTGACAGCTGGTCCTGTCCCCATGTATTGTAGTAAGCATTAAAATCTGTAGAAGTCCTGCAGTTCTGCTGAAAGTAAATAAGGTTTTGCACTCTTATTTGTCTCATAATGATGCCTATATAGCAAAGAATCCGTTTTAGATTAATTTTGAATCGTAAGCATGCATTTGGTTCACACAATACAAGAATGCAATTAGTCAAGTCAAGACAAGTTAGGTCACTGTCACTGTTGTTGACTATGTTGTAAAGAAGGTTTATACTTAAGCAATATTGCATGAGCAAGAGTGCAGTTATGCTGAATGTTGGCACAGCTGTGATCCGGCCTTAGGTAACACAGTTGTTCTGATATTCAGTACAACCACACTCTTGCTCGTGTGATATTATTTTTATACAACAGTTCTATAAACAAGAAACGAATATAGAATAAGTGATATTTCTGACACAATATGGTCAAATGTTATGTTTATTTTTGCTCTGCTAGTGGACACAGATCCCAAAAAAGCCACACTCACTGAGCTTGCTGGCTAGCTAGCTCACATGAATTTGTACATTCTCGTTAAAGCTGCTTACGGCAAAATTGGCATCCCTTCTTCTCTTTCAGCTTCATCTGGCGAGCTTTCATTTTTGAAAAGCTTTCAAGTTTGACATGTCTCTGATGATGTCGATAACTCTCTTGTAGTAACCGTTTCAAATTAGGAAGTGGAATTGTATGTGGCAAACACAAACTGCTCCGGGTGTGTGTTCACGGGTGTATGTGTTCACTACTGTGTGTGTGCACTTGAATGGGTTAAATGCAGAGCACAAATTCCGAGTATGGGTCACCGTACTTGGCCACAAGTCACTTCACTTCACTTCAAGTAGAGTGAACAGTGAAACGTCCCAGTGTGGTTATACTAAACACCTTGAAACGTTCAACCAATCAAATTAGAGGACTGGAACTAACTGTTGTATAATTTTGTATATAATATTGTATAGAAGATTTATACCTGACATTATTTAACACTTCAGCAAACCGTGAATTTCAGCATTAATACACTAAAGTATATTAATAAAGTAACTGACACTTTTTTATTTATTAAGGTTTTTCCCTTTAAATGATAGAACCAAATAATCAACAGCTGTATTAAACAGTGTTCATCATCAGTAAATAAAACCAAGGCCAATAATAAGCAATATGAACAACATTTTAATTAACATTTTAATTAACATTCAGAACTGAGGGTGAAAAACAACTTCCAACATTTTCACCTGGAATTGAGCCACAGCAACCTGTTCCATGTTTTCCAAAGTGACTTACCTGTCTTTGAGTTCTGTTGTTAGTCCATATTATAAGTATACTATGTGGACGCCTGACCATCACACCCTTTGTGGTTCTTCCTCAAACTGTTACCACAAAGTTGGAGGCACAGAATTATCTAGAATGTCTGCATGCTATAGCATTACAATTTCCCTTCACTGGAACTAAGAGGCCCAAACCTGTTCCAGGATAGGATAGGATAGGATAAGATAAGATAAGATAAGATAAGATAAGATAAGATAAGATAAGATAAGATAAGATAAACTTTATTGATCCCTGAAGGGAAATTCAGGTAGTCTTGTAGATAAGTAAGAAAGAAATGACAGTGGTGCACAAAGCGAGCTCTATAAAGACATAGTTTGCCAAAATTGTAGTGGAAGAACTGGAGTGTCCTTCACAGAGCTGTGACCTCAACCCCACTGAACACTTTCGGAACGAACTGGAATGCTGACTGCACACTAGATCTCCTCATCTGACATCAGTACCTGACCTCACTAATGCTGAATGTGCAAATGTGGCTGAATATCGTATAACGGCATGTTCAACAAACATGTATGGGTGTGATTGTTCAGGTGTCCACTAACTTTAGATGATAAAGTGTATCTCGGAAAAAATTTGGTCTCACCCAAGTATGATCTACATTTTCTGATTTGCTTCTCCAGATGATATATTACTACTAAAAATGTTAAAAATGTAACAGAGTCAGTTTTGGGCCATGATTTACTGGATGAATAAGCCTGTTGTATACTATGTAGTGGTGATAGCAGGTACTAGGTACTTACTGATTATTTTGGCTGAGAAATTAGAGATAGTGGATTTAGGCTTTATTCAAATTGGATTAGTTTTACTTGAGTGGGATAATGCAATTATTATTGGACTCATAATCTGGTCCTAATCTGTTTTATCAGATTCAGTCTGTAGAAATTACCCCAGGTTATTTTCCAAATTTCCCCCCAGGGATTCAGCGGTAGAGTTAAGGACCGACTAATGATCAAGTGCAATGTACACAGTCACAAACATTACGAGTGCTTATAATAAAGGTCAAAAATGAGGATTCTTTGTGGCACAGCCATGCGTATATTGTAAATTGTACCCCTTCTAAACTGTACTTACAGAAATATATAAAAATAGAAATGAACTCATAAAAAAAGACAGCCTTGAACATTAACTCGTCTTAACTTTGTTCCTGATCAACAGAACCTACCGCCAGTGACGTCAGCCTGGACTGAGGTGGATTACTGTGGAGAGGACCTACAATCTGTTCGCTGTGCCTACAAAATGAGTTTGCGCCACATAAATACATTTTCCAATCAGTGCAATCCTCAGTGGCATCCATAGTGTGGGAGTGCTTAGCAGACCAGAGATTTCAAGGGTGCTCGACTTCTGGGATTCACACTAAGGGCTGGAGTGAAATGCAAGCAGATTGGTGAGAAAAGAGGGAAGAGACAGAACCTGGGCATCTTTCCCATCAGCTTCTTCTGCCTGAGTGGGCTGCAATGAGCAAACTATGCATGGGCTTATTTTGAAATTTGTAAGAATTCATATCAGCCAACTCTTGAATTGTTAAGGGACTTAACAGTTAGAAGTAAAACCTTCCTTCCAGATGTTTGAAGGTATCCATGGGTTTTTTTTCCATCCACCAAATCCCTTTCCATCAGTCCCTTTGAATAAAATTCCTATGGTTTTTGTGTGGGATCAGGTTGGCAGAGCCTGAAAATATGTTGCAGTACCATGGGGGGGTTGGATATAAGGACCAGTGCATATGGTGATTTCCCTCCTCTGCTTAGGCAACCTTTGGCATTATTCAGGATACACATTGTGCATGAACGCATGGTTGAATTGTACACAACCCTTTGAATGAACCCTTCCTGGTGGGCAGGATATTTTATTTCAGTGTCTTTTAACCCATCTCTGAAACTCCCATTCCCTTTATTGTCATCAAACATCACTATGATTAATATTTTAATTCCATGCATATTAGAAATTTACACACTATGCTCCCATGCATAAATTATGATTTCTTAATGTCAAGCCAATAAATTTAGGATCAGTGTAAAATAGGGATGTAATGAGAGATGAATTATTTAGAATGGACAGATAATGTGTTCTAAACAGACACAAATACAAACATGAATAAAAGTAACACTGTATTTGTTTTTCTTCCCAGAAAGGTTCAGACATGATGTGCTTCGGGAATGGGATCCCACAGCACGGGACACAACAACAAAGTTGAGCAGGCGAGAGGTTTTTACTTTTATGCAAGCTCATGAGACAGAGATCATGTTCATTAACATAACACCATTTGTTTGTCACGGTGGTTTAAAATATACTACTAGTTTGTTTAGTTTTGGGAAATAGAACCTCGTTAGTGATTCATTAGCGGAGAAATAAATCCTTCCTCTTTAGACCACACCCACTTTGGCTGTTTTTAATATATTAATAAGCCCTTTAAACCCTTCACAATTAAGTAAAAAAAAACACAAATTGTGTTTAAACTAAAATATATCTATCAGCACCACATTATTTGTGTCTAGATAATTGGAATTAGGGATTTTTTTCCAATTTGTGAGACATGAACTGGCAACTCTGGTAGAAATGTACACTTCTCTGTAGGTAATGGACTGTTTAATGGTGTAGTGGCAGACCTTCAGGAAAAAAATAAAATAAAATAAAAAGCTACAACAAGATTTATGGGCTTTCACAAAGGAAAAAAAAGATGAGATAATAACCAGTGCAATATGCAATTGGTCTTTTATAATATTTGTCTTTTTTTATCCGTACACAGCTTGATTCCCCCCAACCCACTGGGTTAATGTGTAGAGAAAATGGAGAGTGTGTCCTGCTGCTTGGGGTATTGTTCACTCTATTGTTTGCTATACCATATAGAATGATATGCCTTTTTTTCTATTTGCAGCACAGCACAGTGTTATTACGAAGTCTGAAAAGCACATGCATATTTTATTGCTTCTTTAAGGTGCATCACAGTAAACTCCAGCCTTATTTCTATCTGTTTCTATCTGTTAGGGTCATATATTGCTATGCCTATACCTACATCTAATGCTAACCCTAACCTCAGAAGCTAAAAACAATCTTTTTTTCTCTCTTTTTAAAAGTTAAAGCTGTGTTCTTCTTCATAGCACCAACAACTTCCAATTAATGAAATGATTAATTTGACTTTATGATGTCTTGGGTTATTTGGTATGCTGATTACCCCAAGGACAACCACTGCATCCAAGGGCATCCTAACAAGTTAACAACTTTTGCCAATCAAATATTAATGTGTTAACTTTTTTTTTTTTTTGCTGTTCAACCGTTATTGATCTCATTGTCCTCACGTGTTTCAATGCATTTTTAGTTAACATATAAGTCAGTAATAGGAAAACTACCATGGCACGTCAGTGATACTTACAAATCATTTTTATTCATATGTTATTACATAATTTCACCTGAAAACATACCAGACATGATTTTATTCATTTTGCTTCAATTAATTATTTTCAGTCTTTTATTTATATGAAAAAAGAGTTTATTAATTTGTTCAGGATGGAAACTTGGCACATCAGTATGTACAAATGAAGCTTTAATTAAATGTGCATTCAGCTAAATCTGACCTATTCAAGTGTTAAAATGTTAACCTAAAAATGGTATAATGTGCCTACATAATGCAATTAATTTCTGTAAAAAAACAAAGGGTTTTAAAAGTCAAATGTGTTGGGCCATGTACTGAAACTGTGTTAATTGTTTATTTCATTTTATTACATTTTTTGAAGTTTTTATAGAATATTTTTATTTGCAGTAATTTCTAACTTAGCTTCAGTGAAACATATTTTACCCTTCTTAATTTACTTCTTTCCTAGAATACTGGACAAATGTAATATGCCAACACCTGCATAAAAAGGCAGCATTTCATGTAAATTAGATGTGTATGAAGGGAAACTGGGGCATATGATATGTAATTAAGGGACTAGTGGGAAGGAGCTTGTGTCCACACAGGACCCTATTTGCTAAAATGCACACAAATGGACCCATTTCAACTAATTATGTGACATCTGATGGCAACCGTAACTAATTTAAAAATGTTTGCAAACTGTATCGATTTTCCCTTTATTCTAATACTATGGACTATTTTGTCAAGATTCATGACAACTAAACTGAAACTGAAACCAAACTGGAACAGGGGTTGTGGGAGGGTGGGGGTGAGGGTGGGGGTGAAGGGGGTCAATCACTAAGTGTATAACTGGCATTTGTTAACAGAGCGCCTCGTGCCTTGACCACTGAAGTTTATTCATTTTCTGAAAGCCGTCGTTGCCAAATTCTCCGCTTTTCACACTATCTCCGCTCTCCTGCTGTGCACTGACAACTCAAAAGACTTTGCATCATTTCTTTATGGAGTGTGTCTAAGTCTCAAAGTGCCTGTTAAATGTAATCATTTTCAAGGATTTTCTTCAACTAGGCCAGGACTTAAAGAAAAGAATAAAAAGAGGATATAATTGTATTATGTATGTGATATATCATTGTGCACTCTAGGGGTTGCATGACTATTTATTTTTTTCTAGTGGACTGGCCTAATCCTCATTTCAATGCCTAAAGCAAAAGCTGATTCAGGACATCAGTATTTTTGGGCAGTTTTATTAGTGCAGTAAAATGCTGATAAACAGCAGCATTTCAATTAACAGCCATATACAGGCGAAAATAAATAAATCAGTGCAATAAATGTGTAAAATAATAACTGTGTATCATATTTCAGTATTTAATGATGCATCAAAATGTACTCATGTGGAGCAGCTGGTGGCTCAACTGAAATCGTTGCTTCTGGAACTGAGAGTGTGCAACAAGGAAGCAACAGAGTCCTCCTTGGATGGAGAATGCTATCAACAGCAGGGTCTTGGACAACCCCACAACATGCTTCCAACATGCTGCCACACCCATGCTTCACATTTAGGATGGTGTTCTTCGGATTAAAAGCCTCACCGTGTTTCCTCCATACATAGTGCCGATCATTATGGCCAAACAGTTTAAATTTTGTTTCATCTGATCAGAGAACACTCCTACTCCAAAAAGAAAAAAAGACTGGTGATGACCTGCAAACTTCTGTCTGAGATTGAATGTCTTTAGCCTAGGTGTATGTAAACTTTGGACTCAACCTTACCTTTACACTTCATACAAAGTGATACCAAAGTGATAATGTGCCATTAAAGCAAAATTAAAAGAAATGAATAAATAAAAAATACTTTCCCCAGTATAGTCTTATACAGCATGCAGTGGAATATTATCTGAAATATTATCAGATAAAAGAAATACGTTTTGCTGCTTTCTTTACCATCTGCCTTATAGAGTAGCGAAAGTATTAGCCGACTTGTCTGAACAACCCCTAGTGCACCTTCTTTCTGCTGAACACTACCGAATCTGTGTTATCATCAATCTGTGTCATCAATCTGTGTTAATAATAATTGGACACTTGTAATAACATGAATAGTCATAAATCTGTGTTAATAATAATTGGATACCTGTAATAACAGGCTGCTTCTATAACTGCAGATATATCCAAGTGTAACATTGTAACACAATAAAAAATTACCCCACTGTAATGACTTCAATGTGTGATCTAATGTCTTCCGTCTGCTTTTACAATAACATCATTTTTCGATTACAAAGGAGCTTTCAAAACCTGTAATACAATATGTACTTGTTATAAGATTCTACAGATTAACCTCCAGATTAAACCAATGATGAGTAATATACTGTATGTGATACATCATTCACTGAATAAGAAGATTCTGTATGTTTAACTTAGAATAATGGCACTTCTAACGAAGATTTTTCTGAGTGCTGAGCTCTGTCAGCCAGGTCGTTGGCTGACATATGAAGACGATGTGAACCCCGGGGTGAAGTTGCCATCTGCATTGTGCTCATTAAACCAAGAAACCATGTTGTGTAGATGAACCATGGGTTGTAATCTAGCAAATGGGTGATGCTAATACTTTTTGCATTCTAATGACTTTTACACCCAAGCATTACTTACAGCTTCTCTAAACAGTGTATTTACAACATTTATGTCATGGAGTGTAGTATATTTATGTATTTTTGCACTCATGCTAGCATTACTGATCTGCTAATCTGCTGTGAGATGACTGAGCCACATTAGCATTCCAACCAAATTTACCAAAAGGATAAAGAGAGCCTGCTAGCCCCTGTGGAGGCCAATTCAGCCCCCATTGATACAGCTGGCAAACAATAAAGAGGGAGCACTCCATGCATATACACACGCATTTGATCTAGTGAGAGGACGAGCAATAAATTTTACATCAGGTTGAATACTGGAGCCTTGATGCCGCGAATCAGTGGCACCTCATCTGAATGTAAATGCGGAGTGCCCAACTTCTATTTTACTGGCACTCTAGACCTGCGGGGAATTAAATTTGTCAGAGCACACTCAATCCGAGCTCAGCCTTGAAAGGCAATGCGAGAAAATAATATAAAAAAAAACAAGAAGAGTGAGAATGAAGCGTGCTATGAAGTAAATTCCACTCGCTTGCAAATTAAAGCCAATTGGGAAATGAACAAAAATACATCCGAGTGTGTCACCTTGCTACTCGTGCTATTTTAAGTTACATTTGTATTCATGACCGCACACATTTCTCAGCATATAGCACAGCCGAAAAGTGCAAAGATTCCTTCATAAAGCTTCAACATCATTTTTCCCATCTTAAGCCCCCTTGAGAGTAAGATGTGATCCAAAGGCTCATAAATTTCTGAGCTTATCTTAAAATCTTAAAAACAGCTGATTAGTTTATAGCATTTAGTGTAGATACTAACACTAATAATATACTAATAAAACTAATAACTTTTTAGTTTTTTAAAGATGCTCACATTTCATAAATCATCATAACTGTGCTTATAAATAAACTCTAATAATGCCTTATAAATCTGTAATATTGTGCTATAAATAATTCTTTAATTGAAAGGGGAGAGAGAATATGTTTCTGGCCTAATCGGAATTTGAACTTGCGATCTCCCAATGATAGGGGGAGCGCTTTTCTATTGCTCTACATGCCTTTACTATTTGCCTTTTACGTCACAAAAACAAAGTTAATAGTATTAGCTTACTGATAATGAGGAATAATTTAACATATCACTCACTTTACCTTAAGTTCTCTGTGATGACATTTTGAACGTTTATAATGTTTTATAATTGTTAATATATATTGCATTTGCTTTATAATAATGCACAGGTCATTGTTAGTTTTAAAGAGTGTACAGTACACAACATGGGATTATAATAACTAGTGACACTTTCATTACAACATAATGATAATAAAGACTTATTTATAGCATGCTATTATAGCTTTATGAGGCATTATGACAGCATTTATAAAAAAAAAAATGCTTACAAGGAATTCTTAACTTACAAAGAATACTAAGCACAGTTATAATTACTTATGAAGCTAACATGATGTCACCCCACAACTTATCTATCAAGCTTTTACTTTTTTAAAAATGTATGTCATACCCAGACTCATTTCAGAGCTTAATTCATTTCATTTGAAGATCTAGGATAGGATAGGACTACCCCATTGTGTAACTGCATCAAATGTAACGTTTAATGTAGAATTCAATATTACAACTAAAATCCCACAAACCATGTTTGGCAAGTTTAATCACATGTATCCTTCCCTCTGCATCTTCCCCTTGCCAACATTGCTTTTGTTTCCCTCCGCTTCCTGTGCCACAGAAAAGAGGTTTATTTCTCCCAGCTTAGCTCCTAGCTCCCCAAGGCACCATTTCAATGGCCTCCTACGAACACCAAGCCCCACACTTAGGGATAAAAGCTCAGCACGATTTGACTTCCATCTGCAGTGCTTTTTGGTTAATCTAAGCCTACATATGCCGCAGATCGAGCAAAATCTATGGGGTTAAAATGCAAAGGGCTTCGATTCTAATACACAAACCCACTATTATGTAATTGTCAATAGAGAACGTTTGTTACTGAGTCATTATAAATCTTCAATGGCTCTAATCTTTCTCTTGAGAGCAGAAAACAAAGTTAGTGTTTAGCTGACAGTGGAGGGAAGCCATAGCCTAGACTTTTGACAAGCTCAAGGAATCTGGATTAATTATGTTTCCATAGCTGAAATTTCTGCTGCAGAGTGAAATGCCAAGATCAAGTCATATTTAATATAGAGAAGCTGTACTTAATTTTATTCTGTTGTCACAGATCAATAACACATTTAATGGGGTGACTGCAAATCTTGACACTTTATTTAGTAACACTTCCATTAAGAACTATGTACAAACAGCTACATGAGTCCTACATAATCCCTTTATGACAATTTACACAAAACAATATGAAGGCTTATTCCAACAAGGTGTAATCCACCAATAAAGATGGCATTCATCAGCTGACTAAAGTGACATAAACTTTGTTGAAGGTTTATAGTGATACTTTTTATTATGAAGTCATGACAACTAACTGGGTTGTGTATATATCCTTTTTATACCACACGCTCTTGAATTCTCAATTCTGATTGATCAGAAGTTGTTGATTAATTTAGAACTGTAGTTCTGACAGCAGTGTCAGCTATAATTCAAATCACGTTCATATTAATGCGCTTATTCTTATATGTTATCTTTTCTATAGTAACAGTTTATTTACAGGATATTGTATTGTGGATGGTCCATTTAATAATATAACAATAAGCAGTGTAATTAAAAAAATGTTGCTGTTTAACAAAGAACAATGTTTAATTGTTGATATGATAATGTTTAAGGAAGGAGTCTCCAGTGTCAGTAAGAAAGTTTTCTGCTAGAGTGTCACTTTCTGTTTTCTCAAGAAGCTGTATTTTTTTTTTAATCTTATTAACTTCAAGAGAAAGAAAGAAGATACAATACAGAAGCTAATTTCCTTGTTAACCTCAAATAAATGAAAGAATTGTGAAGAGGAATTTTCCCATGTTTTATTTACATAGCCCTCCAGCGTGCAGCACTGCACTAGATACAACTGTTATTACCTCAGACCCTGAAGGACGAAATTATGTTAAAATCTGCTGAAAAGAATGAGATGGTTTTACAGTAAAGAATTGCTCTCTTTCTGTGAAATGCACACCTCTGGGTATTCTCAATAGCAACAAATTAGCAGTAATGAGTGTGAAACATTGAATTATATTAACTGAGACATTTCATTTAAATTAAGATGTGACAAAGGTGCAATCTGTATACCTACAATGTTAAATGTATTATCGGTATTGGTGTACAACCAATACAACCATTATTATAAGCATTACTTCTGTCCTATAATATTATTTGTAATCATTCATTTTGTTTAGGGACACATTTAAATTTCTTCACATTTTCAGCTGTTGGGTTTTCGCTCTCTCGCATTTGCTATTAATTGTATTATAAAGGGAAATAATTGGGGCCAACCTCCATATTATGTTGCCAATTAGATTGATTAGAATGAATGTAGTACCATATGGAAGCATAAATGAACTACTGTAGTAATGCATGTATAATTGCTATGCAGCTAAGCAATATTTCTACAACCATGTTGCTTATAATTGTGTTAAAAATCTCACGTGTCATTGATCAGTAGTGAAAAATTATGATGAGTATAAAAACTCATGAATCACTGAGACTGCATGAATCAGATGGCAGCGTATTTCAGATGATCGTATGCTCTACAATCATCACACTATCACACAATATCATGCGAGAAAACCTTTTTTTTTTTTGTTTTCCATACAAGTCCCTGTGAATTAGTTGTTACTATAGAAACCATAACAGATGAATATAAAGTTGTGATTTACTGCTGTCAGAGCTGCTGTTATAGAAAATCAATCGACACCTTCTAACCAATCAGATTCAAGATTACAACAACCAAAGAACATAACATAAAGTGATAAAATGATATATGTGCTTGTATTCTAGAACTCCAAATATTAGTGATTTTTACAGGTTGGTAAAAAAAAAAAAAGCTCTTGGAGAGTCTGCTTGTGGTGACTTGGATGCTGTACCGCTTACCAGTAGGATTATGATTATTCTGCATGCTCTTCTTTTACAACGCTGGGAGTTGATCTCTGATAAAAGAGGTCAGCAGTGCTTCAGTGATACTCTGAGCATGCCTGATGATTCAGTGCAGGACCGTTTAATCTGTAGAGTTGCTGTTATGTGGTGCAGCGCAATATTTTTGAGTATCCCTAGTGATGGCTTAGACATTTTCAACCTCCTGAGACAGTGTAGGTGTTGCTGGACTTTCTTGACCAAGGATGGTATGTATATGTGGTCCACATATGTATGTGGTCTTCAGACATTTGAATGCCCAGAAGCATATAGCTGCGGATCCTTTCAAAAAAAAAAAAAAAAAAAAAAAAACTGGAGATGGTAAGTGGAACGGCTTCTATTTTCTGTCCTCTGAAGTCAACAATAAGTTCCTTCGTTTTGCTGTTAGCAGGTTGCTTTCTGAGCACCATGACACTACAAGGTACACCTCCCCTTTGTAAGCTATTTCATCTCCACCAGAGCACGACTTACTTTCAATCTCCCCAAGTTCCCTCCACTGGCTACCTGTAGCTGCCCACGCTAGATTTAAAACACAGATGCTTGCCTACAAAGCCAACCTATCTGGACCCCACACCTACCTGAAGGCAGTTCTCAAACCCCCGCTCATCATTATTTCTTTGCACTTCAAGCTTCTAGAATGAACTGACTCAACCTACCATCCTGCAAGGCATAACCCTGATCCTGGAGAACCCCCTGTGCTACACATTTTAGTGTCTTTCCTGTTCTACTACACTGAATTCAAATCAAGAAGGGCTGTTAAGTAGCTGATTAATTCAATCCAGTGTGTTGGGAGCAGAATAAACAGTAATTTTGCAGGACGGGGGTAGTACAGGATCAGGGTTGGGAACCTGTGCCTCAAAGTACAAGGAAGACATACATCAGGACTTTTCTGTTCTGGCCCTCAGTTGGTGGAATCAACTCCTAGGTGTCTGAACAGTTCAGTACAAGAGAGAGCTGAGGGTACAGCTCCAGTGTTGGTGGGCTGATATGTGATCTCAACAAGCCTGAAAGTTTGTGATGGTTTGTGAAAAAGTCCAGCAGTCATTTTCAAATTGGAGGGCTCAGACCTATGTTCTGTAGTCTGCTGTATAGTTTAATCCATCATTTTGTCATAAACTTACAAGCCCCAGTTTGTCAATATGGACTAGCCACTTATATCATCTAGTTATTATGTTGTCTTGGGGCAGTGGTGGTTCAGAGGTTAGGACTCTGGACTATTGTTAGGAAGAGTGTGGGTTTGAATCCTGGTTCTGCCAAGCTATCCCTGTTGCATCCCTCTTAACATTCATCTGATCTGCTCAGTCGCTTTGGATAAAAGCATCTTCCAAATGAGTAAATGTTGTAGAGAAAATGAATAGCTCTGATTCTTGGTGTATTGCACATGTTTTTGTTTTGTATATTGAGTTTTGGAACAACATATGCAGCTATGATTTAGACATTTTGGAAACTGTTGGCTTTGGTAAGTGGGAGCCAATCTGAGACTCTTACTCAGGGCTTTTATTTTACATTACAATAGTACTATATGGCCTTAAAGAAATACTCTAGTTTTATTCCAGGTAATCTCTTTTTATATCTACATCTGCATCATATGTGCAGTTAGTAAAGATAAGCAATTTGACACAATTCCCTGTTCTGAGGAAAGAAACTCAATGTAATCTAAGGGCAGTCGTTCCATCAAGTAAGTTCACTTGAACACCGTTTGCACTTGTGCACTTCAGGGGTCTACTTGCAAATTTACTTCCAAGTCAAGGTGCAATTGTCCTCATTTTTAAATAACACAATGTCCCTGACTGATTATTACTAAGTAGGGTACTCATTTCAGTACTGGTATCTTTGAGTAACAAAGACCATACACTTATACTTGGTCTGAAAAACAAGATGGTAATGATGCATCCTATTTATTTGAGTAAATTGATGTTTAGTTCTTGTTGTTCTTAAGTTCTAGAAGTTCTTGCCTCTGGTATCTATGCTATAGATTTGGTAATTAGAGATTACATTGAAAATGCTAGAGTTTTCCTTTAATGCAAGTCTTGACATTAGATAAATGTTTTCTCAATTGCTCCTTTTATGAATTTACCTTCAGGATATGAGTCAATTACAGATTTGCATTTTGAATAAAAAGGCTAAAATAGAGTTGGTTTACTCATTTTTTCAAATGTGTGTGTGTGTGTGTGTGTGGATGTCAAGGAGATGGCCAAGCGTGTGTGCTTGAAACAAGCTATTCTGTAGTACAACAGCAACCTGGCAGCTTAGTATTTTTACGTACAAGAGATGAAAGTGTTTTTTTTTACTTAAGGGAGGGTAGTAAAGGTGTGCACTCAGACACCAGCCTCTCATCCTCTCATTCCCGTGCAGTCCAAATTAAGGATGTGTCATGGTTTTGAAAAAAGGATCACACAAAGCTACACTATATGGCCAATAATTTGTGGACACCTGACCATCACACCCATACAGTATGTGAGCCTTCCCCAAACGTACAAGAGATGAAAGTGTTGCCACAGAGTTGGAAGCACATACTTGTATAGGGTGTCTTTGTGTGCTGTAGCATTATAATTTCCCTTCACTGGAACTAAGAGGCCCACACCTGTTCCAGCATGACAATGTCCCTGTGCATAATGTGAGCTCCATGAAGACATGGTAAGCCAAGGTTAGAGTGGAAAAACTCAAGTGTCCTGCACAGAGCCCTGACCTCAACCCCACTGAACACCTTTCCGATGAACTGAAATGCCACCTGCACACCAGGCTTCCTCAACTGACATCAGTGCCTGACCTCACTAATGCTCTTGTATCTGAATGACCAAAACATCCCCACAGCCACAATTCAAAATCTAATGGAAAGCCATCCCAGACGAACAGAGGTTATTATCACAGCAAAGGGGGACTAAATCTGGAATGGGATGTTCAGAAAGCACATATGGATATGGTGTCCACATACGTTTGACCATATAGTGTACTTTTGGCCTTGCTGCTTTATAAAACTGTGATTTATTCTGTGGCATTCGAAGATTCTCTTTATAGAGTCATTGCAGTGCTTTTAGTAAGAAAATGTGATCAGGAGCTGAAATTTTCATAAGAACTGATAAAGTTATGGAACTCGATGGAGATATTCACATTATTATCCCACTGTACTGCTACTGTACTTAAATAAAATTATACTGCAAAAAGCTGAGAGAGCAAGAGAAATTTGTTCAAGCTACTTTTGAGAGATTATTGTTTAGAAAACCCTTTTACATCGCAAGATCATTTGTCATGGAGGCAACAAGGCCTAACTTTGCATATTTAATATAATAGTGGAGTGAACATTTGCTAGATTGGCTTCAAGTACTTTGGATAAATTAAAAATCACAAACCACCATCATAATTTTTTCCCCCATATTTTGTATTAAATCCAACCACATCACTCTCGCTCACCCGAAGTCATACAAACAATAAACATTTAGTATTGTCACTGTTACACAATTGGTGGTGTAGATTACTATTTTTACATATTATTTAGTGCATCAGGTGAATGCTGATAACTTACTGGACATCTTGAGGTGTATTAAAATTTGCTTCAGCTTCCCTTCTAAATTTTGCCAATTAATAGCTGCAAACATTCATCAAGGTGTTTCTTCATTGGTTATTGTGGATTTAATTTTGCTCACTGGTGGTATGAACATTTGGTTAATGCAGGTGTTGATTATTATTATTATTTTTTTTTAATACATTTGTTAGTTACTTTATTAATGTTACTGATGGTGTATTAATGCTGAAGTACATGGTTTATTCAATTATGAATAAAGTACATAATTAAATGACACAATTACATATGTATGTGTTAAATAATATCAATTAAAGGAACCTTTAATGCAACCTGATACCATGAATAAGGAAACTGGAATGTGACTTTTATTATCAGGTTCCACTGTCTCTGAGCTATAACTTCAGCTGCCATGTTTGCAGTGACAAGCTTTCCAATAGTGCATGCAGTCAGTAATTACAATTACTCTTGACAAATTAGAATGATCAGATTATATTAATCTCCACCCAGTAATTTGTGCTTTGAGAAGGAAACTCATAAACACACATGCAATAAGATGAATATGCAAAACATTACGTTTGACCTAAAAGCCCCTAAATAAATTGTGGCAATTTTGACGGCTTTGCATTGGCACATTAGTAAATATACCTCTTAATCTATAACAGCAGCATCATTTCAGATTTCTGTACAAAATATGTCACATGGTCACCTGAATAAAAGTGTTCTCTAATGTGCAATTTCCCTAAAACCACCCCATGCCTGGTTTCACGGTGTGACTACAAGAATTGAATGTAATAAACAGATTATATCTCTGTGTGTAATTAGTCAGAATGATCGATTGATCGCCTGACAAGAATCCTGTCATTAATACGGCTTTAAACCAAGACAGGTTAATACACAGAGATAAGAAAAACAACATGAAAAGGAGATGCGAACGCACAGTGCAGCCGTAGTTACGTATCAAGATGGAGCATGACAAAGTAAATATGTGCTTGATGTTTGTAACTTGCAGAGAAAGAGGCCTGAATGGCCCTGTGGTACAAAATCTATACAATGCAGGCCGTTTTTTATTCCATGTGGACTTTCCTTTGTGCTGTCATATCAACAGATTCCCTTTGAACACGAACGTGGACGAATCTTTCATATTCTGCCAGTGAATCTACTGAGTATTTCATCCACTGATCCTGGGAAAGTCAAAATTCAGACAAAAAAATCCTTTTTTTTATATTTTCCTCTTTGTTAACATTCTAACCCTATGTTCACACTAGCAAGTGAAAAGTTGTTTGTGTCACTTGGCTCTTCTGGGTGTGTACCATCCATTGTTGCTGTCATTCGTGGCTGTCCAGCATGTTTGTTTGATTTTTTTTTTTAGTTCAGATGGAAAACAGCAGTAGCTACATGCTAGATTTCACTGGCAGATTAGCAAAGCAAAGCTCACCTAGACAAAACCATGTACACCCACCAGAGGCACCAACAATTTCTGCTACCTCACTCCAAGCTTTAGTTAACTTCCTAAAGTCTCTATATACATTTAACAAGAGGTTGTATATGACAGGATAAGATGAAACCATGGCTATGAGTTCTAAATGGGAACTGACTATAGGTAGGAACTAAAGCTCTGAGTATGGAACTGAAGAAACGTCAGACCACACACGCCATAGGATTGGTCCTATGAATTACTCGAGCCAATTGTTTGGATTTGTCACTTTACTGTGTAATACCTATAGAATTAAGAAAATCTAGATCCCTAATGAGCAAGCCAGAGGTGACAGTGTTAAGGAAAACCTCCCTCAGATGGCATGAGGAACCTTGAGAGGAACCAGACTCAAACAGAAACCCATTCTCTTCTAAGTGACACCAGATAGCAGGATTAAAAATCATTACACCTCTACAATTGCCTACTACAACTTCAAACAGTTTTATGTCTGTTGAAAGTATGTTTTGTATGAGTATACTGTAAATAAGCCCTGGACAGTCTTTATGATTACAGCAGCAGTTCTCGGGTACAAATCTATAATATGCAGGTAAGACTATCTACAGAACAAAACTGAGTCTTGGTCTTAAACTGTTTTTGGGAAGTCTTGCGGCTATACATGTGGGAATATCTACAGCAGAAGAAAGGGAGTCAAGAGAGCAGAAGCTCCAGGAAGAATGAGACCATCAGGATGAACCAAGAATATCCAGAGGGGTTGGTTGGTTTTATAAGTTAGGGTTCCTGGTTTCCTAATAGGGCTGTACTTTGAACCTTTTCTGATAAGGAAACAGTTTGTTCTAGGGTTCCCCCAGATGAACAGTGGAGGAATCTTAAGAGTCTATGCTTGATTTGTCAAAGACAAGACAGTTATATGGCATTACTTAGCCATTCAACTGGATTCTGAATTGTGCATTCAAAGTGATGACTCAGTAGTAACAGTCACATTTCTGACTTCTGTGCCAATGACCAAAAGTTTGTGAGTTCAAATTTCAGGACTGTCAGGCAGACACTCATGGGTCTTTGAGCAAGATCTTTAAACCTGTTTTAGGATTCAATTCTGCCTCACTTGTCAGTTGCATACAAGATCTTGCACTGAACCTGTCATCTACACACCAGGCAGTGGTCAGGGAGTAGTGAGAGGGTAGGCTGAGGGCAAAACCAGAAAAAAAGCACACAGCTCAGACTTTCAGACCTCACTAATGCAGGAGAGCAAAGTTTTTGATCACTTTCTATTTATCATTAACATTTTCTGTAAAATGGTACATTTGGTGTTTAATTGTAGGCCTATTTAATCATTTTTGTTTATTTTTTCAGTCAAAAATCTTGAGCATAAAAGCAAACATACTGTATATTTCAAGTGGTGTTACCTACAGCTTCAGAAGAAAGACCCTTCACTTTGTCTACACAGACTATGATGAAGGACTTTTTTTCGATTCTTGAATGATAACAAAGTAAATGTGTGCTTGATGCCTGAATGGCCCTGTGGTACAAAATATATACAACACAGGGCATTTTTTTTTATTCCATGTGGACTTTTCTTTGTGTTGTCATATCAGCACATTCCCTTTGAACACAAACATGGATGAATCTTTTATATTTTGCCAGTGGGTCTACTGAGAATTTCAACCACTGATCCTTTAATTGTAGGTCTATTTAATCATTGTTTTTTTGTTTTTTTTTTAGTGAAAAATCTTGAGCATAAAAGTAAACATACTGTATATTTCAACTGGTTTTACCTTCCACAGCTTGCCTTTCTTGAACATAATATAAAGTGAATTGACTCCAATTAAATTGTGTGCATGCATAGCAAAGAACAAAAAGTAAACTAGTGCAGGTTTTGCTGGAAAAGCTTGCAACTAAATAACCAGAAATTAATACACAGATTAGTATAAATGTATTAAAAAAATAGATGAATTGCTTTTAGCTCAGCAGGCTTAAATAAATAAATAAATTGTGACCAGGCGTAATTGAAACTCAAAATTCATGGCACAATAATAAAGTGCGAGCGCTGGGCTCACTGAAAGGCTAATTATACTTTGTCAGGAGAAGAAGAAGCAGGCCAAGAAGTGCCAAGCCCACAGGGTCGTGACACACATTAGGATGAAATGTGCCGTCTTCATTACTTCGTGATAAGGAAAGTTGAAATAATTGAAATAGTGTTGCTACACTGCTCATCCTAGTATAGACAATGAGTACAGTTCATTTTTGATACTCATCTATAAACACACAGCAATAAATATGTTCCAGTAAAGCAACTCCATTTAAAAAAAAAAAAAGAAAGACAAAGAAAATAAAGAAAAACGTTTTGAATTCAGAGGTGTATATAACATACTGAATATTTAGAAAGAAATATTTATTGGCTTATGCAGACCTGATGTTTTCCTATTATCCGATTAAGTTAATTGCCAAGATCAGATTTTTTGCAGCTATCAGATTATTTTAAAGATTAAAAAGATTATTTAAAGTTAAAATAATCTGATTATCTGATATAATCTGATAAGTGTGACATTACATCAGCATTGGATTAGCCCACAAGACAACTTTAAAAGAAATGAAACATGCAATGAAAAATGCAGTGTGCTCCTGCAATGTGTTCAGTTATTATGTGCAGTGTGAAACTAATGAGCAAACACAAATGCATTTATTTTGTTCTGATTTGGACACAGAAAAATGGACTAAACTTATATCAGTTTTACATCTAGTGAGTCTTATTGCATGTAACAGTCACTTTCAATGCAATATCAGGTACACAGTACAATCGTCTACCTGCTTCATCACACAGTTTGACATGTCCTTCTGTTTCGATAACAAAAAGCAATAAAATCAATGCTTAAAAGCCGTAAAACCAAATGCGGGTGATAAAAATGAATTACCTGCATTCGACATTGAAGTGTCATGAAAGATAAACGTTTCAACTCCCACCACAAGTGTGCATGCTCTCCCTGCTAGGCCATTCACTCTCATTTCCATTTACAAAAGGATCCATTTACGACCCAGTGCCCCAAAATCGAATCATGCAAGCACTCGACATGCTAAAACACAGTGTGTCATCCCTTCTCGCTTTTAAAAAAGCGTGGAGGATTTTTTTTTTATTTCTCTCAATGAGAAAACTTCCAAAGTTAAATCACATTAAGCACCAATTGTAGCTGAAAATGGGCTTCACATAATCACTGGTGTCACAAACAGGTGGGACAGTAATGGAGTAATCACGACTGTAGTGCAAATGAAGGAGTGTGTGTGTGTGTGTGTGTGTGTATAAGTGTAGCTACACTGTGATTGACTGAACAAGCCTTTATGTATAGCTTAAAGCACAGTTGTCATGGCTAGCAGAAATCACCAAATTGTATTTAGGGATGTTTTAATTAGCATGATGGATACCAAAAATGCAGCATCATTAATACAATTAAAACAAAGCAGTGCATTTAGGCTGCTTTCATACTATCTATTTTTAGCTAAGCCTCAAGCACAAGTTTTACATGCAATCCTATGGGAAGTGGACGCAAGACCGGCGGAATGAGGACGCTTAAAAAAATAAAAACAAAAACGCTGCCGCCTGCATTTTGCTCGTCACGCAGAGCGCTTTCAAAAGTTTCAAAAGTTAAAGAAAAAAAAAAAAAAGCACAGAATGTCCCCAAAACCACACAGAGTGCCAGTAAAATAATATATAGTCATTGGGAGATTGTGAGTTGCCACAGCCTAACAATGTCACAGGCTAGAGAGCGCAAACATGGCCTCTCTGGGTGGGAGGGATGGCATACTCTTTCTTCCTTGTCAATCATATCGACACTAGCCAAACATGGGCATCTGCGAGCTCGTGTACTGTATGTGGAAGAGGGTAGATAGCGCTCTCCTCTTAGTGTGTGTTTTTTTACACTGCCTTTTTTACTAAATAAACAAAAAAAGCTAAATACTACTACATCAAATATAAAAATAGCAATGCATCAGACCTGATCAGATTTAGAATGACAGTGAAGGCTAAACAGATGGAAGCGGATTAGGATGCGTTACAGGGACAGGAAGTGCACAGAGTCCTGTGAGACTGAGACTAATTGACACTGCAGCACATGAAGGCTTGCGTAATCATATTGTACCATTATAGCCACTGGACTTTGTGGTGACGTTCAGTCACTCAACTTCAGGAATTTTGGGAAGCATAAGATGCGGTATAGCTGCTTGGTAGATGTTTTTAGTAAATTTAATGGCATTGTGGTGTCACATCCGTTAATCTCCTAAGCAGCATTTTCCACTAACAATAATAATAGTAACAGCAGTGACCATAGTTCCTTGAGGGTCTCTGAGGTTGCCAGATTTTCTTCTTGATATTTCTTGCTCTCAGGCAAAAAGTTATTTCAGTTGCCAGCACCTGCCTTTAAAAGGAAGGGAAAAAAATAACAACAAGCGCTTAGATGTAAGAGCTATATATATAGTAAATTGTTCTGTAAAAAAAAAAAGAAAGAAAACACCTGTGCTGTTATAAGGAAAGAATGCACACCTTCTAATCAATCAGATTCAAGTATTCGCCTGTGCTGTGGGAATAAGTTGGAATAAGGAATATAACAGAACATGCTGTTATGCAAAAATAATGCACGCCAGGAGGTGTGATGCGGCACACGGCACAAACTACCCCCCCCCACCAGAAGCACATTATTTTCATATAACAGCACGGTCTGGAGTGTGTTATTCCGCTTAGTCCAAAGCGATTTGTCAATGATTACAATGTTTAATTTATTAATGTATGACGTGTTACACAGTTTATGGGGTTATAGTTAGATTTAAATTTGTGGAACGTCTGAGAGACAACTTAGTTCCTGTTGTCACTTGTGTTACAGACACGATAAACCGTCATTCTCCACCAGCCCCTCTCTCGCTCTCTCTCTCTCTCTCTCTCTCTCTCTCACACACACACACTCACACACACACACACACACACACACACACACACACACACACACACACACACACAAAGTGCCCTGTTATTTTACTGAGAAAACGGAAAGCATAATTCGAGATTGAGAGTGCTTACAACCAAGACCCCTTCCATAAATGTTAAATAAACGTCTCCTAACAAAACCTTCACCACATCAGTGATTATAAGAATTACTTTGTTAAACAACAACCTGTTTTTAAATCTGTTTATTATTAGATTATGCGGAGCGTCCACTGTACAAGTCCCTGTGTATGAGCTGTTACTATAGTAACAATAATATACTAGGACAAACGCATTAATATTAATGCTCATGCTACAGCCGAAACTACCTGTGCTGTTATATGAAAATAATGCAAAACTTCTGACCAATCAGATTTGAGCATTCAGCCATGCTGTGGTATAAAGGGTTTTTGTGTTTTCTTTCAATTTAAGCCAAAAAAAATAGCCAAAAAAAGAGGGGACTGATGATGCATTTTGACCTAGATGATAAACAGCCTTAAATAAGGCCGGTGCTAGAAATGCACCTCATAAAGTTTCAGAAGTGCTATTGATTTTATACAAATTAGGTCATAAGAGTTCTAACCTAGCTGTAAATATTCACATAAACTGAATGTGCTGATATTAATGTGATATTGACATGTGCTTATATTACATGTTCTTGTACCATGGCCATTAAAAATAAGTTTCTGATTGACTGTCAGTCATATTTTCTTGTAGTGGGACACTTAAAATCTGGATTATAACCAGACATGTTGCTATTCCTTTTTTTTTCCTTTTAGAGAATGTATTTATATACCACAGGATATAATAAACTCTTTACCAACATGTCAATACAGTATATTACATATAATACAGTATATTATGTTGTTACTACTGGTCATGTTATAGTAGGTAAAATATGGCATAATCTTTCCAGACACATACAAGCACAGTTTGTACATATTATGGATTCAAATGGGACTAAAATCTCCAAAGATAATCTGATAATAATTACTTTACCCCACCTCCATATGTCAAACTAATCCAATCTAAATAGCTCTTTATTAACTGTTTGTCCAGGTTTGGATAAATCTTCTTTTGGTTAAAATCATTCTATAAAAGTGTTAGGGTTTGTTTAGATTGTAAATTCGGTCTCCTGGCATTTTTATTTCTTTTCTAACTTTCTTTCTTTGTTATTAGCCCATTAGATACTGTAATTACTTTTCGTTCTTTATTTTGGTTTTGGTTCCTGGTAATATATTATGTGAATGTGAGGCCCACTTGGGCCTATAAATATGTTGAAGTGGTGGGTAGGTTGTGCTCCACCGGCTGTCCCAGTTTATTGTATTTGCCCGTGATTGGCGTAATTGTATTTTCTGGTTGTTGGCGATTATGAGATTTATGTAGTAAAGTATTTTTTTATGTTCTGTTCTAATTAGTTTCTGCAGGATTGGGTGCTGGCAGATTTACAGAATGGATAATAGTTTCTTCATTGTGCTGCATGTGTAGTGGTAAATCTGGGCACTTTCACAGTTTCTCGTCTGTAGTATATGTGCACAGTATGAGCCTATATACTGTATGTGTTGAACTGATTCCCTATGAACTCTGCCTTTTCATAACAAAATAATATAAATTAAAAGCATTGCATTGTAAAACATGTTTATATTAAAAAGGTGGGTCTTTTCTAATATCCTACTATCCATGGGAATTGATTTACTTTTTCTCTTTTTTGGTAATTAAAAAAATAAAGCAGCGTTTCTTGTTTTTTGAAGTTGAAGTCCATGCCTCAGGTCATTACAAACGTATCTGTATTTATGGAAACTGTTTTGTAAGAAGGTCATTTGGCTGCTAATATTTACAACCATTTCTTAGAATCAAACCTACTTTCTAGTGCTGCTACACACGGTGAATGATGATAAAAGAAATGAAATGGATTCATGCACTAAGAATTGGCTGTAATGTGCAAAAATAATTAAATGTGAGAAGAACAGAGCACCCTTGTAAGGATAGCAACAATTGTATAATAGTAGCTTATTGCTATGTGAGGAATTGTTTGCTAAATACAGTAACATAAATGAGTCTGTCATCATGCCATCACTCAGTCATGAGTGATATAAAGCAAAGCATATTGTAACAATGCTAGGTACCCATAATATAAGCGAGATAACAATGCTGAAGATTTGTTAGTGGAGTTGGTGACTAAGCTGCATAAGAGAAGTCTCCATACTTTTAGAAGACATTTGATATTGTTCTGATGGATAATGTTAAACAGAACACAATAGATGGATATTCAGGGAAATTACACAGTACTGTACACTGGACATTTTGAAATGGGGTTTATTATGACAATAAAAGAAGATTCTAAATATTTGATCATATGTGAGCTTTTCTACAGTAGCAGGAAGTTCATTTGGACCCAAAATAATGTCTCTAACATTTTTTAAGCAATTTTCATACTATGCTCTGTGTGTTTGTGCATTATTTACTGATATTAATTCATGTACCTGTTCCACTTTGTATAGGACATCATTTAATTCAGTTGTGTCTCATTTAGAATTCAGCTTCAACTGTTCATAGTCACGTTAGTCCTTGTAGCACTGACTAAAATGACTACCATAGATAGATAAGTAAAGCTATAGTTAGCAAGGTACATACACTAACCTGCCACCCGTACATCTGACCATTCATGCAATTACTCATTCAGCCAGTCACGTGGCTGTGGTGCAATGCACAAATACAGATACAGCTCAAGAGTTTCAGGTACTTTTCACATCAGAATAAGGAAAAATGTGAGTCAGTGACATGGTTGTTGTTATTTCAGAGTATTTTAGCTGATCTCCTGGGATTGTCACACACAACAGTCTCCAGTGAGCTGTACCTCTACAAGCAGAAATTCTCTGTCGCTCTGAGAAGACAGAGGAACATGGCCAGACTGGTTCGAACTGACAGGAAAGCTCAAATAACACACACACACACAAAAAAAACACTCTTTACAACCATGGTGAGCTGCAAAGCATCTCAGAATGCACATGTGAGGCTGATGGGCTACAACACAACCTTAAAGGTGATGGGCTACAATAGCAAAAGGCTCCACTGGGGTCCCACTCCTGTTGGGGGGGTGGAGGGGTGCTGTGGGGCGTTGGGGCAGGCAGAATTGCCACTAACTGGATGTACAAGTTTATTTATGAAAGTGGCCAGTGAATGTATATATAGCCTGTAAAATTGAATGCAGGGCCAACAATATGGTAACAATAACAAAAGCAATTTATGGCGATTCCTATGAATCATGAATGAGCCACTTTGAATGGGAGAAAATACATGTTGTGCATAAATACCTCTCAAAACAACAACAAAAAAAAAAATGGCCGACGCTCTGAATGTGTATTTGCATTCTTGTACACGCATAAATGCATATTGACTGCCACATGATAAGGCCACTGGTGAACAATTCCCTTAGATGAGGATGCACGCTTCAATAAAAAGGGTCAAGGCAAAAGGAAACGGACCAAACAGACGAGCCGTGCGGTGCATTTTGTATTGGCTGATCAAGCATGAAGGGCCTCTCGAAAACACAGAAAGGTCAAGACTAGCTTGTCAATCCAGAGGCCATTCCTGAGCCGAGTCAAAAAAGGACAAGTTAGCCTGACACAATATCAACATGGCCACTTCAGCCACCCAAACAAAGCTGCGAATAGGGAACACTATGTTTACTACCTCCAAGCTCTGATAATGCATTCATGCTAAGGCTTTTGCAGACACGTTATCTGAATAAATATTGGGAAAGCAAAAAGGGAAGGAAGATAACGCCTTGCAGTTTCGCATGAATAGACAGCAGATGTCTGAATATGCCAACCTTCTCATCTTAGCAAACAAATAGGTGTATGATTGTTGCTACCAGACGCTGGTGTTGCTGCAAGCTTTAGGAATTAATTAGTTTGAAAATTAATTACTTTTCAGAAGAAAGAAAAGTAAGAGTTTTTTTTTTTTTTTTTTTAATAAATACAGAGTTGTCAACATTGTTAACATGAAAATCCTGGCAGGATTTTACCGCAAGAAACCCTACCATACTGTATGTTTTTGAGCAAGACAGATAATTTCATCCTGTGTACTTGTTTTCTTTTCTCTTTTCTTTATTTTCTTCATGAGACAGAGGCTCATGAATTCACAGGACAAAGTCGGCACAAAGCATAAGTAGCCGTTACCAGAAGCACATGCACTTCTTCCATGGCCTGTGTCCTTTCCCCTTCAGTGAATAGCCTTTTTCTGCCAGGTGAAATTTTGCTCACGTTTGGTCTGACAGCTTTTTTATCTCGAAAAGCATAAAAGAACAGTTTTCAGGTGTCTCCCATATCAGTGTAGCAATGAGTCAAAAAATGTAAATACTACAGCCAAGCTGGAAATACTGGCACCCCTTCGGATAACAGAATGGGTCGTGCATATAAGTGAAAAACTGCGAGTGACGGTGTGTTGAGGCTTTAGTGCAAGTCTTTTAATTCAGACTTTCTACACCACCAGCTAAAAATACAAAGACGCATTTCAGAGCATTGAAACATTATGTGAAACCACCATAAAATAATAAAAAAAAGAGGACCAACAAAAACAATCCAACAATTCAGCCAAAAAAATCCAACAGCGGTTAGATGACTAATTATCATTATTAAATGAAGCTTATTTAGGGATAATGATTTGTGAACCACTAAGAAAATAATAACATGTAACATTATGTAAGAGTGGCAAAATAAATGCAAAATATCACAAAACAATGTGAGGAAAAAGCAATGAGTCTAAAAGTGGCCCTAATATTTAAATAATAATAATAATAATAATAATAATAATAATAATAATAATAATAATAATAATTATTATTATTATTATTATTATTATTATTATTATTATTATTGAACAATTGGTGCAATTAGTAAAAATTAAATTATAAAAATGTATGTAACAGAATTCACAGGATAAAATAAAAGATTAAGTGAAAATATAAGTACAAAAATAAGCTTAGTGCAAAAAACAGAAAACATCCAGTGAGCAGCAGTTAATGCCTTGTTGATGAGAGAGGTCAGAGTTGAGAGGAAGTTTTCAGTAACTTAAATAACCACTCTGTACAACCGTGTTGTGCAGAAAAGCATCTCAGAATGCTGTACAGACACTTGGAATAGATCAGCAGTTTCTGAGAACATTACCTGAAGCTCTTGACCTCTTAATTGGATAATTGGATGAATGAGCACATGTACATGAGCTCCTAATAAAGTGGTCAGTTAGTGTATATGAGTAGAATAAAGTAAAAAAATACTAGCAAAATAACTAAAATATTTTAAAATAATTAAATAAAAATAAAATGAAACTATAAATAGCAATACAGAGGCAGCTCTTTCCATTAAATGTCTTTTTTTTTTTAAATCAGTATACAGAGCTTGACTACCTAATGCAAAATAATTTTGAGTCCTGTTTTGAATCACACCGTATACCCTTATTGAATTACTACTATGTTTAATCTGTTGAAAGGAAATTTATGACCAAACCCACCTAGAGACTCCCTTTGCCATTGCAGTAATGTAATAGATTAATATCTGTTTTAATGAACATGTGATAACATGGCTACTTAAATACACTGACATTTTGTCTGAATATAAAGGCATTGATTGGCTGTACATAAAATGTCGCATTGTGTAAATTACGGCCAGCTAAAAATTAGTCTACACTCTTGTTTACTCAGTGATGTACAGTATCTTGACCTTACTAAGTTCTGAAGTGACATTTTTTAAACAAAATGGAAATCAGCACTTGACTCTGCTCATTTCCTGATAATGTTGGTGGTTAATAATCAGATGTGTATAGCCTTCTGTTCCGCTCAGAAAGCCTGGGTAAGCAATTAAATGAAATAAAATTAACATTCAAGATTTAACAATTTTATTTCCAAACAAAAACATAACACTAGAATTAGACTATTATCATAATACTCTTGAAGATTGAAAACAAGACTTAAAAAAATGTTTTTTTAAAAAATGAACAAAAAATTCCACATGCAATTTTCAATTTTAAGTAACCTTTCCAGACAGGGATTAGAAATGTAAATGAAAACAAGAACTGAAAACAAATGAGAACAAAATCACTCTAAATTGTTTCAGAGTGAAAATGTTATTTTAAATGTGCTTAACCGGTTAATAACATTATTTTTCTGTTCCCAGTGTGATTTCAAGAATGTATAGCTTATGCCTAAATATTTTCCCAGTCGGCCTAAATTACTCTCCAGAATCCATCACTTCCCTTGGCTACAGCAAGATATGATGTTAGAACAAAACCAGCAACAAATCAAATAAGGGGCCCAATGACTGGAGTCTACACGACACTTACATACAGTGGTGCTTGAAAGTTTGTGAACCCTTTATTTTCTATCTGCATAAATGACGGAAAACATCATTGGAGTCTCACACAACTCCTAAAAATAGACAGAGAGAACCCAATTAAACAAATGAGGCAAAAATATTATACTTGCTCATTTATTTATTGAGGAAAAGGATCCAATATTACACTGCATTCCAGCATAAGAACCTTATCTCTTCTATGAAATATGGTGGTGGTAGTATCATGGTTTGGGCCTGCTTTGCTGCATCTGGGCCAGGATGGCTTGGCATCATTGATGGAACAATGAATTCTGAGTTATATCAACGCATTTGTCTGTGAACTGAATCTCAAGAGAAAGTGGGTTATGCAGCAAGACAACACCCCTAAGCACACAAGTCGTTCTACCAAAGAATGGTTAAAGAACAATAAAAGTAATGTTTTGGAATGGCCAAGTCAAAGTTCTATGGAGCCCCTAAGGAGACAGAGTGAAGGAAAAAAAAAATTATGAGATGGGAGGAAAATTTATATTTCAATGCTTTTGCATTCCCCTGAGAAACTTTGCATTTGCTCGTAAAATTTTTGTGAAGTTTCTTGGGGGAATGCAAAGGTTTTGCGAGCAAACGCAAAAGCATTCAAATATAAATTTTCCTCCCATCTCATATTTTTTTTCCATCACCATGTCCCCTTAGGGGCTCCGTAAAGTCCTCACCTTAATCCAATAGAACTGTTGTGGAAGGACCTGAAGCAAGCAGTTCATGTGAGGAAACCCATCAACATCCCAGAGTTGAAGCTGTTCTGTACTGAGGAATTGGCTAAAATTCCTCCAAGCCAATGTGCAGGACTGATCAACAGTTACTGGAAACATTTAGTTGCAGTTACTGCTGCACAAGGGGGTCACACCAGATATTGAAAGCAAAGATTCATGTACTTTTGCAACTCACAGATATGTAATATTGGATCATTTTCCTCAATAAATAAATGAGCAAGTATAATATTTTTTTTCTCATTTATGTAATTGGGTTCTCTTTATCTACTTTCAATGTGAAAATTTGATGATGTTTTAGGTCATATTTATGCAGAAATATAGAAAACTCTAAAGGGTTCACCTACTTTCAAGCACCGTGTAATAACTTTTTCTAAAATATCTCTATAATCCAGCTATAATTTGGAGATTATGATGCTTAATGGCAATAGTGTACTGCATGTGATAACAGCTCAAATCGAGTGGACTGCGGGCTGCGAAGCTAAGAGAATCATGATCATTTAAGCTCCTCATACATTTCATTCAGTTTGTTCTAGTTTTCTGGGAAAATGAATATCTCCCATTCCCCCAACCAAATTGGGCATTGCCATGGAAACACATGTTCTTGTCCAATGTTAATCGCAGCATGTAGCCACACTGCAGGTGTACAGCTATAACAACATGACTGTGCCTTCATTAAATGTGTCACATGGGGATGGCTGCGATCCTGTGTCCTGCCAAGCTTACATATAAGATTATCAATTTTGTCAAAATATCACAAAATATAGCTGTCATGTAACATAGTTTCTTGACTAGAGGTTTGTACATTGGGATAATGACATCCTGATAACTGGGGAGAGAATTCACTACACAACTACACTATATGATATCATTACATATATTCTACTTAGGAATTATGAAATGTTTAATTAAAATTGTTCAAAAAATATCTATGCAAATACAATAAGTAAGCAATTAAACACTTGTGGGTGTGCAGTTATAGGAAAACAATCAGTGACAGGATAGTGAGATGCATCCTGACGTGAAACAGAGTTACTGATTCTGCCCTGAAGTTATTTATTAAGTTATTAAGTTATTATATTATTATCTTTCAATAATAGCACCTCCTGAAGCGTTTTATTCCCCTTATACAACAGCAATTGATGCAGCATGACCAGCAGTTAGGAAAAATGCGGTTGGCTCGTTTCATGTGTACCAGAGGAAGCACATGTTAGCTCTTACCCTCCCTGGTTGGTAGCTGCTGTCTGGTGGGGAGAGCTGGCTGGTGGGTGGGAATTGACAGGTGGTCAAATTGAGAAGAAAATGGGAAGAAAAAAAGTAAAGTGGGAATAGCAAGCTCTTCAGTCGAGCATTGAAGACTAACAAATTGTGGCAGCTAAGTCAACTGTTGAACTCACTGAAGCCAGCAGTGTTTGGGGAAATCTGTACCAACCTCACAACTCTCAACTGCCTCAAGTCACTCCAAGTATTAAAGTTGCATCCAAGTGTCATTCCATATACAGGTTCCACAGGTTCCACAGGATCCACAAAAAAGCATTAACGCCATGTATGGCCATGTGAAGTTACACAATATTTCATTTAAATACAATCATGGCAGACATTTGTTCCCCATGGGTTCACGTTACTAAGTTATTCCTTGCCATCATGTGCTTGCACAGTATTAGGTGTATTATTATATCAACCTCCTGTATATAGGATGTTTTTGCTTTCATTACCCCTCAGGAATAATAAAATATTCCATACAATATGCATATTTAAAGAAATAAAGATAAAAATCCAGTGTATAGGACGCTGCATGGCTTAGGCATGACACGATTGCCCATGCTAAGTGCTCATCTAAATTAGACATCTCGTCTTGATGTTGCAGACCTAGAACACCTAGGGATGTAGCAATCTGCTCGCCTTGGCCTTGGCTTGTCACACCATGCTTTCCGCTCGACTTCCTCACCCTCAGATATCAAATTCTCATGAAAGGAACTTCTTCCTATCCACCTGAGGCAACTTCTCTGCCTCAGCTATACAAGCTGTACAGTTTAAAAACGCCTATGATTTCTATGTCTCCACCTTTCACAATGCTAATACTGCTTGCAAAGAAATGTATTTCTAGAGCTATAGATTGTTTAGGCCACATTGTAAATCAAAAAAATTATTTGTCTTACTAATTTAGATCCTGAGAAGGTAGATGTTTGCAACATAATCTTTAGCAAACAGATAAAGCTGATACATTTTGGATATGTATATGTACAAGCCAGGAATGTTGACAAAAACTAGCCAGAACTAGCATTATCAAGCTAGCAAGCAAACCAGTATATTAATTAGCTAATATTAGCTGACACTTGCTGACTAAGTCATTATGAAGTTGTGTTAAACAATGAGCTAATGTACATTTCTTCTGTGCACAGTCATGGTTAATCTAGCCAAGACGATAAAACCTTATTAGCTAAACATAAACATTAATTCCTGATTTTTGAAAACATAATGCAACTGCTATATGGTTTTTCTCTTTTCAGATTTCATGCTGGCTAAGTTTAGCTATGAACTGTTTGAGAACTTGTTATATATACAAACTACTAATGACATCATATCATCATATCTTTGAATTTCCAATTCTTATTGGTCAGATGGTGTTGATTAATGTTTTATATAATAGCAGCTTGGACATTGGCCCACAAACAAGGAGTCATTTTTGGAAGGAGTCTCTAGTGTCAGCACTGTAAAGCTGTAACTGTAAGTTTTCCAACATGGTAAAGTCTTCAGGATGCTTCACTATTTTCCTATAACAGCATGCACCGAAGTGTTTTAATCCTTACTGAGTATCCACTTCCAATTTTGAACAGGTACAAATAGCATCTTCTGAAATGTAATCTTTAAGTCCTGATAATGAGTGTGTGCTTAATGCAAATGCTAACAGATACAACATATTCAGGCATCTGACCTCAGCTGTGCTCACCACCTTAACACAGAAGGGAACCTAATTAGCCTAATCTGGTGTTTTAACCTCAGTTTTTGGACATAAATAGACATAAAGGAAAAGATGGGATGCAAGAATATAGGATGCATCACTTAAAAGAAAGCAATCTCCATCTGCCTAGGCTGATAGTGATTGATACTTGGCTTGTGAATATCTACGGTAAAGCAAACTGTTTGTCTAAAACAGAGACCCATACAAATTAGCTGTTTTTAATAGACAAAATGATAATTTGGAAGTACCAGTTAAACCATACACTGAATAAGATGGAATATGTGGCTGGTCAGATTTAAGAAAGCATATTATGTATAATTTACGTAAAAAATATTAAGCTTCTCAACACAATATCATTAAAATTTCAATGCTTATACTAAACTTAATTTAAACAGGCTTCCAATCACTAGATTGAATTATGTAAAGTGGGCATGATCAATTCACATAGTATTAACGTAACTATAGCATGAGATTAACAGACAAAATGTGTCTGTCAAAATGTCACAGCAGTAACGTGGCTGTCACAGAATGCCAGTGACCTTGGTTCGCATCTCAGCTTGGGTAAGAATGTGGGGTTTGATTTTATTCAGGGCTTTGAAAATACCTGAACAAATCATGTTGGATATACGTAAAAAAATTCATTCGTTCATGTTTCTCAATTCAATCACATGGAACCAATGCATGTATTTGAATTAAGTAAATTCAATGAACTTTGTTTTTTTCAGTGTATGATATACCTTATGTTAGTGATGGAATCCTGTATTCTGTATGTTTTTTTCCACTGTCAATCAAGTGCTCAAAATGAAGACAAAGCTCATGAATGTTTCACAGTGGGAAGGCTCTAAGTATTCTGATTATCAAAGTTGAGTAATCTGCAAACATAACATAAGAACAGTGTGCACTGAGAGCAAACTGAGAACAGAATGTACCGTGGTTTATAAGCTGCTTAAAGATACTCAAGCTGTGATCACTCGCTGGTACATACAGCAGCTGCTTTTATTTATTATAGGACACAAATAATACAAGGTGTCAAATGTAAATGAGGTCAAATTAGTTCTGCCTTCCAGAAATATTGGAAATGTCGGAAATACTGGTTCAAAAAAGTATGAAACGGCAAGCAGAATTTCAGGTAAGGCTCCCCTTAATGCAGGGGTCATCAACTGGTAGACCGTGGTCCAGATGTGGAGCCAGCAAAGTGTTTCACTGAACCAAGCACTCACAGTAGAACAAAATATGAAAAAAAAAAAAAAAAAACGTTTTTAGTTCTGTGACTCTAGTTCAGCTTCTGTAGCAGATTCTCTGCTGCAGTTTATCCAGTCACATGCATTTATTTACACAAATTATTTAAATGAAGGAATCTCTAGCTACAGAAACAGCTAGACAGGTCAAAAAAATAAGGTCTTTTTATTAGATATTTTTTATTATTTAAAAAGATGAAAATCAAAACAAAATGGACAGATAAATGCGTGTTTGTTCTCTGCTTCTCTGTGTCTCATCAGTTTGGGACATTGGAGAAAAAAGCCAGTTTTTACTTTAATACAGGAAGTTAGATATGAAACTTCTGGGACAAAGAAAGGCCACATTCATGAACACAAGAATGTACAAGTTACTCATGTGGCTCAAATAGAATATTTGCAGGAGTGAGTGGGATTAGTTAAATTTTGTTTAAAATTGGGATCAAAACAACAGTCACAGTTTCTATTTCATGGTGCTAGTCAAAAGTGGTAATCTAAAATGCAGGTCAGAAGCAAAAAAAAAGACCACTTCATTCATTCATCCAGCTTCAGTAAGTGCTTTATCCTAGTCAGGGTTATGGTGGATCCGGAGGCTATCCCAGTAAACCTGGGAGTGCTGCAACAGAATTCACCTGGGATGGGATGCTAGTCCATCACAGGGCACCATGCACACACACACACACACATTTACACACTCATTCTATAGGGATGATTTAGCATAGCCAATCCACCTACCATCATGTATTTGGGTGGTGGGAGGAAACCAGCAGGAGCAAAACTCAAAAACTCAAAACTCAAAAAAACCATATTAACAGTTAAGCGTTAAAAGCTAACTGTTGTCGCCATTCAGTCATGTTAGTTGCTTATCCAGACCTTTCTTACGTAAACAGGAGTTTTCTGTACCTTGGACCTTTACAAATTTTAGTTAAGTACCTCTTTACAAATTTTTGTTAAATACCTTTATAAAATTTAGTTAAACAATGTTCTGTAGATTTGTACTCCAAAATGGGTGGCAAAATCTACAAATACTTGGCACTAGCACCTCTTTTCCAATGCTGATAGACTTTCTGCAGATGACTTTTTAAAGGTGTAATCAGTAGCATTTGGTTGGTTTCAGTGCCCCATATTACTTGAGAATTGCTGGCACCATGTCTTGTGATGGCAGTAGAAAGTGCCATCTGCTACCAAACCAGCCAGAGCTGGCATTCTCTTGATTGTTCCAGTCCAGTAACACTATTAAAGTACTATTAAAGGAACAGAGTACTATTACTGTACTATTAGAGTAACATCACATCATAATGTATTATATGAAATTCTGGCTACATCCCGAACTTCACAGAACATGTAGCTTATAGGTACAATGTGAGTGTTTACCATTACTGACTGAAGTCTGTCTGTTGCTATGTAGTGTTTGTCAGGCCCCTCTACCACATCAATCAGTGGAAAGGGACCACCATAGGACCAAGATATAGTGTACTCATACTAGCACCCAACACACAAGCACACACTACTATGTCAGTGTTACTGCTGTGCTGAATGGAACAAAACACACAAATAATATTAATTCCTATTTCCAACAAGGTTACCAGGTCTGTGATTTTTCCCCCCAAAGAAACTTGGCTTTAACTTGTTGCAGCAAGACAATTTATTTTATCTTCTGGTTGGAGGTTAAAACATTTTGCATGCCAAACCAGTAAGCTGAAGGGTTTTTAAATGCAAACAGCAAATTCATAGTATATTGGATAAATGTAGTGAAAGAACAGAAAAGATGATGCAATCTGTAGAAATAAGGTATTGCAAATATAGTAAATGTATATTCATTAAAAAGTAGATTATTTTGAAAGTATGAAGGTGCTTGTTGGGTGTCAATAAATATATTCTCCTGGGAATGCTTTATTCATCATAATTAAGTTTAATATTTTAAGGCACAGTGCTGTTGAATTCTCAAATTGAATTGGTTAGAAAGTACTGATTGCTTTTCTATAACAGCAGCTCTTACAGTAGTGCTAGTTGAACTACTGGATTGAATTTTATATTTTTAACTTTAGTTTCTATTAATGCATTATTTCTACATGTTTGTTTCTATAGTAACAGCTAATTCATATGGTAAAGTTTTCAGTAGGAAGATGTTTATTTAATGTAAGGAGTCTCCAGTGTCAGATTGAGTTTTCTGCCACTAAAAATTCAAGAGAGAGGAGTTTGTTCTTTCTGGTTTCTCAGTAACATGACAGGATGCTTTTTTTTTTTTTTTGCACCGAACCTTACGGATCTCTTAAGACAGAAACACTGTGCCTTCTGCAGACAGAAACACTGTGTTAAGACAGAAACACTGTTCCTTCTGCAGACAGAAACACAGTGCCTTCTGCAGACAGAAACATTGTGTTAAGACAGAAACACTGTGTCTTCCACAGTTTATGATTATAACATTACTGTTTCAACTACAAGTTTAGCTTTTCTTGTCTTGGGTGGCCGCCGCAAACTGCACATTACATCCCCCAGTGGCTCAGACATGTTTTTTTGAAAGCAACATTTAGACAAGCCAGATAAGTCTCACTGGCTTAGACAAAAACACTGATCATTTACATGTTTGTTTCTGAAATACAGAGTCTATGGTATAAGAGGAATGAAATACTTGCTGTTTTAGGAAAATAATCAACTTCGGTATGGTATCAGTTACCCCAAATATCAGCATTGTTTTCCTATAATACTACACCAAAGTGGGTTTTATTGCTATACATACACACACACACACACACACACACACACACACACACATATATATATATATATATATATATACGTGAAGCCAGACAACCACATGTCTTCAAACCGCTGCTCAAGCTGCACAGGGCAGTGTTACACACTCAGTGGAAAGTGCTATTGGCCCTCTTCCACATACATGAGCTCACAGATACCTGTGATTGGCTAGTGTCACTGTGATTGACATGTGATTGAGAGAGTAATGCCATCTCTCCCATCCACACAGCACAGCCAAATTTGCTCCCTTGGTTCCCAGCCAAGAATATAACATTAATACAGCTTAATTAAAACTATATCATACAGTGTAGATATTAAAGTATATTCAGCAAAGTTTTGGAAGTCAAAACCTCTGGAACCTATACAGTAGATTTACCTGCTAAAATAGTCAGTTTCTACGAATATATATTTTCATTAAATAATATTAATTTGCCATGAAGCATGTATAGCTGAACACTATTTTGCACTGTGAAAGAGCTTGTTCAGATTTTTTTTTTCATGAGAATGGCTTGAGTAGGAACAAATGTAATATTAACAGTACTCCCATATAGTGTTTAGTGTAGTGATGTGCAATTTGGGATTAGTGCCTCTGTACAGTACCTACTGAGAGTAATGGGTTTGTTCGTACATTTAGAAGTAGGCTATTGCCCTATAAATTCTTCCCTCCCTAAATCTGATCAGGTTTCATGGGAAATTGTTGTTATTGCCCCTTTAAAGCCAGCTGCGATCTAATTGGTACTACAAAGCGTTTGCTTTATCCCCTACAAATAAATGAGCTACCTAGCAGTGAGGAGAATGATTGCACTATCCTAAGGGAAAAAAGAAAATGCTTTTTGCCGTCCAACAGAAATCAAGGTAATAGATGTGAAAATGAAAGATATAAATATATAATATCTCTCCTCTCTCTTGTTTCCTCTGCTTATGACTGAGTAAAACACAGGATACAGGATACAGGGTACAGAAAGCAGCTAGACGACACATGGAGAGTTTTGTGCAGTCTCAGTTGTTGGTTTTTGGGAATGTGAAAATAGACAGTCTGGGGTGATCCAACTTTAAATAAATGACAAATATCAGCTAATGGCTCTCTAAGCTACTGCAGGTTATTTATTATAAGCATCTGTTTTGGAATATAAAACCCAAGACATGTAAAAGTTAAATGTAAATTATCTTTGCTAAATTTATTTCATTGCATGAAATATTGTATGAAATATTTGCAATACTGGAATAATTTGTGACTTTATAATAGAACAAATTGTCATTTTATACAGTAAACACTCTTGCAAATGTGGCTGTAACATATTGTACAGTGACAGACAGCAAAAATAACATACTGTTAATACATGTTTTAAATTATATTATATAACTGTTGTTTTGTCGTGCACACATTTTTCATGCAGAATGCATCTCACACAAGGATTCATCCTCTTCCTGACAACCAGTGATATTAGACGGGAGGCTAAAATCTAATATCTATCAAAACTACTAGGGTCGGGTAATGCATTATATTATATATGAAGTCTCAACGATGATATAGTGTACAGTAATGATGTAGGGAAAACTCTTACACACACTTAAAGACCGACAGGCAGCTGCAGTCATGTAATAGTTGTAAGTGTTTTAATTTTCTGGGTTGCCTCTGAATACCAAACATGCCTAATAGATCATCTTTAACACTTTCATTCAAAACTTACGGTTCTATCATCTGTCCTGACGTGTTACTGATGCATCAGGAAAAAAAACTATATCAGCCCAAATGGAGATCAAATCTAAGAGGTGTTTCACACTGTGGAATCACCTGTCAAGGCTGTCAATGGTAGGATGCAGGAAGCTACAGTCTGGGCTATAAAAAAAAATCAGCCCCATCCTTGCTTTTCGCTTCTTCATGCCATTTTGTATTTTTCTTACAATCTTTGGTGGCACTTGAAGCTTGGTTCGAATCCTAAAAAAATCCTAAATAATCTGCCTTGTTTCTATCAGATAATCTGATGTGGATGCCAAAAACAAAACCTTACAGTATACTGATGTATTTTTTATGTTTGAAAAATTATGCTTGAAAAGCCATAGCCCATTTATACCAAGTGTCTCTGCTGACAACACACTTTGACTAACTGCTAAGAAATGTGACTTTAGGGTGTACACTATATGGCCAAAGGTTTATGGACACCTGAACAATCACACTCATATGTGCTCATAGAAAATCCCATTCCAGATTTAGTTCCCCTTTTGCTGTTATAATAACCTCCACTGTTCTGGGAAGGCTTTCTACTAGATTTTGGAGTGTGGCTGTGGGGATCTGTGTCCTGATGTCAGGCCAGGAGGCCTGGCACGTTGTCAGTGTTCCAGTTCATCCCAGAAGTGTTCAGTGGCGTTAAGATCAGTGCTTTGTGCAGGACACTTGGGTTCTTCCATATCAGCCTTGGTACACCATGTCTTTATGGACCTCGCTTTGCGCACAGGGGCATTGTCATGCTAGACGTTTGGAGCCCCTTCGTTACAGTGAAGGGAAATCTTAATGTAACACCATACAAAGACATTCTAGACAATTGTATTTCCAACTTTGTGGCAACAGTTTGGGGAAGAACCTTATATGGCTATGATAGTCAGGTGTGCACATACTTTTGGCCCTATAGTGTACCACAAAAAAACTAAGAAAAAACACAACAACCATTTTCTACTTTGCTAAAACTACTTCAGGCTTTATCCCAGACCCAATTTGTGCTCTTTCTTTTTCTCAATCAGTGAGCACCCTCTGTCTAATTATACTCTTCAGTCTAATTTAGACAGTTGCTATTACAAAACATGCTTCTGGCAATCTCATATTATTCTTTTATTGAATCCCAGTTAGTTATGTTACACCACTGGATCGCTCCACTGGAAAGCAGTTTAGCTTTGCTGCCTACACTTGGCCTGTCACTTCATCCTCATTATAAACACATAAAACAAGTTGAGCATGACCCACTACTCATAACTGCCTTCGTGAATGAATTACCCATGTGTTTATAAGCACAGCTTTAGCTTTGACAAGGCTAAACTAATTAGCTTCTGGTTTAAATGTACAACTTAATTACAGTCTACCTAATATTCCAGCCAAACCCATGGCTAAAAACGGATGAAACACCACCATAATTAAAAATAAACTGGAAGAAAACGGTACGCATGAAATTTGCAACACTCAGCTAACGATATGAAATTTCCCCAGTGTCAAACAAGACAGAGTAAAGACATTGTATAACATGTTCTACGAAGGCCACAAGTATGATAATCTATGAATATGTTATAATGTGTTTATAAGTCATTTTGCACCATTTTATAATTACTTATCAAAAATGCATTACACTTTCACTGACACTGCCAGACCTTTTTCATCAGCTGTATTTGGTCGCAATGGCACTAAATCAGCTGCCAGTGATTATATTCGAAGACCACTGATGTCAACTCACAAAGAATTATTTTGTAATTTTTTTTTCTGCACCAGAAAATTTGGGCTGAAATTTGTACAGTGTAACTCCAACTTAAATAGTAAAGACAAATGTTAGCTGTGGTACATGCCATATTTTGCCTTATATAGTAGATTTAGGACACAAATTGCAGGTAGCAGCCATAATAGACTATTACAGCAAGTAATATGCTTTAACTCATCTACTGCTTAATCACAAATCAGGGGAAAATAGTGAAACAGCCATTTAAAGTACACTTTTTTTATATAGCTGTTCACTGAAATTGTGGATAATAACACCTTTGACTCCAGGACTTCAAGGAACATGGGTCTGCTGATGGATTAAAATGACCGGATCGCATAATTGCTATTAGTACTGCGATAATAACATATAAATTACAAGATTACTGTTATTATTACACCACCACATACTATATTATAATAATAAGCTTTGGTACATGGACCTTGGAACATTGTCTTTGAAAAGAATGGGCTAATTTAGAAATATACTCCTAATAAATGTGGGGGAAATTTATAAGATGTGGATTTTATCAAAGGAAACAGACTTTCAAGTGAAGAATGTTAGACTAGATTCCTTCGGAGGTCTTGATGGACAAATGCTGGTGGACATTGAAAGATGTTGGGCTCGGCTTAACTGCCTCAGGCAAACCCAATAAACCATACATTAAAGGCCTAATGAACAGTAAGTGCAAGTGAGCAAGTGGACAGAGTGAGTGAATCAGGAAGGGAGGAAGGGAGTGAGTAAATATATGAGTAAGGAGGAGAGAAAGGGAGGGAGGAAGTACGTGGGTTAGAAAAGCGAGGAAATTAGTTCATAAATATAAGAAGGAGGGAATGAATAAGCAAGTGAGGGAGTGACACAATGAATGAGAGAGGGGAAAAATAGCGAGTGAGTAAGGCAGAGGGTGAATGTGGGAGTGACTGAGATTAGGGCGCGTGTAAGCCTATGTACCACCATCACCATGTGATTGGCCCTTCAAACTTGTCCTTTTGTCATTCAAAACAAAACGAAAACCGTATCAGTGTTTGCTAGCTAAAGACTAGCTAAAACCTGTTGTTTATGCCTTTATCCCACTATCCATTGATACCCAGAAGAACATGGGTTCCATTTTGAGTCAAGGTCTCTTCCTGGTGTCATCTCAAGGAGTATTTTCTTGCCATTGGCTTGCACATTAGGGATCTAGAGCTCCATCCAGATTTCTAAAGCTGCTTAGTGACAATTCTCACAGGAATCTCTCATTTAAAATGACGTCATCAATGGGCGACAGCAATTAGAGGCGACGAAAGCCAGTGCTCCCAGCTTCGAATTGTCGATGCTCACTCGACTGTGTTTGTAGTTGTGTTTGTTATTTCATTCCGTGTCTTTGTTGTGATATTTCTGGTTTTGAACTGTGCCTATCCTGACTACAAACTTGATCTGTCCCTTGGGTTCTGTCTGCTGCCGAGATTTGTAAATCGTCACACTTCTGTATTTTTTTGTAAATATCCACATATTGTACATATTCAGTGGTAGTAAGGGTGCGACTGCCATTTCTATTGGATGTGGGTTTTTGTCTCTGTTTTTGTTAAGGGAGTTAGGGAAGAGACCTGCTTTTTTGTTTTATATTTTCTTTTGTTAGGCAAGTTAGTTCCTAAAAACAGTGGTTTTTGTTTGTTGTTTTGGACTTGGTCCACCCTGAAGTTGTTTCCAGTTTATTTGTGGTGCATAATGCATTTATTCTGTATTATATACCAATATATCACTTTGTGAGTTAACCCCTGATGCGTCTCATTCCTGGCTGCTCCTAGGGCACCATATACTCACTTCACTTCACCTTGTACATAACCCCTTGCCTTTATTTGCGTTGTGCAACCTAACCCTAGACTGGGTTGTAACACACCAATTTAAAGACTGATGTAAATGCACCTGACCTCCAAGGCTGCTTAGGCTAAATAATTGAAAACGTTTCTTAATAGGCAGCTACCAATAAAATCCCATCATCCTGCCAGGCTGATCGTTTAGCCAAATTTGTTTCTCACAGGGACCTTTAATTTAAGTATTACAGACATGCCAAATAGGAATGTGCCTGAGTTCAGTGGTTTGTTAGCAAGGTAAAAGGAAGAGGTCATGCAATTGATGTCTTTTGAACTGAGAAAATATTATAATCTTATTGGTAGCTGCCTATTTGCCTACATGTAATGACAGCTGTCCCTACGGGCATGCACTTTTTTTTAGTGTAGATGAGAAACAGTAGTAGCCCTATAGTCTACAGCCCAGTAGTACAATTTATACACACCACTTTTATATAAGCTAACTGTACTACCTGTGTACACTCACCAGAGTCACCAACGATCTCTGCCTCATCCTACATCCTACATCCAGATTTAAATTTTCTTCATAATATCCCTATACACATTTAATGAGAGGGCAAATATGATAGGACAAGATAAAACCATGGTTATAAGTTTCTCTTCAAAGTGTAATTTCACTGCTTATATTAAATTTAATTTAAACAAATATCCAATCTCCGAGTCTGAATTATGTAGAGCGAATATGATGAATTCACTTAGTATTAATGTGACCCAATTACATTATAAAAGGATGTTGGCACTGACGGGAAGACATGACTATAGCATTAAATTAATGTGATTAAATCATGTGTGGCATGACAGTGCAGTGGGTAACATCACTGCGTCACAGTGACAGGGTTCTGGGATTGATCATGAGCTTGGATGACTGGGCAGTGTTTGATTTTATTCCAGGGCTTTGAATATACACGAATAAGTCATGTTGGATGTACAAAAACAGATTGTGTTAATGTCACTCAGTTCATTCACATGGAACCGACGTACACATTTGAATGACGTAAATTCAATAAGCTTTTTTTTTTTTTTTCAGTGGAAAATCTCAGTCCCAGATATCATTTTGTCATGGCTCCTTGTTGTATACGTACATATAAAATGAATGGTCAGCTCTTGCTTTGGTGCTTGTGTGAGCATAGGGTTAGGCACAGCTAAATAGGTAAGATTAATTAAAGAAAGAAACAAATAAACATATTCAGTCAGTAATCATCCATTCATCTTCTTTACTCTTTTCTTAGTAGGGGGTTGTATAGTAAGTAAGTACGTAAAGGTAAATAAAAATGAATAGATTTTAATGAATAGTCAGAAATGAAAATCTCAGGACAAACAGCAATGACACATTTATGGTAATGTTCATTAAATCATTAAATTCCACCAAAGGGTTTTCTTTGAAGCCAAAATATTGCAATTAAAACTGTTTCTTGAATTTTTTAATTACAAAAAAAAATAACCTAACAGAAATTAAATTACTTATTTGGTCATTTGTATTTAACAAATCAGCCTTTATTCTTTATAAAATATCGTTGAGTAAAAACAGAAACCAATTCAAAAAAAAGTGTGTACAATGCTCTACATCACTGTACTGTATAAGGGCCAAAATCCCTTAATCCAAACAAAGGTCCTCCTTAACAACTTGATCATAAAGTGAGAGCTGTTATGACAGAGCTAATCTAACGCCCTTCATTCCAGCAGTTAGCTCAGAACCTTTATCTCTGACATGCTACATGCTGGGATCTGTTGGAAATAGACACAAAAAAAAAAAAAAAAAAGAAAAGGAATTGGTTTAGAGGACAGAGTGAAAAACAGACCAAAAAAAGTCTATCCTCAACGGATCACTATGTTCACCAATTTAAAACCCATTCCGTGTCTGATGTGCATTTCAGCATTACAATGCTCCAAAAATAGAAAAACAAATGTATCTCTTGCATCCTATTCAAACTAGAGGCAATACAATCCCCTGCACTGCATTATACAAATAAGTTTTACCATGGAATCATCTGAATTATGCAATGTTCACCCACAAAAAAAAAAAAAAAAAAAAAAGATGAAGGATCCAATGACCTTAATCTTTTCTGTCATTTATTTCGAGTGGACAGCAAAATCATTTCGGCCTTGGGCGTTTGTCAGTGTGCAGCTCTTTTAGAAGACCTCGGAAGACTGGTTTCACACACCTGGACTGATATAAGAAATATTACTCAGGTCGGTGAGCAGTGTGTGTCCTACTTTTCGTTTCCTTTTTTACCACCCGTGACGAAAGGGGTGCAACAAAAACAAACAATATTAATGGTACTGTACCTGGGGGTGGGGTACGGCTGTAACAGTATCGACAATAACTGCAACGTCTTACACCAAGCTGTGGATTTATTAGGCACAAAAAAGGGAAATATAGGGTAATATAGTAATGCCAATATTGACGGCATGATAGTTATTACATGTGGGCTATAAAATGCACATATGACTGATAAATTAAGCAATGCATAAAATAAATGAACTAATATATAAATACATTTTAGAAAATATTTAAAATATAACACATAGATAAAATATATAAGTGCAATTTTAAAAATATATAAAATGTAAAATCTAATTAAATAAAATGTAAATTCAACTTGTGCACCTAATAATAAGTTCACTATTGTATTGTATTGTAGCAAGCTAGAATAAAACAACGTGGCTGCACTTATCGTGAAATATAGCAGTTTCATACTGCGTAATAAAAAGAGATCAAGTGTGTGAGGCTTAATCCGTCATACTCTGCACAATTTTGTGTCGGATGGATCATTCCGGCAAATTAGGCCTTCTTGTGTTGAAATTAATTGCAGTGCAAATTAATTGGCTGCACTTAACATGATAAATGTCAGTGGGGTGAAAGAGGGGCTCAGGCAGAAGCTGAAGCTCATATTGATTGGAATTATTTCATTAATTACTGTACAGTATGTACAGTATATCCGCGATGCTTAACAAAGTGAGGCTTTTATAAAGCGTAAGTAGCAAAGAGTAACAGTCACGCTGTTTTAAGATATGTATAAAGAACCAGAGCACAAGTAGACATCTGTGCTAATTCTGAAGTTTAAAAATAGCAATTCACAAAACATTGGCTTGGATTAAACTTTAATTAAGTATATGTCAGCTTTGGGTTTTGTTGGAATCACCCCAGACTCTGGGTAAAGAAACGTTTAAAGTGTATACCGAGGAAAAATTAGCCTTGCATTAGCATAATTATTTGGGACATCATGAAAAAAAATTCTTGAGAAGTCACACTTTTTTTAAAAAATGAACTAATACGTTGGATGATTGAAAAGATCTTCCTGGAGCAAAAATACGAAGATGAATTACACAACCCAATCAACATTACATGATGTCATCTTAATGATTATAATATGCACAGAGTGAGAATGAGATTGCCATATTGTGCATAAATAAATGTGCAAAATGTCCTCATTTCAAATATCCTAATGTCCTCCTAACATCAAGGCTGGGAGGACAAGCATATCACTGCATCTCCATTACAGTATACAGTATACAGGGATACGCTCACGTCTAGAGGTTTTACGGTATAACCATATTTTATAAATGCAACAGCAATGGTACTGTTACATCATGTGTAGTTCACTATCAAATATCCTTATTTACAAGAAATTGGTCAGAAAGTTCTTAATACGAGCGTAACTCCTACGTAATTCTGTGTAATAAGGCAAAATTCCACTTTAGACACTCTCCAATCAGTCATGCAAGCCATCCAACAAACTCATTCTCTAGATTTCATTTCGCTTCCTTTCATTTTCTTAACTGTAACTATTTAACACTAAAAAAAAATCACACATATCATTACATTTCACTGTTGCATTATTTACATATCCAACAGACGTGCCAACATCTACAGTTAAAACATAGCATATTATGTTTTTTGGCTCTTTGCTACAGCAGTAAGGATGAGACCTGGAAAGCTTTCCTGCTTTTTCAGCTAAAGCAGCCGTCAGGCTGTGAATAAAAACCTGAATAAAATCAACCTGGTGGAAAAGTCAACTCCCTGAAGGAGAAAGGACACTGAATTTATGGTTACTTTAGCTTTACCCTGACTTTATTGAGATGAACTTTAACCTGTCAATTTGCAACCCTCACACTTGTAATAGAGCTAGACCTAATAGAAAACAAAATGGGAGTTTTTGAATTTTCTGCGTTGATAAACAGGTCGATTATTAATAAAAGCTCAAGGAAGAATGTGCTTTGGATCACCATTTAATAATTCTTTTCAGTATGTGTCGTTATGTATTGTGGTATTTGGGCAGATTTTATTAATTAATATATGAATTGTTGGATATTTTTGTTTAGGTCAGTAATAAAAGTGTAAATATAAGGGTTTTTATAATAAGTCTGCATATTTACTATATATTTATTTCATAAGAACTGTAACTGGTTGATTATATATCCAAACATTTTTTGCAAATGGTGATTAAATATCAGTTCAAACACTATGTATTTTATCATTTATACTGCTGACATGGAGCCATTTCATCTGCTGACATACAGTATACTAAAGTTTTCTGGGGTAAAATTCATAAAATAATTTTTTTCTTTCTCTTTTTTTCTGCCTGCTTGGATTGTCTTGTAAGCAATGCTGACATCTTTAACCAAAAATATCCAGTAGAGATGCATTTGAGATTTGGCAGGTGTTTCTGATCGTTTGTACAAACAACGTAGTCTCACACTTGCAAATTTGTAACTGTTTGCAAGACTGTACGGTAATATATTGCGTATGAAATTGGACATAAATAATCCAAAAATCCAGTCCTCAATAGTTTGAATTCAGATGAATTGCTTATTCAGTTCAGGTGAACTGTCAACAATAACCTAAGATAAGATAGGAATCTATCAAAAACCTTAAAAAAGCTATTGTATGGCCTATTCTGTATTAAATGTAATTGTATTGAAAAAAAATATTTGTTGAATTTAAATGTTTACAAAGGAATGAACCAGGTGCCGAACAATTTGCTCTCCTAAAATCCTAAAATAAAAATATAGGTATTAATTTCCATAAAATGCCAGAATTTTTACCCTCAACACATCCGTCACATTGTGCAAAGAATAAATTCCTTTAACAGACTTCAGTCCACATTACATAACATAACTTCCCACTTTGGCAATGTCGTGATTGTTTTTTTGTTTTTTGGGGGGTTTTTTTTGGCATGCTCGTGCTACTCATGCAGCCAGCATTGATAAATGAGGGTGGGATTCCTAGCAGTGAAAATGGCACAGAGCTGCAGCTGAGATAAAGAGGAGGTTATCAGGACAGGACTGACCTGAGGGAGAGCCAGATTCTTCATGATCAAGAGGCCAATATACAAAGCCCTATTTGGACATTTATCGCAAGGGAGATGCCAAGAGGTTTCCTTAAAGATCAGTGTGTTTGGCCACCACTCACGAGCACCATGAGCCCAAAGTGTGTATGACAAAACCAAAAAAAAAGGTTAAAGCAGGCATATCTGTAAAGACACATCTGTGTATCTGTATATACATAATCTGTATAGGTTATGAGATTATGGCTGAGACAAGGTTCTCGATTTAATATCTAATTGTTTTGTAGCTCATTTGCCTCAATGTGTGACGTGCATTCCGAGATGCTTTTCTGCTCACCACGGTTGTAAAGAGTTGTTATTTGTGTTACAGTAGACTTCCTGTCTGCTCAAGCCAGTCTGGCCATTCTCCTCGGACCTCTCTCATCAACAAGGTGTTTCTGCCCGCAGACCTGCTGCTCACTGGATTTTTTTTTTTTTGTTCTTCACACCGTCCTGTGTAAACTCTAAAAAAAAATCCTACACAGGAAAATCCCAGGAGATTAGTAGTTTCTGAAAAGCTCTCATCAGCTCATATGTACAGAACCTCCATATTGTGTTGTATTTCACAGCATGGTTCTCGAGGCACAAGATCTCACTGTACACAGGTAGGACTAGAATGGTATGCAAAATTCACACTATGATACTTATTATTAGGACTATATTTAACTATGCCATATTAGAAGTAACCCTCAACCCTTAATAATTTATAATGAATAAATAAAGAGTAAGCAAACATATGTGACTAGCACAGTAATCCAAGAACTGAACCCTAATGGAGGAATATTTTTTCTCACTAATCAGTTGGCATGTCATGGCTCGTGGTGATATTAGATGGAAAACTAAAATCTAATATCTATCAATAGAAAAACACAATCAATAGATAGACAAATTATTATCACAAGGTCTCACTGATGGCATAAAAAGAATGATCTGAGGCAAACTATTACACAAACACACACACACACTTAAAGATTTGATAGGCAGCTGCATTTGTGATATGTCGTGTTTTCTGCAGAAATATTCTACTGCATAATCTTTGTTAACAGCAAATAATCTGATGGGGATCCCAACAATAATGCAACCAATAATTCAATAAAACAAGTCGGGGATGACTAGCATATTTAAACCAGACACACGTGATAAATAGATAGCTAGTTAGCTAAACAGATGAATTCTAGTTGGACAATAAGTTGCTAGCTTTGCTTTAATAATTTCTAAATTAAAATACATATGAAAATGCCATGACATAAATGACCTCAAATTAAAACTGCCATTTAATCACTGTGTTGTTGCTTCATTGAAACTACAATAAACGTTTTGCTTGCTAACGTAGTTATTATGTCCGTACAGTATGTACACACGTAGCAGGAATGCTCTTCCAGATTTGCGATTCATATGTCACTTCTATTATGTTAAAGAGCCCTAGACGTTCTATGAAATAATAAATTTACCATTTTGCATGTGTGATTCATAGTGTATGGGCATGTAATCAGACCTGAGAAATTGCCAGCAGGACAATCCTAAAGTTAACAGCATCACGCTTGTCATCATAACTTTTTTGATATGTGTTGAATTAACAGAGTGACAGAACACACTGGCAATTTTAGAGCTTGTACACTGAGGCTGTTGTCAGTTCCGTCTCAGTGGCCCGACAGTGAATGATAGCTATCATATACTGTACTTACCGGGGCTTTAGCCCATGGCTTGTTTAGGCCTGCGCAAATATGTGAAGTGCATCAGAAATCGATAGTCGCTGACAGACTATGAGAGAATCATGAGAATACGGGCTTGTGTTCATTTTAAGTCTGTCTGACCTGCATGGTAGTGGCAAGGTATTGATGCTTTTTGTATGAAATCGATAGAAAAGAGAGTCTGTTTGCACAGGACATGGCCTGAGATTCGACCAGCTGGCGCTTATCTGAAATGTCACTGGGATTTTAAACAAGCTTTTTTGGATGAATTACAGGAAGCTATTAAAGCTTATTTAATCCTGTTGTCCAAAAATGCAAAATCAAACCAGGATGCAAAGAAATATGGCACCGAACCAATGGCATTGATATGACAAATTTAATTGACCCCAATTTTCCCCCAGCATAATGATGGTAAAAATCTGTCTATAAGTGCCACTATATTCTGTTGAGTTCCAATAAAACTCGATAGACATTAAAATAGCCGCCATAATCCTAAAATGTCTGCCAATTCCTGCAATAACAATTTTAACATTTACTGAATATATGTATTTCGCCAACTGACTTTTTTTTTGGGAGGTTGGAGGAAATTTAAGAATCCGGACGAACCCTACACTCCTGGGCAAAAAAAAAAAAAAAATGGGCCGAGCCCAAAATGGCAAATATTAAGCTTTTAATGGTCTTAACAACAAATCATTGGTCAGAAAATTAGCAAAAACAACCTGAGCTACATGAAGTCATCCTTCTCAGAGATTCAAGTAGCACTTATTTTCCACAGTGTGTATTAAAGCACATAGTTAGCTCTTTGAGTTAAATTACGTTAGCTCCCGCTTTTTAACCTAGTTAATTGGATTTACGGACAAGCACAACAAGGGACTTGGCAGCACATTGGACATTTCCCTTGTCCAGTGGGCTTGCTAATGGATTTATCATTTGTCCACCTCTGTCATTGCCAAGAAACAATATTCAGTCACACTGAGTCTACAAATGCAAAACAATATCATAATTCGCAGGAAGGAAGCAAAACCCACCCTCGATTAGAACTCCTACTCTTAATACATACAACCTCGGGTCCCAAAGCCCTGAATCCATTTATGCCTGAAAAAAGTTATAGAGGTGAAACCGAAATGTAGGTTATGTTCTCAGAAATGGAGGCAAATGATTTTCGCTCCCTTTCTAAAACCATTAAAACAGCCACGCACCACACGGGAAGCTGGCCAAGCAAAGGCACCAAGCTAAAAATATCAACCCAGATGCTCATAAACAACCTATTTCATGATGGTTTAATGGAATGGTGGGTTGTAGCTTTTCTAAATGACAGAAAGAGTGGAGCTCTAGATTATAATTTTGAGTAATTAGTGTCTAAGGCACCAGAACTAATCAACAATGCTCATAATCATCAGTCAGACTGCCAGTGTGATTGCCAGTTAGGCTTTGAGATTGCATTGGAACATAGTCATCATTTTGTCTGCTTCTTCCTAATTCAAAGGTATGTTATTGATTGATCTAACATCCACATTCATTCTGATATCTCACATGCTTCAGAAAGCACATATCCAGCACTGGGCTATTGGTAAATCAATATCTCACCACATCTCGTAAAGAATATGTGTTGTCAATATCCTCATTATTGTTGTCGAATTCATTAATGTTAAGCCCTAAAACCAAAATGTCCATCGTGTATCAGCACCATTAAACGTAGCTACACACAATAACAAATGCTTGTTACTGAAACAATTGGTAACAGTAAAGAGAAGTGGTCTGGATCAAGAAATGCAGAAGCCCTTTTGGATTTAGAGAATCTCTTTTCTGAAGTGCAGCTTATCACAGAAATGGCAGAAATGTACGTGCTGCCAAAGGATGACCTTTTTACTCGTGAAATAAATCTCCAGCAGCAAAGAATTAACCCTTCCCCTTCTGCCCTTTCTGCTTTTAAAGACAGTAAAATTGCAGAGTGGGTTTTTAACCATATCTCAACTGATTTAATTTCTAAAAACTGAAATAAATAAATAAATAAATAAATAAATAAAACATAAAATAAAATAAACTTGAGAATAATTGAATTTAATTGTTTGGAATATGGAATAGGAATTATAAGATAATATTGAATAACTTAGTCCTTTTGACCAAAATAATGAGATAATCATTTGAAATAAGGTATTAAGTCAAAATAAGAAATTAGAAATTAAGTTAAAATAATGACATGCTATCTTGGATTTGAGATATTCTAAAAAAAATGATGACATAAATTGAAATAAGGAGTTATATAAAAAGAGTGAGATATTAAGTCAAAATAAGGATCTAGCACTTGCACACGACTTGCAGTTCAGGGCTCCCATAAGAGGTGGATAATGTGAAGTAAGGAAAAAACTGTTAAAAGGGTCCTTAACGCTGATTCATCCACATTTCTATTTGGTAAACAGGTTATTTTGCTAGAAAAGGCACATTCTAGCACCACATTTAGCACTCATGCTATGTCAATGTCTTTCCCTGTTGTAAAACTATTTCTACGCTATTTTTATATCCAGATGAGAAAAGCATTTGCCTGGATTTTATCCCATAACCTTTATTCATCCTGTACAACAGAGAGGGCTATAATATTATCAGCTAGAGTAATTAACAGCTTCTGGCTTGAAATTGAGAATTGCTGTTTTAAGTGGAATTAAACTCTGATTTGTTAAACAAATAATTTGAATACTTCTCAGAAATCCTAACAATCAGACAGAGTTGACCAGTATAAGAGTTTGCTATGCTACAATTTCAGTCTACTGCTTATAACTTGAATGGCACCACTGGTGTAGTGGGTAGCGTTGCCACCTCACAGCTTCAGGGTCCACGGCTCCATCCTGAGCTTGGGTTACTGTCTGTATGGAATTCACGTGGGTTTGTTCCATTCACGTGGGTTTCCTCCAGGTTCTCTGGTTGCCTCTGACCTCCCAAAACATGCCAGTATGTGGACTGGCTAATCAGAATTGAGTGAATGAGCATGTGTGTGTGGTGCGCTGCAATGGACTAGCATCCCATCCAGTGTGTATTCCCGCCCCACGGCCAGTGTTCCCAGGATTTACTGTCGTTTTTAGGAATGTTATGAATTTTACTGAACCATTATCTTGGAAATTCTCAATTACAAATTAGAAAAATAAAGCACTACAGTTTCACCGGTTAAACAGCAAATCTCCTGCATCATTAATGGACTTCATTCTTCACCACATATTCCCAGAAACAGACGTATCTCTACCTTATACTTGAACAAAATGCCCAAAATGCTCATGTTTAGCATGTCAGACTTTAACCTGTAAAATATCCAAACAGCAAGCTTTGCTTGACCAAATCGAAAATCTGCCAAAGTGCATTTAGGCCACTGATTCTGAGGAGATCTGCTGCCTGAAATGACTAAAATATTCATAAGCAGAAACCACAAACATATCTAAGAATCTCGGCCAGGAGTTCAAAGAACGTTACAGACCTAGGACAGTCACAAAGTTCATGGGATATAGAAAAAAATGGAAAATCAAATCTTGAAGCACACATTAGAAGCATTAACATTAGTATTTCTTTCAGCAAGGTGTAACACGCTATGTGATACAGTGCCGTCCTTTCAATAGCTGTGAAATCCCCATGCAATCTCGTGCAAATCCTTAAAATAAGAAAGTAAGAAGTGTCCTCGGTATGTTCATCCAACTGGAAGAACTGGAATAAGAAACTCTGGGAAAGATCAGCTAGTGCACAAGGACTAAAGACAATCTGAAAGAAGCTTGAAGTATTCAAAAAGGGATGAACAAGTTGTGGGTCTTTTATTGTCACGTAAGACAGAAGCATGTGAACATCGCAGCATCTGACTGGACCAGTGAGACATCATTAGCTATATTATTTCCAGTGTAGGGAACGAATAAAGCTGGATAATCCACTCGCATCATTATAGGAAACTACATAGGGGATTTGCCATTTTATTTGTGCCATGTGACTGAGCAAAGACTGGAGAAAAAGCAACAGGCTACAATTATTGCTGATGCTAAATGTCAGCGTGCATATTAGCATACACTGGCTGGCACACAAACTCTAGCTGCCTCTACTTCATGCCACGCAAAAGTGCTTGAAGCTGAAAATAAGCAAATACCAGAAATGGTATTCCGTAAAATCCCCAGTGTGCATTATGTATTACGTATCTTCTACCTGTGCTAACATATTGCAGAGCACTGCATGATATTATAAGAAGCTACAAAATGGAACCCCCCCCCCCAAGAAATGCACAAGATGGTGAATGAGCTCTGATTTTGGACATAGGAAGGAAAGGGATACTAGATAATCAATAGATTATCTAGTATATAGATACATATAAAAGCATGTTTATGTGAAAATAAATCATTTCCTAACCTCTTATAAAAGAGAATTTTAACCCAGTTCATACTGATATAGTAAATATCATGAAATAGACTTTGCTAACTCATTTAACATTAGAATTCTCTCTGATTTCATAAGAAACTTCTGTGAGATCAACAAAAGCCTATTGAAGTCTATGGAAGTCAATGGACTTCAGATACATTCATGTCCTCATCCCAAAACACATGATATTACACTCTACAAAAGATTCCTCAGGGATTTTTGGATAGTTCTAGCTTTCTAAAAAGCTGTATAAAGAGAAAACTTCTGGTGCTGGCTCCTACATAGAACCTCTAAGGGATCCTCTAGTGAAGTGGTTTTCAAATCAGGGACCAGTAATTCCCAGGGGTCCATGAAACAGAGCTAGCATTTTTGTTTGGTTGTTTGTTTTGTTTTGTTTTAATTACCGCAGTGGGAAAAAAAATAACCCACCATTATCACTGCTTTTTATCACTGAGCTTTTATAATTATTAGCCAAGTCAAGTTGGCTTGAATGACGTAGGTTTTAATCCAAACGTTAATAACTAAACAAACAAGTAGGCCTATAAATAATACCAACGTGGATCTAATGTGGAAGATTCAGGAATACCAGATCTCAAATACATAGGCAGAATATTATTGTACCCATTTAAATAATGATCCGGATATTTGAGTCGTTCATAAGATAAACCAGAGAGGGTTCGTGGATTTCTTTTAGAGCTAAAAGGTTTGCTGGCTGCAAAATGTTTGAGAGCTCTTAATCTGGAGGAACAAACTGAAGAACCCATTAGGATGCTTGATAAGATCTTTTCTTCCCTCTAAGAGCATACAATGGCATGAAATACAGTATATGCTTGGAAAAGAAAATACCTAGCCTAGCGTTCTTCAGTTTATCCATCTAGGGGAACTCTTAGAGGTTCTATGTAGGACTAAAAGTAAGATCCTTTTAGAATGGAAGCAGAACTGCTAAGCCTTCTATGAGCACTTGAGGAGCTTTTTTTTATATGATTGTACTAAAATGTCAGATAGTAAGCAGCCATAGAAATAAAGGTACCAATAAAGGTATATAATTTTACTTTAGTATGTATCTTTGTCCTGTGAGTACCTTAAATTAGCTTTAAGAATAAAGCTTTAAACTTTAGGATAGGTCTTAAATTATTTTAAAGGTATATTCAAGTCTATTCAAAGTCAGGTACACACATTAAGGGTGCACAAGATGCACCCAAGTAAAACGTACCTTCTGGTACCGTTATTTCTCCGAGTGCATGGGGTGCATGCTATTTCTATTAAATCAGATAAGGGGTTAATGGAACCTTAGCTGTTCTTTCAGCACCACACGGACGCTCGCGGAAAATAAAGAAAGAAAGAAACAAACAAACCCCTCCTGCAGGCGCGAGCGCTCGGTGCGTGATCGATCAGCACGGTGCAGCTCGGTCACATCACATTAGGAACGCGACTGGAAATGAATGCCACGTGCCACGTCTTAAACCTCTGAGTGAAATGGGTATTGCAGTTACGCAATGCATATATAGTCGTGGTGCTGGATGGCCGGAGATCAGCACTGGTTGGTGATTCGCACGCATAAACACATCTGATGAGGTGGTGGTGGTGTGTGTGTGTGTGTGTGTGTGTGTGTGTGTGTGTGACTAGCAGTGTTGCTGGACTTCAGCTATAATACAGGACCACAGGTGTTGAGCATAACTTGAACAGTGCATGATTAGTATGTGTTGTAGGCTGCAGATGTGACTAGACTTTGCTCAGATGTTTCTTTGATTGCACTTAGCAGCTGAAGTCACGTGCATAACAAACTTATGCACCAAGGCGGCGCGCGCTTTACCTGGAAAAGGCGCAGTATGTTGGCCACCATGATGGACACGGAGCTCGCCGACGCTCCAATCACCCCGACCACTTTCTCGGGTTTGACGAACACCGGCGGCTCGCCGTTCGTGCACCGGACGTCCGACGTGTCCTTCTGCACGAGGGCCTGCACGAACGTCAGCGACTGCTCGAGCGCGTAGGTGTCGCGCGAGCACGTGTCCAAAACGCGCGCGCCCAGCGTGATGTTGGGCAGCAGCTCGTCGTCGCTGTTGATCTGGTCCAGCGCGTAGAGCATGGCCTCGAGCCGGTGGATGCCGTTCTCCTTCTTGACGTCGCCGCACGGCTCGCCGGCGATGCCGCGCGCGTGCACCGGGAAGAGGCCGCCCAGGGTCAGGTCCCCCTCGAGTCTGATCGAGTGCGGCGCGTAGGTTTCCTGGGACAGCGCCAGGTCCGTCAGGGCGCTCATCATCCACAACATTTTCCAGGGAAAGTAACGGGTCAACTCGCGCCCTCTCATCATCTCCCTCTTAACTTCGGTTTTAGGGTGAAAAAATGAAAACTAAAAAAAATAATAAAAAACGCACAAACGCACTTACGAAACGACTTTCGTGCCAGGGAAGTTAAAACGCGTCGAAGTCACAGGCATTTCCATTTCTGAACAGAGGGCTGGTTTGAAGAATTTCGGCGCGCAAACAGACGGAGGCGTCGCTCACGCGCAGTGTGCGCGCCAGCAGCCTCTCAGCACCTCACCGCGTCGCTTGTTGCTTGTTCACATCACCATTCTCTCACCACATCTCCACTCTTCTCGAACACAAAGCAGCTCTCGGTACCTTTTTAACCTCGGCGTGCTGGGGGAGCCAACGCACAAGCGCGCATCCAGTACACGCTGAAAAGCGCGCGGCGGTTCCACACGGAGCTGAATCCTTCACTGCGCTGCTGTCACGCTGGCGCATAGAAACGGCTTACGGAATTAATGATGCACCTGCGTAATCCCAGTCAACGCAATCATTTTAAAAAAAATCATTCAGGGAAAAAAAAAAGAAAATAATAATAACAATGAAAACACTGACATGAGCGCGACGCGTCACGGATCGCGGTTAAAGCCCAGCGGGACGCGGAAGCCTTGCATCCGCGCGGACACTTCTTCACTGTGGCACGCTGCATCAAGTGCTACATCCCACTGAAAGAACAGCACCGGGCTTATTCGTGCCTCCTGATCGCGCAACAAATAAATAAATAAATTAATAAAAAAAAAATAAAAATCCCGAGAAGAAGGAGGAGTAGCGAAGACAGTGAGAGCGAGCGTCTCTCCGCCAGCTCGGATTGTCGGAATGACGCCTCCTCTCCCTCCACCCAGCATCAAATATGCATCATGCACACAACCGGAGGCGTCATCCATCCGCTCGTGAGGAATCTAACGGTACTGGGGTTTGTGCGATTGGCCTCAATTACGCGCGCGGCGTCACGAATTAGAAAGTCGTTCCATAAGTTAGCGTTCTTCTTCTTCTTCTTCTTCTTCTTCTTCTTCTTCTTCTCCTCTCTCTCTCTTTCTCTTTCTCTCTTTCTTTAATAAAAATTTCTACAACACACAAAAAAATTCCTAGAGAACTAAAAAAGATCTGCTTGTTTCTTTTTCTTCTCTCTCTCTCTCGCTCTCTCTCTAATCAAAATTTCTAAAAAAAAATATTCATAGAGAACTAAAAATGATCAGCTTGTTTCTTCTTCTTTCTATTATTATTATTATTATTATTATTATTATTATTATTATTATTATGTTGTTGTTGTTGTTGTGTTGAGGGTTTTACATCCACTACTTTTGTGAAATTTTTGAAAATGACCATTAAAAAACACAGATGTCCTGAAAATAAAAATGAATTTAAAAAAAAGTCTTTAATTCTTGAATGAAGGCAGCAAGTGAAGTCAGCTCTTGAAGTTGATGTGTTGTAAGCAGGAAAAATGGGTAACCGTAAGGATCCGAGTGACTTTGACAAGGGCCAAATTGTGATGGCTAGAGGACTGGGTCAGAGCATCTCCAAAACAGCAGGTGGGTGTTCTTGTGGGGTGTTCCCGGTGTGCAGTGGTTAGCACCTACCAAAAGTGGTCCAAAGAAAGACAACCGGTGACCCGGGGACAGGGTCATGGGCTCTCAAAGCTCAGTGATGTGTTTGGGGAGTGAAGGCTAGCCTGTCAGGTCCGATCCCAAAGAGCTACTGTAGCACAAATTGCTGAAAAGGTTCATGCTGGCTATGACAGAAAGCTGTCAGGACACACAGTGCATTGCAGCTTGCTGCGTATGGGGCTGCGTAGCTGCAAACCGGTCAGAGTGCCCATGCTGACTCCTGTTCACCGCCGAAAGGACTGAACAATGTCGTCTACTGCATACAATATTTATTCATTCCTCCATCCTCAGTAAGCACTTTATCCAGGTCAGGGTTACAGTGGATCCAGAAACTATCTCAGAGACACTTGGCACAAGGCAAGAATACACCCTGGATGAGATGCCAGTTGTCCCCGGGCCCCATGTACACACACCTTCACACACTCATTCACACCTAGGGGAAATTTACCACAAGTTCTTGGGAGGTGAGACGAAAGTGGAGCGTGTTCTCAAATCTGTAACAATTCATATGATTCAAGATGCATGAAAAGACAAGAAGGTTAGGGTTAGTGGTGTGTTAGTGGTTATATGAAATCAAATAAAATCCAACCATCAGAAATTGTGGTTAAAAAGAAACATCAGTTTTTAGTTCCACATGTTGCCCTTTACAATCGTGGCATTACTATGAAGAGAGGGACTGCTTTTCTTACTAATTATGGCCTAGCAAGTACAGTATGTTAGCAAGAAAAAAGAGCACTCTTTATAAGGACATTCAAAATCAATTCAATTGCGTTCTTGTTACAGAAATGGATAAATCATCAATGAAAAAAAAAGATTAGCTGGCTCCAAAAAAAAAAAACTAGTTACATCACACATCTTATCATATATTTACATATGTATGGGGTGTGCTTTCCCATTTAATTCTTTTATATTCTACTCCTTAGTCCTGCTCTGTGTGGGCTATTCAGCATCAGGATGTTTTTACAACAGCTAAACTGCATGCAAATTAACATGCAGTCTTACATAACTCCTTTATATATATAATGAAGAATGAACAGAGACAGATACAAATACAGATACATAAAGATACATTAAGAAAGCTTACCAGAAGGTGTGTTACCGGAGGTGTTCACAGGGACTGGGATCCCACCAGACAAAACACAAAAAGTTGTGCGACTGGGAGGTTTGTACTTTCCTTCAGGCGGGTGTGAGTTGGCGATAAGATTTGAAACTCATAGACAAACAAAGACTATGTTAACATAAATGTCCAACATTGATTCATTTTTTATTCTTGGGTTTATGCTTGGACAGGATCAGGGTGGTTTAAATTAGGCTACTAGTTTGTTTATATTCTGGGAAACAGAAGCAGCAAAATTTGTTAGAATATACTGCAGGTAGGTAAAAAAAAAAAAAAATCCATTCATTTTCTATACCGCTTACCCTACACAGGGTCGCGGGGGGAGCCTGGAGTGCCCAAGGGAACTTGGGGCACAAGGCAGCAGGACACCACGGACAGGGTGCCAACTCATCACAGGGCACAAACACATACACACACACACACTCCCATTCACACACTACAGACAATTTGGAAATGCCAAAAAAAAAATAACATTATTAATATTATTATTATTATTATTATAAAAACCATTCCAGTTTATGCCATGCCCACTTTGGGTTTAAATCTGAATACAGATACACATATTTGGAGCAGTAAACAGATACAGAAACAGATAGTGGCACTGTATTATAGCCCAAATGTAGAAACAATGATTAAAATCTGGCATATCCCAAAAATATGTTCAGAATTATAGAGCTACCATTTCCCAGTATAGGCCGTATTATCACCATAATCACTCAGTCCGGTAATCATGACACAAACACACAATGTCCTATACTGCAGAGATGTTTAGGAATGTAGGAAAGAACTAATCGCCCATTTCTGCTTCACTGACATGTTTATATACCTAATACTTAATCTTGAAAGGTGCCGCAAGTTCTGCAGTTCCTTCCTGAATGCTAATGAGATTAATATTGCACATTTAAACTCCCTCGTGCACCTCTTCCAGGCGTTTATTCATGACTAAAGCCTATACTTAATTGAAACATGATATAGTAATTAATCACAACAGATTTTATGGGAAGTGTTGATCTTTGGCAGCCTGCTTTCACTTTATCAGTGGAGTATCACAGACTAATTGCTGGATGGTTGCCACCTTTGCACTGGAACTGAATATTTCAGTGCTAACATTATAGTGTTATGTAGTGCAATAGAGTCCCAAGAGAAAAAGGAATGGATGCAATACGGTGATTCAGTGCACCCATGTGTCCTATGTGGATCCAAAGTTCATGGTTATGGTATTCATAGCGCATAGAGTACAAGGACATTATGGGACAGTGAAAGCTGAGCAGTAAAGATTTTTTTTTTCAACCTAGGGGTGTACAACTTAGACTTCCACATGATATAATACAACTATGATTCATGAGGAAAGATTCAGTATTTGGCAATTCAACTGAATCTGCTACGATATGATTCGCTCATTACGTGACCAATTTCATTTAGAATCTGAGATAGGCCTAACGTTAATTTGTGAATGATGATGAAATGAAATTATTTACATATCTGTTTAAATATATGAAATATTTTTACACATTGGTTGTCTGTCCTTTTGATTGCAATTGATTTATAATGAATTATAATAAAAATACGCAAATACACGAAAAAATGCACATCATTGTTGCCTCAATTTCTTACATTCCCTGCCTTTTAAATCAATGCATTAATCCAAATCGTCTGATCATTAAACCCTTACTATCTACCATATCACTAATGTATACAGGTGTAATGCAATGTCACTATCTGTAACTGTATCTGTCTCATGATCCAAATATTTGTATCTGTATCTGTATTTGGATTAAAACCTGAAGTGAGCATGGTCTAAACTGGAAGGGTGTTTTTTTTTTTCTTTCATAATAAATATGAACCCTACCACTGTGCACCCCGGAAACACTGGAAAACATTGAACAAAAACTCACAGGTAGAATTGCCAGCACTATCAGCATGATGTGTGAATTCTGGATCTAACAGTTCCTCAAACCCAGCTACATCACTCCAGTTCATAATTGGTCTTAACTAGAGATGTATGCAGTATTGCTCACACGATTATTATTTTTGTTTGCATGTTTCCTTGATATTGTCTAATGAAAGAAGTTGGTTCTGTTTCCCAAAAGCAATTTAGTAGTATTTAAATAGTAATTTAAATCACCACAACCCTGACCAGGCAGTAACTAAGGATGTTGTAACGCATTCTCATATTATGTAATGTTAATGAACTTAGTGTTTGTACTGTGAGCTTTGTATCTGCATTATTTTTTTTTAAAAATGCCACTCGCTTTTTTTTTTTTAAATTTTTTTTTTGTTGTTGTGTCTTGCAGGATCCCTATCCTGAAGGGATTGAGTCTCAACCTGATGCACTGTGGAAGAAAAAAACAATTAATGTGTCTCCTATTCATATCCATTTAGAATACATTATCTGTTCAATCCAAATAATGCATTCAGCTTCAGTTACATCCCTAGTAGTGTATGTGCATTTACATTGCATTTACATTCCGCAGCATTTAGCAGACGCCCTTATCCAGAGAGACTAACAGAAGTGCTTTCTAGTCTCCATTGAAAACATATCCTGTCATGTTGTCTACAAATAGTTCAGGGTCTATGAATATGATAAAGCTGAAATCCTATTAGTATGTGTTAGTACAGCAACAAAATCATTTCTTTTTATATGAGTGCTTATTTAAGTGCTTGGTAAAGAGGCAGGTCTTCAGTCCTCCCCCCATTAAATTCCTGATTGAAGTCTTATCAATTTCTTTTCCTTTTTACCCATTACATAAATGAGAGATATGAATGCACACTATATTTATTTATAGCGAATACCTACTTCATATCCAGGTCCAAAATTACTCATTACGCCTGAAGCAAGTTTGCAGCAATGAGGCCATAACTTTTTTTTTTTCTTTTTTTTAATGACAGCCATAAATATGTAGCAAGACCTTAATAAAGTTTTAACAAGCAATCCATCTTCTGTAAATTCTACCTAACAGGAATGTGCATTTAATTTGGGTAAATCAATACAATCAGGTACATCTGTGTAAGGTACAGGACCCGCTGCTGAAGTCAGATTTGGCTACAAATCTGAAAAAAAAAAATCCCCCCATTTTCGGGTCTTATAAAATATAAACTCCAAAATAAAAAAAAAATAAAAAGATTGTATTCGTTCTTCTGATCACTGAGGTAACATAAAGTACAATATTTGTCAGTGGCAGCTCATACACAGGGGCAGGTGAGGCAGAGCCTCTTCATTTATATCAGCCGTTCAACAAATATTTATCTTCAAAAAGTCCTCATACACAATTCTGTACATTTTGAATTCTAATTAGCTCTTTTAAATGACCAACAATTTAAAAAGAAATGTGGCTATTGACAGATATAAGCTGATGTTCCATTGACTTGCTTGCTTTCTGGATCTTGGCCCATTGGGGTAGGAATCATGCTGCCCCATGCTTGGGGGAGGAGCAGATGGCAGGACAGTTGAGGACATTTTTTCCAGATTAGGTTAGTTTAAAAATACTCCATAGATGCCAAGATCTTGTTTTACAGCAAATCGTCAGAATTATATCTAATCAATTTCCACAAAAAGTCAAAGTTGAGACAGACTATGTGTTTATGATAGTGTACAGACAGTTAGTACATTTCTATAGTAAGATATATTGCAAAGGTTGGGGAAGGGAAAGGGGAATTATGAAGTCTATAATGCCCGTACATTTCCCATGCAAAAGCTGAGAAAGTGAAGAAAAATATCTCCCCTTTTCCAGTGGCCAAATTTTTTGGGCTAGTTTCAGGTGTTTTTTTGTGCGCTTTTAGAGACCTAGCTGGCTAGAATTTTTGCTGAATCCTGTGAACCCTGATTAGCCATATTACCTCAAACATAGCTGAACAAATGTGCATCTAAAACCGCTCAAAATGAGTTGCTAGAATGTATGCTGAATTCCGAGTATGGGTCACCATACTTGGCCACACTTCACTTCATTATTAATGTTGTCTTGACCATGAAATCTATAGTCATGAGGCACATCTGCCACTTCCAAACACTTAGGAACCACTGCAAAGAAATCACACCACTATACATGACAACCTATAAAAAAATAAATGAATGAAATAAAATAAAAAAGCAACTCAGTGAGTGCCATTATCCTTAGACATAATTTCCCCCATGAGCCACACATGAAGGTCACTCCCTTTAATATGAAGCGACATGTGGTACCACTCATCACGTACCCAGCAGGTACCCAATTTATGTCCTACTGCTGAAAGTTGGGGGTGTTTCTCTCTTTTTTCCCTCATTAATTCAAATACTAAAAGAAGGACATCATTTTCTGCATTTTGGCTGTCTCTTTGCAGAGAAGAGAATGGATCGTTCTGTAGTAAATGAAAAAGGGTTATGAAACTGAGATTATGAGATTTTGGCCACTCCATGGCAGGACGCTCTGAAACCCTGGTGTGACTTTAATAAGTTGTGAGTCAGGTGGTGTTGGTGAAGGAAGCACTGTTGAGGAGAATCTGGAGAGAGTACTATAAGTGATAATGCATATTGTATGGTGCATAGGTGCAAGCTCTATGGTGGCTGTCAGGTTTTTTGACTCACCAGTTTGGCATGATTTGTACCTTCTCTTGCAATTAGTTTTGTTTTAGGAGGAATTTCACAGAATGAAAGCAAAAAAAAAAAAAAAACACTACAGTAACTCTGCATAAAAATCACACCATTGACATTTTGTCAGGACCTATTTCAAGTTGAGACATGCCAGAAAATGTATTAGAAAACAAAAAAAATTATTATTGTGAACTATCATTACTTTATACCACAATGTGCTGTTGAAAACTTGATTCCGATTCTCCAATGAGCTCAAGGAAGGTGAATACCTGCAGCGGTGACACAACAATCTCACGCAGGAGAGTTGAGTGCCCTGAGCATATGTACCCAGACGCCTGGGCTGGCGCCTTCCCTTTTTGGTCCGCCTATGCCAGTAATTTCCCATTATCTTCAGTTTAAACCATTTTGACTCCTCCTAATTTACATACACTCCATCATTTTCCATTATCTCCTCCTTGTCTTGTCTGTCTTCTTAGAATTTCCCCTTAATTTCCAGTTACCATGTCCTGTTTTTCTTTTTTATGGCTGCAGCTATTATATGAGTAAAATGCATCTTTGCAACTACAGCTGCTCGTGCTCATACTACTTGTTTATATTTCCTGCTTATACTTCCTAGGTTATGGTGGTCTGTATGGCCGCCTATGCTTGATTAACTTCTAAATAACATAATGCTTCTAATATATCTTGCCCTAAAGCTAGCTTTAATGCTCATTTATACTCCCTTGGTTTTAATTTTAATTTTATTCTCTGTTCAACTGTCTGCTCTTGCACTTGTCCACTTGCCCACTTCTTCTCACTTCCGTGCATTGTGTACCAGATCCCTATTTCTGGTAAGAGCACACAATCCATCAACTCCTTATGTCTCCTAATATAGTCAAAGCTGGCTACTAAGCTGCCCATAAGCTAATTAAGCACATTTTTTATAATTTTTCTCGACACACAGGTGTCGAAAAATAGTAGCTCCAGCTGCATGGGTTATATTAATTTGCTCATGCTAATACATCGTACATAGTTTCCATAGTAACAACGATCACATGGACTTGTATGGTGGACGTTCCACATCAACATTGTAGATATCTTGAATTTTTCTCTAAGGAACTGTTTATTTAACATTTTTTTAAATAGAAGTCTCCAGTGTCAGAGGTAAAGGTGCAACTTTAAGTTTTCTGACACTGGAAAGTCTTCAGGATGGTTTGTGGTTTGTAAATTGACAAGCCGTTTTTTTTTTTTTGTCTTATTAACTTCAAGAGAGAGAACAAAGGAGATGCTAGTGCAGGAACAGCTGTTTATTGCTGTTATAATGTAAGTGATAACAGGAATTTGTTTCATGGATGTTCCACAACATTAAACGTAACTATGAACTGATTAAAATTTGCAATGTGTTGGTTATAAATTTAAAAAAGGTGTTAGTCTTGGCAAACTGCTATGGTATAAGAGGAATAAAACATTTCAGGAAGTGCTGTTATTGGAAAATAATCAGTTCCGGGGTTGTAACTAACTTTGCTTCAGTTCAGGCCGCATCACACCACCCCTTCTCTATAGTAGCACGCCACATCATGTTGTATTCATTACTTAGCATAATGGCACCAGTAGCTATTTCATATTTAATCATCCTGGTTAATCATCAAACCATCAAACACCCCATTATATTAATATATGCCAAACACATGCAGAAATGAAGATGGCCTGCTTATGACAAAGAGGATTTTTAAAGGATAAGAGGTGTATAAAAGGCTTGGTTTAGGTCTATTTCCATATTAACTTCCATTTCCAACTGGAAGTGGTAGTTTTACAGCTGCTGAAGTATTCTGAGGCTCATCTGGATAACTATTTGGCAATAAATGCCCTTCTAATAACCACTTTTTATATGACCTCACCTCTGTCATATACGCAGGAAATTATGTTAGCACCAACCTTTGCATTTTATCCATTCCAGCACACAACATTATCCTTATTGATCTTTCATCTCAGCATAGCCCAAATATCACATTATTTTTAATTAATGGTTGTTAGCTACAAGCAAGGCTTGGCCCTCATTCACTGATGATTCATAATTGCTTATTATACCATTGATGGAGTCCCAAATGTTGGATTAGCATAAAGTGTTACCAACGTGTTAATGGAAGCAGAGTCTCCGGTGATGACTTGGGAGGGAACACAGCAAGCTCCAAAATATTAGGTTTCATTTAGTTAATTAGATCCATATATGAATGTATAAATGCAAATACAGTGCCAAAGCCCTGCTGCTAAACTCCCCTTGAATGGTATCACATATCCAGAAGTGCACCTTCTAGGACTTGTTTGGTTACAATTTCCATTCTTTCTTTACAGTACGTTGATATTTACTAGAATAAATATGAATAATTTAAAAGTAAAGCTAGCTCGATAGACAGTTCCAGAAGTTATCTAAATGAAGTGAAGTAATGTGGAGTAAGCCCTCTCTGTATCAGTCTTTTTTTAGAGTTAAGTGATGTTACCTGATTCTTAGTAAGAGTTGTTTACAAACAGAAAAGCAAAATTGCTGTTTTTTTATGGAATACCAGTACAAAGCATGTGAATTTTCAAGTTTTGTACAACAAATTTCCCTCAGTTTGACAAAGTAGCTTCCGTGTCGTTAGCTACTTTAGCAAAAGTGTAGTTTGATTGTAACTTAACTGCATGAAATCAGGGTTAGCTTGGAGTTTAACTAGGTACTTTATCAAAAGAGTACTTTGACTGTAGTTTAGCTACTTTATATTGTGAGTAGCTTGGAGTGTAGCTCACTACTTTAGCAAAAGAATAATTTGAGTGTACCTTAGCTATTTTCAATCCCAAGTGGCTTCGAGTGTAGCTAGCTACTTTTTCAAAAGATTCATTTGATTGTAGCTTAGCAACATTAAATTAGGAGTAACTTGGAGTGTAACTAGCTATTTTATCAAAAGAGTACCTTGACTGTAGTTTAGTTACTTTATATTGTGAGTATCATGGAGAGTAGCTAACTACTTTATCAAAAGAATGATTTGACTGTACCTTAGCTATTTTCAATCCCGAGTAGCTTGGAATGTAGCTAGCTACTTTATCAAAAGAGTAATTTGACTGTAGCTTATTAGCTACATTAAATCAGGAGTAGCTTACTTTATCAAAAGAGTACTTGGACTGTAGCTTAGCTACTTTATCAAAAAAGAAATTTGACTGTACCTTAGCTATTTTCAATTCCGAGTAGCTTAGAGTGTAGCTAGCTACTTTTAACGTGTAGTTTATTAATATGATACTGAACTTCACCGGAAAATGCTGAGAAAGAACCTTTTGTTGTTTGAAGCTTACAGCGAAACCAGACTCTTATCACATATGTTTGAGATTATTGATTTTTTTTTCTCCTATTAAAAGCCATTATAACTGCACTAGCAATGTCCCAGGTTTTAATATCAGCACAGCAGACTACCAATAATTTTTCATGGGAATAATGAAAATGCAGCACCAACCAACAAATTAGGGCAAGTATCACTAATCACCTCACAAATATTTCAGTTTAAACATATTTAATGTGTGGAGTTTTTCTTACGCAGGCATCTCTGGGTCTGCCCCCCCCCGTTCACATGCTTTAATCCGAGCTCTCATACAGCTGTTACTACGTTGCAGGAGTTGTTACTACAGTTCTTCCTGTTCTGTTCTCCTAGAGACAGATTCATCTCATACATTTCATATAATTAGGCACTAACCACCCACACAAGTGAAAAACCCAAAGCACTGATGTGAAAGCCTTCTGGTGTCTAAAACCGAGTCTTCTTTCACGCTACAAAAATAGCACCATCACATTCATTGTCCCACACTTGTCACTGTAAAGAATGAGCCAAGTCTAAAGGCTCGGTGACAAATTTCCAGCAAATACAGCCTACTGGGAGCAAAACAGTGGTTGAGCATGTCAGTCATCTTCAGACGTCATCTCTTAATTACTGTTTATACAGGGTCATAACTAACCTCCATTGTCAGTGTCGAGTGGTTTCTTCAGCTGTACCCACAATGCCATCTTTTCTCTGCTGTTTCCCAGAGAGACACACTATTTGGACCTATTTGATGAACCACTTCATTTTCAGTCTTGGGGCCACAATTACACCTCCGAATTCAACACAGCAGCCTTTAACAACAAAAAGTGAATAGGTGCCAATTATCACCTGTCTCTGTTTTTTTGGCATAATTATGCCATGATTGCTCAGCCTTGTTGAATGAAAAATCCTCTTAGTCACTGCTGGAATCTTGGAAGGGACGGGGATGTTGTTTGCGTATGATGTTTCGGCAAGAGTTATTAATTCGATTAAAACAAATATGCCAACCTTGTGCTCCTCACTGAATGATAGCACAGCTGGGCAGGGGTTTATAAGCTTTATAAATGGAAGTAGCTGAAGTTGTTCACTTATTCTTCACTCATTTTCCTTGACAACTTTACCCATAGTATTATGGTAATTACAGGAATAGTCGTTAATGTGAATCCTGCTAACAACAAAATTGAAAAGCTACGGATGAATGAATTTATTTGTACAGAGGCATATAGGCAAAAATGTGGTATTCATGAAAATCCAGTTAGTTTGGGTGGAAAAAAAGTTTGTATCCTGCGTTTGTGTAAATTTATGTATTACGAGACACACTAATGTGAACCGTGATTAAAATTGGCACAAAGTACTGCAATTTTATATATGGACTACACTGCCAAGTTTAAAATCACTCATTTATTTTGATTTTACACACACACACACACACACACACAATTAATGAAAATATTGTAAGTCAAATAAGGCTCCCAATTCATGACAAACAAAAAAAATGGCACCCCATAAAAGGAAGACCTTGTCTTCAAATGGTTGAGCTGTGTTACTGCAAGATTTAGAGCACATCGCTCTTTTTACTGTTTGTTCATAACTTTCATAACTTTCATAACTCATTTTCATCTGTCTGTAAAATGCTTTGTCTTTTATAGAGTTTTGTGGGTGTCTGTCCAGAATTCACCGTCTCAATGCATGGCCACTGTGTGCCCGGGATTCCATGCTTTTTTACTTATGATACATGTCCACTGCATACAGTGTGAATGTCTACTTCTGCTCCTTTCACCAGTGTTTCTCTACTTGAGGGGCGTGTCCGCTAATGCATGACGTCAATAAACCTGTCAATCATGAAATCAAACACATTATCTTCTTATTCAAGTAGGTTATTCTTGTAACCATAGTTTTAAATATATTTGTAGTTAAATATATTTGTGAAGTATAATACTAAATAGAAATTCTAAATATGTTTATAGTTAAATATATTTGTGAAGTATAATAGACTTCTAAAGATAAAATATTCCTTATTTATTTTTTGTCTATTAACAGTGACGTCCAATGACATGCATTACCACTCAAATGTGTTACTCTATTCTACATATTTAAATACAGAGATGAAATGCTCAAAATTAGCTGCAACACGCATCAGAGAAAGAAGAGGGTTGTGGTAGTTGTTACAGCTGTTAGTAATTTTTTTCCTCCAGATGGAAATTTATGTAGGCAGTACAATTTGAACAGTCGCAATGGACAATGGAAAGATATATTTTGGCTGATCAGTCACCGCTACAAGGCTGCCACTTGTAGTTTGCATAATGTTGCAGCCAGCTTAATGTCTGAGGTTCTCATGGCTCACTATCCCACAATCCCTCCAGAATTTTTTAGATACTCCCCATTCAAAATGAATGACAGCAAAATTTCAGGTGATGAATTTGCTAACCTTGGACAAATACCTTTAGCGCCCCATTTACCGTTTGTTTATTTTGCCATGTGCCTTTGTTTTGGTTTTGATCCTGTCTGTCCCTGGCATGTCATTGGTCTGTTCCCCATTGTGTTCACCTGTTTCATGTGGTCCATGATGTTCTGACCCCGTCTAAGTGTACATTGACCCCTGCTATGTTTCATCATCATGATTCCTGAACTCCATGTAATTAAAAGGACATCAGTTTTACACACTTGTGCCCTGTCTCCCACTAACATATGGTATAGCATCACTAAATGCAAATCAGCAAATGTGCTTGGAACAGTGATTGGCATTTATGAATGTACAAAGAAAATCAGTGTTATCAAAACTTTGGGAAATCTGATTTTGCACAGTACACGTTTTCACACATTACTAAAAGAATGATGAATGAGATCCATTGTTGTAATGGAGCTTGATTAACATGCTGTACATACTATAAAGAGCTGAGCTATTTGAATAATTGCTGGCAAAATAACAACTTCTAGCAAGAAAGCTAATGTTGAAAATTACTGTTTGTGTGCTTAGTTGAGCCCCAATTCCTCTAGATGTTGAGCTGCCAAAAATAATGTTGGGGTGCTGATATTCACCCATAATCATTTTTATTTCTCATTAGCTGTGTTGATTGGTAAATCCTCTTTATTTTTTATATGAACGTTTTGTTTCATATTTCGCATTTCCTTTGCCTTAAGTCATCAGCCTTTAGACTCAGGAAACCCCAGTCTATTTCCAGCAAAGAATGCTAGATCTCAGCAAAGCTTTGCAAAATGTAATTCACTGCACTAAATCACTTATTCAGAGGTGAGTTCATCAAAATGAGATACTAACATAGTGGGCGGACATCTTGACTTTACATTGGGCAGCATTCCAAGACAAGACTACTATCTTGGCTCATGGTAAATACCAGGTGTCTTTGTCAACTTTTGTTGTTTAGGCTGTTTATATTTGCATTTGTCAAAGACAGTATTAGAGGAAGGGATTCATAACTGGCTGTTTTTATATAGTACAAAGCAGTTACATGCTTTTAAGATTCTGCTCACTGGCACCAGCTGTTCACCAATATGTTCCTTTTTCCAGCAAAGCCGCCCTAGCGTTTATTTATTTATCTGCTAACAAAATTGAGGACTACATGGTCTGTTTAGAAACCCAGTCTTTGGTGGTATTGGGTAATCCCATTTCTGTGGCGAACCAAGTCTGGATTTGAAAGTGATTGATCATCACCGATTGGATTAGAGTTGACAGGATTCTATTATTGTATTATTGGATGGAAACTGTAGATTTAAATTAGATTAAGGTCATAGGACTCGACAATGAATGAACTGTGAGCCCAGCTATGAGCTTAATGATGCAATTACACTTTGCTAGAAATCAAGTGGTTCCTAGAGAAAAGAGGCACCACTCAGACTTGTGTAGAGAGGACATAGTTACCCAAATAATACAATCCTCTGATCATATTACGAACTAAAAGTATTGTAGTTACGCAACACAATCCTATAATGTAACACAAAAGGAATTTTTTTTTTGAGGGAGTATGGTATTTAATAACCATTCAGGCTTGTTGCATTGTTATATTTTTTACTGTGGTAAACATTGGAGAATTTGTGATGAATTGTTCTTTTAAAAGCTTCTACATTTGCTTGTTGAGAATAATGTGCAGTGTGTGTTGTGTAGACCTCAATACAACTCTCACATTCATGATGTGTATAGTCTACTAATTCACAGAGGCTTGATGAAATGCTTTTTGTAAAATTTGGCCAGTAATGCCCTAAAATTGCCATTGTGGCTTGGCAAATGTGTCAGAATCTTACAGAAACGTTGTTGTCAGAATAAGGACAGGATGTTCTTTGGAATGATAATTCTGTAAATAAATAAATAAATAAATAAATAAAACTATCCACAAATCACTTTATAATAAAGTGTATTTTCATACTCCATCCTTGTATAAATATTCACCCGCTTTAATTTTTCGACATTTTGTACTATTATGTCTATTTTATTGTGACACAAAGGTTAATGAATCAAAATAACATACATTTGCTGTTTGCATGAGTATTCACTCCATTGGTAGAACCATCCTCAGCTGCAAGTCTTCTGAAATATGTCTCTATCAGCTTTTTTCTGGTTCTTTCAGGTTTTGAACCGCTCTATAGCTTTGGTAGGATGTTTAGAGTCATTTTCTTGTTGGAATGTGAACCTCTGCCCAAGTCTCTTAAGTCTTTTGGAGACTGGAACAGGTTTTCTTCTCCAAATTCCTTGTATTTGGCTCAATTAATCTTGCCTTCAACCCTGCCCAGTTTCCCAGTCCCCGCTGATGAAAAGCATTACTACATCATGATGCTCCCACCACCATGCTTCACTGTGAGGATGTTCTCAGTGTGATGAGCAGTGCTGAGCTTCCACCAAACAGAAAGGTCAATTTGGTCTCATCAGACCAGAGAAAATCTTTTCATATGTTTGCTGTCTCTCCAACATGCTTTTTGGCCAATTCCAAACAGGATTTCATGTACCTTAATTTGGTTCTCTGATACCCTTTACCTGGTCACTGACTTTTGGTGGACGGCCTCCTCTCGGCAGAGTTGCAAATATACCACGTTCTGTCCATTTTCTAAATAATGGATTTAATGGTTCTCTACAGGTTGTTGAATGTTTGAGCCAAACCCTGACTGATACTTTTCTAGAACTTTGTCCCTGACTTGTTGTGATAGGTCTTCGTAATGCTGTTTGTTTAGGTATGTTCTTGACCAACTCTTGGAGCCTTTATTTTGAGATCATGTGATACTTTAACTGCACACAGGTCAACTCCATTTATCTAATGGTGTGACTTCTGATGGTTGTGACAGATTTAATTTAGGGGTTTTCCAAGATAATTATATTGATTTTGCCCCACTGCAATATAATGTCTCTAAAGGCTACACTTTTTTGGCCAAAGTTAAAAACACACAATTGTATATAATGCCTTTTTATGCTGTAGCATTACAAGTTCTCTTCACTGGAACTAAGAGGCCCAAACATGTTCCAGCATGACAGTGCCGCTGTGCACAAAGCGAGGTCCATGAAGACATGGTTTGCCAAGGTTGGAGTGGAAGAACTCGAGTGACCTTCACAGAACCCTGACCTCACCCCCACTGAACACCTTTGGAATGAACTGGAACACCAACTGCACTCCAGGCCTCCTCAACCGATATCAGTGCCTGACCTCACTAATGCTCTTGTGGCTGAAAGAGCATAAATCCCCACAGCCACGTTCTGTGTATGTCATAAATCTACAGACTAGCACGTGATACTGCCTTTAGGAATGTTGGATTATGTCAAGTGCCATAAAGGGGGTATGTAGGTGCCCCTGTGATACCTTCCCATACATGAAGTGTTACCACATTATTATTATTATTATTATTATTATTATTATTATTATTATTATTATTATTATTAATAATAATAATGTATTAATTATTATGTGAAATATTCAGTGAAAATAATAGCAAAGGCTATGTAGATGCAAGCGTGGAGAATGATTCAGTGAACATTCCTTACTGAATGACCCACTCACGTTCAGTTCAGTATTTGTCTACACAAGCTAATTAGACTTTTTATCAGCTCAGCACTGCTCATTTATTCCCCATATTGCCAGATTACCTACAGGTTACACTTTGGCATTGGTTTACAGCAAACTGGGGTGATTTAAAACAGTGATTTAGACTGGATAATGTGAATCCAATATTGCAGCTCTTCTTACACCACCACCACCCCTACATACAATATCCCACGCAATAAGTTGCACTCGTTTCTGCTAAGGTCAGACGTCAGCTGAAATGATTTTCAGCCAAAGAAAAGCAGATAAAACTTTTAATGCAACCTTGATAAAACTTAAGTGCTTTTTTTTTTGTCTCTGCCTCTATCAGTCTGCTTTTTGGAGACGGTTGCCATATTGTTCCTGTCAAGGCTATCATCCTGTAATAGGAGGAACATACACCATTCATCAAACTATAAAGCATTTTCTTTTTTTTTTAACTATAGAAACCCATAGGAAAAGTTCTAAAAGTTGGGAGAAAGCATAGGTAGTATTGGTTTTAGCTTCATTTGTACTTCTTTTGTAAGAAATTTGAGAACATTGATATTGGGCAAAAAAAATAGGAAAGACATGCCTTGGCATAGCTTCTAAAAGAATTGTACTTGAGTGATGAACACCTTTCTTCCCAATGATTTTCTCTCAGTTGGTGTTTTGATGATGAGGGTTGAGATGCTGTCTAAAGACTGATTTATGCTTCTGTGTGTGCGTCTGTGCGTTGCTCCTGGTGAAGTACTTGTACTTGCATGTAACATGAGAGTGTCCTCTAGGAGGCGCTGCTGCATGAACCAGACCAGAATTTATTGAATTGTACAGTGAAGCAGCACCGGAACGATGAATTCTGTGTTTCGCTGTAGAAATAATAAATAGATGATAAGACAGACATAATGTTGTTTTGTAAAGTGCTGAGGAAGAAGAAACCTCATGTGATTAATTACAAAGCAAGTGAATTTTGCTGAAAGCATTTCTGATGTGTTTTAACTCATCTGTATTCAGCAGTAAGAGCGGCTCTTGTATCAAAGCACTTCGATTTTACTAGTGTTTAAATCCATAGGTGTATCAATCATGGAATGATAATACTTTAGTTTTTATTTTTATTGAGTTGCTGTGGTTTACATCGCCTACTTGGTGTGTTTAATGGGAGTATTTAGTGTATAATAACAATATAATATCACTGTGTGAAGCATACATGAAACACAGGTGTTGTTCATTTATACTCGCTGTTCAGATCAAGAGTTTTATCATCGAGAAGTTTTTATTAAAGACATCAGTCTGGAAAACTAACAAAGTGAATATTTTTAACTCCGTTTTTGAATATTTTTCATCCGTTTCTGTTGCAATTGTGGTCTGTGGATAGGGCGGAGTTATCCTGGAAGAGACCACTCCCATCAGGATAGAAATGCGAGTCATGGTTCCCAGTGCAGCTAGTGCTGCTTGCTTTTGTTTTTATGTTCTCCAAATGCTTTTATGTTTCAGTTGTTTTGGTGTTGGTTCTGTCTTCACCGCTTTTCTTACATTTGTTGATTACCCTTATGTTTTCACCTGCTCTGTGTTTCACCTTAATTAGTTCTTTAGGTTCTATATTCTCTATCATTTCTCTTCCTCCTTGCGAAGTCTTGCCAATCATATTGAGCATTTCTAAATGCTGTCTGACTAGTGCCTGTGTTACCATTTTTTGAGTATAGTTTATCATTCTTTGATGTTGCCTACATGTGTATTGACCCCTGTATGAAAAGATTCTTGGATTGCACACAATAAAGCCCACTCTGATTACTTGCTCCCTGACTCAAGCTACCCATTACAATGTCAACCATTGGCCATATTTACTGTGCAGATTTTACTGTGCAGTCTTTTAAGATGTCAGAAAAATGGGAAAAAAATCAAAGAAGTATGAGTTGCAGGAATAAAACAACAACAACAACAACAACAGCAACAACAACAACAAAGACTCAAATATTCACAGAGATAAACATCTGGCTAGAGCTTTGACAGAGTAATTCATATAAGGATAAAGTGGAGGCATGCTGAGCGTACGAGAACGTCGGAGTGAACATAGTGTGCACAGCACTGGCCCCTGTAGCGCAGCAGGCATGTGGGAGATCACAGGGTGCATGTGATGAACCCAGGTTATGAGAATATAATGGAATATTCTTTTGTGTAATTCAAAGCTATCTAGTGATTAAAGGAGACATGCATCTGGAATAAATTACTCAAGGCATTATAAACCAGAAGAAGAAGAAGAAGAAGAAGACTTTGTGTCTCCCATCTCCCCTAAATCTCTCCTTCTATAATTATAGATCAGTGCATCCATAGACTAGCAGATTGTGACAGAATCAATTATTGTTAAGTGCAAAAGTTTGTACTATTAAGAAAAAATGAAGAACACAAAGAAATTTAATAACAAGTAGTCATTTAATGTATTAGGCTTCACTGACATTCCTTCATAACCACAGGTAACAAAACTGGCAAAATCACAAGTGTTAAGATTTTAATAGTATAAAAAAATCAAATTATAATCAGTTTAATTGTTTACACTGTTCTTTGTCAACATGATATAAACATGTATGTCCAGCATATGCCTTTATAACTTCCTCCAACCTACTTTCTTTCATTTAATTATCTCCAAACTACTTTACTATTTTTTTTTTCTATAGAAACTTTTTTTTTCACTCAGAAAACATGTAGGGTTTAAAGGTATACTACTACACTACAAAAAGATCTGTCGATATCTGTTATTATTTTATTCCATTTGGACAAATTGTTTGCAACATTTTGAATATATTTTATGATCACCTTGACAGTGTTTTCCCCAATGCAACTGTAAATGTTAATTATTTATGTTCTCTATCAGGACTACTTGATTGTCTGCATAATATTTTATATACTTATTTATATTTTTAGCATCTTTCTAATGCCCAAGATCACTTTACAAATGTATGAATGTAAGACGAATGAATGTAATACGAAGTTAGAAGAAGAAGAAGAAGAAGAAGAAGAAGAAGCAGCTAATGATTATTTATTTATTTATTTATCTATCTATCTATCTATCTATCTATCTATCTATCTATCTATCTATCTATCTGTCTGTCTGTCTGTCTGTTTGTTTGTTTGTTTGTTTGTTTGTTTGTTGATGTAAACACCCAAGATTGCTTAACATAGAACGTAACTCAAACTAAGTTAAATAAATAATTTCGATTCACAATGGGTAATATTATTATTATTATTATTATTATTATTATTATTATTATTATTATTATTATTAATAATAATAATGATAATAATAATAATAATAATAATAATAATAATAATTTTTGTGTTCTTTTTTCCAGAGCTATATAGGATTGTTTATTGGAGTAAAAAACTTGAATGTAGTCGGCCATAGGGATAAAACACTCCAAGTCATTAGTCACTGTTAAGTAGGCTTCGGTAATAAGATTGTTTCAGCAGGTTTAAAATCTCATCAGCATAAATGCACGCATACCTGCAGGCCACACTAACTATTGTATTACTTACATGCTAATCTGGTGTGGCACAGTTGTAAAAACAGCTGTAGGCAATTTTAGGCCTCATTTTACAGTAAATTGTAAATGTAGGAATCGCAAGTACAAATGAAGTAGCATTTAAATTACACCATATGGTTACAAATAATAATTACATGTCGAATGAATGTACTTTGCTGCACTGCTCCGACAATATTGTGCACTCTTGGGCACTTCACAAACAAATGTGTGTTGACACGTGAGCTTAGACTCTCACCTCAGTCTTTAATTATATCCCTATTAAACATGCTGCTTTTTCAAGAGGGCTGCAATTCTTCCCTTTGAGTTTCACCAAAAAAATTGATGCAGCCAAAAAGGCATCCGCTGAGTGCCTGAATGCATCCTGTTGTGTCAGGTTGATTAGAAATGCCACTGAAGAACCGTTTCCACCTTATTCACTTGTGCAATTGCAGCTACTGAGGAATTCTGAGAACGCAGGCTTTGAGAAAAACATGGTCTGGGGCAAACATGACAAAAAAAAAAAAAAAAATATATATATATATATATATATATATATATATATATATATATATATATATATATAATGAAACAGGAAACAAGGAAGGAGTGTTATTTCTGCCTCATACAAATGGCTTGATTGGAGACCCAGGCAACTTTTGAAATAGGCTTTAGCTGGAGAATACAAACAGATATTTGCACTGTGTGTGTTTTGCATTTTTGAGCCATATTGTGGTATCTTTAGGTCATTTCAGTGCAAAATAACATCTCCTCCAAACACCACTGGAAGCTGCGGGTTTAATTCTTGCTTTATTACAACAATGCACTGGGGTTCTTTATACAGTAAGGGTTCTTAGCTTGTAATGTGAATTCTACTTTGAATCCTTTCTGAAAGGGAAAAACTCTGTTGTAGAGTCACACAGTCTGGGTTAGAAAGAAATCAGCCCCATGCATCACTCTTTCATACCGTTCTGTGTATTTTCTGTTGTGGTTCAATGAGAAATCCAAAATAATCCTTAAAACATTTGTTAACAGCAAATAATCTGATGTGGAGGCCACAAATGAAACTTTATTTTAACATATTTTTATCTTTTATTTTTAATCATAGCCCTGTTAATCTGTTCATGCAAGCCACCCCTTCCACTAAGGGTTCTAGATTTGACTTTTTTTTCTAATAGTGTCTTATATTGGGCTATCATTTAGGGGCTATTAATAAAACTAAACAGCAGAAGTGAAAGCAAATGTGAATGCCCTATTACTATTGTGGTGGAAATAATACAAATGAAGCTAACTGTTTATGTCTTAATATATATCCAAATTTTGGTATATTTTGGTGGGTAGCTTTGTCATCTCACAGCGACAGGGTGCCCGCTTCAATCCTGAGATCAGGTTATAGAGTTATATAGAGTTTCACACATTCTCCTCGTATCCACATGGGTTTCCTTCAGGTTCGGCGGTTTTCTCCCACCTTCAAAAAAACATGCAAGTAGGTGGATTGACACTAAATTGCACCTAGGTGTAAATGAGAGTGTGAATGCGTGTATGGTGCCATGGGATAGAGTGATATCCCATCAATGGTGTATTCTCAGTTCATGTACATCGTTCCTGGAATAGACTCTGGATTTGCTGCAATCCTGACCAGGATAAAGCTGAACGAAGAGGGAGGGAGAGAGAGAGAAAGGGAGGAAGGAAGGAAGGAAGGAAAGAAGGAAAAAAACAAGGACTGCAGTCTGATCCTGTAACAAATATAATCTGAAATACTCGAGAATTGCTCGTAGCACAACAACATACTACAGGTTAAAGTTGTTGACGCGATAACAACAGTAGCCACATGGTCTAACGTTCACAATAACAACCAGTGAGTTATTCTGAAAAGGCTAATGTGTAAATGTTTACATTCTACAATCAAGGTTTACAGTATCAATATCGGAAACGAAAAAAATGAATATTGTTCCATCTCTAATGTTATAATTAGTGGTTATGAATGAATGTCTAATGTGTGACCCTTTATACCGAATTCTTACCACTTCCCCAGTTGTCTCTGGAGAACTATGAGGATAAAGATGTCATTTATTCTACACCACAGCACACAGACCTTTCTCTTAATGCTCAGCCTACTCGATATCAGTCAAATTGACGTTTTTCCGTTTTCTGTGTAGGATTAGTGATTCTGGTCTAGTGATTTCTACATCACTGTAGATCGATGGCACAGGATATCTCTTAGACCTTCACACCACTTTCCTTCTCTTGGGATTTACAGCTCAGGTCGCTCCAAATGACCAGGCAGCCAACTGAGTCAAAAAAAGTTGCTGAATGTTGCGTAAGGGACTGATGTTGTTTTCATGGACTTTTATGTCAGGTCAGCATATCCTGCTGAAAAAAATTCAGCTGTGAAGATATTGCTGAGCATGGCCCAAGGTTTCAGTTATGCACCATTATTAAGCATTTATTGATTAAGAGATAAATCAGTATCCGAGGCCTCTATATGATGCATTTTGCTCCTTCTCTAGTATATCTCTTAGCACTTTTTTATCAACAGTGGTGGGGAGCCTATAGTGGAAAACGCTGTGAAAAAGAAACAGACCGAAACATGAGTTGAAACAAAAGGAACATTCTTATTTTCTAATAAAAAGCAAGCTGACTTGCAAATGATTCTTTCATTCATTTGATTCATTGATTTGCTCGTTTAATTGAATTGTCTGAATCGATTCTCATGCAGGACTAAATTAAAAGTTAAAGTTTGCTCTACACTCTACAACACTTTTTTTTTTTTTTTTTTTTTTTTTTTTTTTTTTTTTTTTTTTTTTTTTTTTTTTTTTTTTTTTTTTTTTTTTTTTTTTTTTTTTTTGTTACTGAAAGTGTAATGTTTGTTTTGTCTCCGCCTCTGTCCTGTCATTGGTCTGTTTCCTGATTGTGTTCAGGTGCTCTCTGGTAAGCCCTTGATTAGTTTGTCTTTATATACCCTGTTGTGTTCTATGCTGCTTCTCAAATCGCCTACTTATACTCTGCACTAAAAGCATGTACTCTTTTACTCTTTTTTTTTTTTTTAAGGAACAGTACATACAATTGCGGATGTAGCAAAAGAGTATGCAAGTCCTGGGACATACTAACACATCACGTTATGAACACTGTCACCGTAAACAAACTCCTAGTTGCATTTCAGCTTTTCTTCATTCATTATTCCTTATATAATTTATACTATATAATTAATTTACCATTCCCTTGATTTATTTTTCCACATTTTGCAGCTTGAATTCGCAAACCATCATAAAACTCCTCCTCCCTCACGCAAGGAAGGAGTTGTCGGCAAAAAAAAGCTGACAAAGTGTCCACGGATCCACACTTTAAAAAATCTACCAGAATCTACCATCCAGGTACCACTGGGATACTCATTTCAACATACTACGATTTGGGACACACTAATTCTAATCTCGGAAACTATTTAGGACGGATAGTAGGCAAATTGGGATGCAGCATTGGTTTTGTGAATTGAGTTTCTGAGTGTTGGTACTTCCCATGTTTACTGACCTTTGTTTCTCATGTGACTTCCTGGTTGTTGCTCTCACTCACGTTTACATTGTTGATTCAGTATTATTCTAGTTTAATGTTGTCTGCCTGTGATTTAACCCCTTGTATAAAATATTACCAATGAACAATTACTGGATAATTCCTAATAAGCATCATGCTGATTTTATAGAATTGCATCCTGCCTGTATTTAGTGAAAGTTGCACCTGAGGTGAAGTGAGGAAGAAACCTTGAGAGGAACCATACTCCAGAAAGCGAACCCATCCTTCTCTGAGTGACAGCTTCTGGGTGAAGAGTAAAATGAAACAGTTTTAAGTGTATTGAAAGGATGTTCAGTTATGAGTATATTGTGAATAAGAGTTTCGGGATGAGCACAAGACAGTCTTTATGATTACAGCAGCAGTTCTTTGGATTAAATTAACAGGATCCTGTTGAGATTATACACTGAAGCAATTAGAAAAATTTGAAAATTAATTTTAATTTTGTTTTAATTGTTCTTTTCATCATGTCGTCATGGTCGACATGTTCACTGATTATCATAGATTTTCACCAGTCCGAATCAAAATTCCAAATAAACCGTTTATATGAATCCTAAATTGGGACTTTAGACCATCTTCATTTATATGCAAGTCTTATAATCCAATAAAACTTGTGCCCATGTGTAAAGTAAGTGTTAACATCGCCATAACAATGAGAAGCACATGAGTCTGGTCAGCATGTTCAGTTTTTAATTGCACTGATTGTGTTGTTAATGAGTTTTTTGAGTTAATGAGTTATTTCCATCTCAGCAAAACATCATCAAAGTGTGATTTTTAAACTGACAGTGAGAAGAAGAGGTCGTGGCCACAGAAAAGTTGTTCAACATTTCATAGTTGCATGACATCCAGGAGCACGGACACTCTGGTTGTTGAAAATAACATAAAACACACACATTAAGCATCAGTATAATGACTTGACTGATCTTCTAATGTTATCTGGGAATAAGTACACAAGAAATATAGGCTTTATTAAATTTTTTCTCCCTTTCCCCCTACATCTGAATATTAAACACTGAGCCAGCTTTACTGAGGTGAGTTGTGTCTGCCTCGAAATGTTAGTTTGATGCCTGTCCAATCTCACAGTTATTTTAAATAGATTAAAATCTGTAACATGTACTGTGTTTTTTCTTACATGACCATTTTATGGCACAAAGAGCACACTCGAACGCATATGTGCAACATGTACACACAGATTCTGTTAGTGAAAGTACAAACAAATGTTTACATGGCTATTATTCTTCTTTTTAGTAGATTACTAAAAGGAATATCTTTGACTGGACTCAATCAGTTGTGTTCCATGTATCCATGAATGTTCAGTATTCCAACTGAGTTATCAATTAGGTTATTAATGGATAACTAGACTGTATGTAAATGTAGCTAATTTCTTGTGATGGTGAGTCTCTCCAGTGGATACTACCACTCTCAAAGCACCAGGGCCACCAATTCAACATCAAGGACATCAAGACAAACTATACAAATGCATGTGCGCCTACAGAGGAGCAAGTTTAAAAAGAACATAACTGAATGAATCTGATTTCCCCAAAATGCAGAGCTGCATCCAGTGGTTTCGTTTAAAGGCTTCCGAGTTAGTGATTGAAAAATACAGATCCCGTGACTGCCAGGAAGCTACTGTAGAGTCCTTGAACGAAACGCTTATCCCTCAATTATTTAACTTCATTTACAAGTGGATAAAAGCATCCACTAAATGGATGAATGTAAATCTAATCCATGAATGTCAGTTACTACAGAGACTAATGTTACAAATGCAAACAATCCACCATTACACCCCTGGGCAAAAAAAATAAATAAATAAAATAAAATATCAAGCACAAAATGGCAAATATGGTATATTTGACTTAATGACAAATCATTGGTCAGAAAATAAGCAAGAATTAAACACATGCAAATTAAACAAATGAGCTCCTGTGCCACCATTTGAACTGTTTGAGAAAAAGCTAGAAACAGGGAAAATCACTTATATAGTCTTCTTGTACGCAAAGGTAAAATCATGGTAATGGTTAAAATGTTTGATGTAAAATTCAAACTAACACGTGTCAAAAATATCTTCTGGGATTTTTTTTTTTCTTAAAAGATTCATAATTATTTGGTTATCTGCCACACTCGATGCAGCCCATCAAGCATCACAAGGCTTAAACGTTTAAAGGGAAAAGCTATCCTATACTAAGTTCCTTTATCTAATTCTTGCTAATTTCCTGACCAATAATTTGTTGTTAAGACCATTAAAAGCTTAATATTTTGCCATTTTGAGTTTGGCCCCTTTTTTTTCCCCCAGGAGTGTATATAGACCATTACCATGATGCTGGATTAAAACAAGACAATTTGAACATTCATTGCACGTCTCTATAACAAAGAAGATAATTGCATACAGGAACTCATGATTCACTGCACCATTCACTTGAATAAATGTTGTTGGCATTTGATCTTTAGTGTGTAAAATGGAGGATTTCATTTCCTAAATCAATTCTTTCTTCTGCACACTGCCCATCTTTTCTCTCTCAAGAGTGAAACTGACCTTTGATTGACCTGTGATTGGCTCCTTTTAAAAAGCAAACAGAACTATTAAAGTCTCGGCGAAGAAAAAGAAAAGAAATAGACAGCTCCCGTAATGTAAAGCTACTGATGAAGACACTGCAAGAGATTCATGAAGCAAGAAGACTGTTCAATCTGCTTGTTTGGTTTGGCTGAAGATTTTTCTTTCCCCCAAATGTGTTACAAACATTTTTTTTTTTCTTGAAGAAGTTTTATGTGCACATGACAGGCCTGAAAGGTTAAAAAATACCGTCTATTTTTAATGCTTTGTGTTACAGAGGAAAAAACAGTTGGAAAAAATTATTTGCAAGAACATTTTCCACAAAAACACACCACCACCAAAAAAATAACTTTAAAACAGCCCCTAGAAAATATTTTCCATATTTACTATATTTTTTACTGTTCTATATACTAACAATAAATATACCAACCTTTACTAGACTTACAGACTAGAAACAAAAACAAACATGTAGGAAGCTGCTAAGCCAACCATTTTATTTTATTTTATTTATTTTTTTTTTTCATTTATTTGTTTTTATGGGAGTATGTGGGATTGAAGGTGGAGCTTATTCATCTGTTTTGGTTCTTTTTGTTTCATTTTATTTTATTAATATTCTAGTTTTAATTTGTATTAATTCGTTTATATTTTTTTAACCTTACCATTTATGGTTTTCATAGAATTTGGCAAAATTTCTTGGAAATTGAAAACCTAAAATCCTATTTATAGTACATGGACAATGTCCAGATTAGGTTAACATTCACAATATGAAGAAAAAGTGCTAGAAACTTAGCACTTAAAAACAGACAGAGTAATTTAGCTTTTATACTGGTGCTTTGTCAAAATGTGGTGTTTTTAAATGTACTTTACAAATAAACTTGGGCTGATTTAAACGCTAATTTGTGTACATCTTCATTTTAAATTGAACTGTAAAACTGCATATAGCCAATAGAGATGCATGGGGTCAATGGGACTTTCATTGCTAAGCAGCAAATGAAACATAAGGGTTTAAAATATTTTCCTACAGAGCCCAACATGTTTAATGAGATTTCTGAGAATTTCAGTGGTGAATAAATGTGCAACTGGCATGCTGTCGAGATTCCATAATATTCCACAAAATCTCTTTAATAACCTCATTCTCATTCTGTTCATCATCTCAATTGCTGCATTTTTTTTTTCCCTGAGACTCTGCGATATTATAATACTGACAACAAAATCCAGCACATTATGTGAACCTTGTAAAAATACAGAATAAAAGCCTGATTAAAAAGGGAAATAAAACTTTCTAAAACCCCAGTGGCATCATGCTCTAGTGAAGCCTTTTGTTAAATGCAGTCCTGACACTCGCTGCCTGTCTCTTGTCATCTGAATTTGTCGGAGCAGCTCGGCCATCTGTCGTGTAGCCCTGTTTCAACCCCACCGTGCTCAGGACACTGAGCCTGTAATCAGTGCTGTTCCCCAAAGGATGAGGTTTGACCCACTCTCATCTTCTCCTGGAAACAAAAACTGATGTTAAAGCAGGGATAGACCAGGGACTGATTCTTCTTTGTGGGTCTTTGTACTGCTGTGATCGTTCATTTATTTATTTATTTATTTGCTAGAACTAAAATCTTGCAGTCAGGGTCTCCTTTAGCTGTAAACCATTCCATGGTCCCCTCAGTACAGATGTATTTTATGAAGTATTCAAATATTTGGCTCATTATTCAAATGTACTATAATATTCTGGCTATGTATTGGAGCCATACAGTCATTTATTCTTGAACTTTCCAGCAACAGAATGTTAATTGATGTTTTTATAGACCTACTTTTTTTATTAGTATGTGTTAAGGTTTATATTAAACCAGTTATTCAAGTGCCCAGGCAAAAATAAGTCAATACCCCAGCTATGCTTCTGCTGATTTAGAAGATTAACATATAGTATGTGCTCACTTTTGGAATAAGTAAATAAGTGTTGTGTATTTTATTACTGCTTTGTTTTGCCTTTAGGCGAGGTAAATCATTTGCATGATTTCCACCTTGAGGCCATGCTTGCTGTATTCACCCCCCTTGCTGTTTTTCCTGTTTTGTTGCATTACAACCTGGAATTGAAATGGATTTTGGGGGGTTTGTACCATTTGATTTACACAAAATGCCTACCACTGTGAAGGTGCATAATATGTTTTATTGTGACACAAACAATAAATAAGCCAAAAAAAAAAAAACAGAAATCTTTAGTGTGCATAAGTATTTCAATTATTGTCAATACTTTGTAGAGTCACCTTTTGCTGCAATTACAGCTGCAAGTCTCTTGGGGCATGTCTCTATTAGCTTAGCACATCTAGCCACTGGGACTTTTGCCCATTCTTCAAGGCCAAACTGTTCCAGCTCCTGCAAGTTAAATGGGTTGTGTTGGTGTACAGCAAACTTCAAGTCATGCCACAGATTCTCAATTGGATTGAGGTCTGGGCTTTGACTAGGCCATTCCAAGACATTTAAATGTTTCCCTTTAAACTACTCCAGTGTACCTTTAGCAGTATGTTTAGGGCCATGATCCTGCTGGAAGGTGAACCTCTGTCCCAGCCTCAGATCTCTGGCAGAATGAAACAGGTTTTCCTCAAGAATTGCCCTGTATTTAGTGCCATCCATCCTGGCCAGTTTTCTAGTCCCTGCCAATGAAGAGCATCCCCACAGCTCAATGCTGCCACCACCATGCTTCACCGTGGGAATGGTGGACTAGAAATCAAGACTATAAACTGATGTGTCATTGCTTGCCAAGTGAGGTTATCTGGAAAAATCAAACAAGCTCAAGCACTTCCAAATCAAGCTGTGCAGTGACTCCTGAACTTGGCAGAAACATTGACATGGCAAAGGTTTTGACAGTGGCAATCATCACATATATATGTTGATTATGATAATAATTTATTATCTAAAATTTATCCTAAATCAATGTTAGGTATTTATGCAGCATTAGCAGCAGCCAAGAAGCCCATTTTTAAAGTGTGGTTTTACATATCCAGCTGACAGAACAAGGCTTATAGAGGTTAAAAAGGTAGCACTGTTAGAACAGTCAAGTTAACAAATCCAAATCCAAACCCAAAACTGGGAACATGTGATAATGTAGAGCATAAACTTTTTAATCCATGGTTTGTTGACATATGACTTTAAAACAAATCACAAAAATCATCACATAAATAACTAAACAAATGAATGAATGAAAAAAACGAAGAAAAAAAAACAATGGGTGGCCTAGTCACTTTTTCTTTCAAGCCTACCAACAAATTAATTTCTGCCTTCACCTCTGGTAGAAGTTTGTAGAAAGAACTTTGCTTAATTAACCCAAGAAAATTTACGGAAAAAAAAAAATTATTGCAAAAGTGCTGAATATGTCTGGAATTTGAATAATCCCCTGAAACTTAAAACTCCTGCACTGTTGAGTGTCTTTGTCAGTTAATTTAAAGTGGGTTATGTAATACGAAATGCCATTTGGGATGATATTGATGTAATATGCTCAATTATAAAACTCAATTATGAAATAAAAAGGAGGTTTTAGTGGTGTTCAATGTTATTTTATAGCCCTATTGGCTTGGCACAAATTTGACTGCACTTTCTGTTCCAGTTTGATGAAGGATACAGACAGCAATTGTCCAGTTCTCAGCAGGGAATCACCTTCTCCAGCCACTCTGATAGCAATCAGTTGAGCTCTATTGATGTACTCAGCTCACTTCCCTTCATAATTAAGTCTTATCCCTTGTGGCAGTCACTCAAAGGAAAAGCCATCCAGAGGTCTTCATCAGAACACAGATAAGCATTTTTTTTATATATGAGCAAATATAAATAAAGATAGAAATGACTTGGATCAGTCTTGAAACATGACATCAATGGACTTAAATAGATTGATAACAAGACAAAAGTAATCCCAGTGTCCATGCTATTAGTGTCTATTGAATGATTGGTATCCTCAGCTGAAGTGATTTGAAACAGATTTCACACCTAAGTAAACTGCTGTGAATTCTCACTGGAATATCCTGACGTGAGTGTGTACTCGAGGGATGCAAACGAATACACATTCACATATGGTGTGCCACAAAATATCTGAGCAGCACACTAAGGAGAGTTCAGGCACTATTTTAGTGAGCATAACTCAAACACAAATATAAGGCATACGATGGTGTCAGAATGTGGATGTGGCAAATATATTCTTGGAATTGTAGTGACTGTGAGTGTAGAAGGTAACCTGACCAGGAGCTCAGATGTTGTAATATAGTGGATGAGTGGGTTATAATAAAGAGGTGCCAAAAAGGATAGAGATTTAGATCCCTTATGAGTGACGAGGTTGGACAGGATTAGGAACGAGTACATCAGAGGGACAGCTCATGTTGGACGTTTGGGGGACAAAGTTAGGGAGGCCAGATTAAGATGGTTTGGACATGTTCAGAGAAGGGAGAGTGAGTATATTGGTAGGAGAATGTTGGACATAGAGCTGCCAGGCAGGAGGCGAAGAGGAAGGCCAAAGAGGAGGTACATGGAGGTAATAAATGAGGATATGAAGCTAGTGGGTGCAAGTGTTGAGGATGCGGAAGATAGGGATAGGTGGAGAGTGATGATTTGCTGTGGCGACCCCTGAAGGGAAAAGCCAAAAGAAGAAGAAGATGATAACCAGCAAACCAGAGGCAACAATGGCAAAGAAACACGAAGAAACATTGGGCCATATTCAGAGTTGGCCACATAAGTCTAAAGGTTATGTGAATATTTGCATGGGTTTAGATGTGGACATGCTGTAGTCAATTTTCTCAGTGCACCATTCAGATTATGCAAATCACTTCATTGTGATTGAAAAATAAACACTTAACATTAAGCATGAGGATGTCACATCAACGCCGGAATCGGCGTTATACTACAACTCCCCAATCACAACATGGCCGCCACAAACTACAATTCCCAACACACATGGACACTGTCATGTTCACACTCATCATCATACTGATGACCTGCACCTGTATGCAATGGAACACGATGTAACAAAAACAAGACAATTTAGAAATGAAAAATTAAAAAATTGGTACAGTTGATGAAAAAATAATAGTCCTAATTGTAATGATCACATTAATAACTGCAAATTTAACAATCTGGCTTTTAGGGGCCATATGCATAGTTGAGTTAGGTGTTCAAAGTGAGAAGTTAATAACAAAATTGCACAAATTGACCTCAGACGTAAGTGCTGCATGGAGTGTTTATTAATAATAATAATAATAATAATAATAATAATAACAACAACATTTAATTTATCATTTCCTTTCAGGGTCCCAAGAGCACTGTACATTCAGAATATAAAACAATGTCAAAATAGATCAATTCAAATATAGCAATAACAACTAAATAACAAGGAATAAATAAAATCTGCATATTATATGTAAAATTATGACAGTAAGCTGAAATGTAAGGCAGTAAGAATTGCATGTTATTGGGTAGGTGGATAAACTATGTAAAAAAGGTTTTTAGCTGGGCAAGGGTGGTGCCAGTACAGAAATGAAGAGGAAGAAAGAAGTGTTCCCCAGAAAGTCTAATTTCATCTCGTCGAGCAATGAATCAGACACACAATTTATACACCTTTAAGTTGCAAGAAGGATTTCATACAAATGAAGTGATACGAAAAGCTATGACTACTAAAGAAGCTCATTTCTGTAACTTTAAACGTTCATACATTTTCAGTTTAGCTCACTGTGGGACCATGGTGCTTAGAGGCTGTTTTCTTTTAAATTTGAAGGGTGCTTTCATGTATGAAATTGTGTCCTGGTGCAGTTCAGTGCACAATATTTGCAATCCCCAATACAGAAAATTATTTATTTGAGGCAAAGATGGTGAGATGACTTGTTCAGAGCCCTAAGGCCGACATTTCAAGCTTGTTGTGTTAAAATGCCTTTAAATCTAAAGATCGTGGACCTTTCAGCAGACATATGGAAGTGGACGGACCCAAATCCCAAATTCTCAGAGAAACCGATTAAAGAGTTGATTTGAAAGGTCTCTTGATACAGTAAGCAACTTGTTGGGGTTGTCTGCAACATCTAGTTCATGATTGATGAGCAAGGTGTCAATCCAGAATCAACCAACACACCCGTGACAGTTAGAAAACTTTCAGAATCATATGTGGTACTAATGGTCTCTAACAGCACATTGTAAATCATCATGTTTTGCCTGATCTATGTGCCTGTCCATCCTATAATGTTCCTCTAATATTAATGACCATTAGCAGGATATTTGGGGGGTGGGAGGGTGGTTTGGGGGAATGGCTTCCTTTCCACTGACGCTAATGGCAATTGATCCTAAAATCCTGTAGGGATGTAAATGCATCCATCTTCTTCCAAATGTTTTTTCTTTGTCTGCCATTAGATTTGACTCAAAGCATCGACGTGTTCCAGGTCTGAATTATCTGTCCTGTCACACAGATATTATAATGCAATGGCTTGAAAACACTAGACTAACACGAGAAGCCAGAGTGCACTTACCAGCGGCCAAGAGCTTGGTTATGAGTTGTCAAAATGGGAACACATAGCAATGAAAACAGCAGTGCTTTTTGAGTCTAAATGAGAACCAGGTGTGTGCTTGAGCACCCATAAAAAAAGATCCACTGAAACAAAACCGACGGATTTTACTAGGGCTTCTGGCATTCACTATGAACCTTTGAATGTTATGATATCTCAAAGATATAGCTCAGTTTATTAAGGAAGGAATAAAATATGACAGGGTGTGCTCTTATAAGAAAATAATCACCATGGATGGTGTGATGTGGCCTGATGCAAAGCGAAGTTGATTATTTTCCTATAACAGCATGCAGCATATGACAGTTTGATGTTATTCCATAGCAATTTGCTAATTATTACTTTTTTTTCATTTATTACTATATGACACTTTGTAGTTTTAAGCCAGTTATAGTCATTCCCTCACCAGCCTCTTGTTTTTTTTTTCTCTCATGAAGTTAACAAGACAAAAAGCACATGCTGCTGAGAAAGCAGAAAGCGCAACATTCTCTGCCATGAAAACTTTCTTGTGGCGGAAAACTTGACACTGGAAGCTCCTTCCATAAATGTTAAACACCTCTTTAAAGAAAATGTCACCATATCAATGAGTATACAGTTTTACTTAGTGTACTTAGAACTTACTTAGAACTTTTAGTGTTACTTAGAAAAACACGTTTGATTTTTCTTTATTTCAGGGCATTAGAAGAGAGTGAGAAATCAAGTCATACCATTGGTGATAGAAGCAGCCAGAATTGTGAATACTAAGCTGAAAGCAGCAAAAGTACTGCTTTGCTCCCTGAAATTCTTAGAAAAGTCAGATTTCTTACCATATTTTCTGTGCTTTTTTTTTTTTTTTTTTTTAATATAAATATCAATTCATGAAAGCACAAAGACACACGGGTTGCATTGTAAACATGAATGACTTTGCTTTACCCTAAAATATTCCAACTTCCATGCATTTTCTGTTCACATTTTCACAGACAAAACTACCACAGACAAAAAAAAGCAAAAGAGAGAAAAATCAGATATGCACAGTGAGCCATTGGCATTTTTACAGCACCTCCGGCTGGAGATATTAGAGAATAATTCGGAAATGGACAAGCTGTACCCTGTGTGGAAGGGTTTGAACATAATGATTTAAAGCTCAGGGAATGAAGCCTGAATGAGCTTCTTCCTGTTGTTTTCTCCAATCTCCAGTGCATTGTCGTCTTCCTTCAGCTCGGAAAGATTGCGAGAGAACAGCAACCGCCCAACCACTCGCAGTGACAACAAAGACACAGTGTTCCATTAGGAGCAGGCCTACAGCAACACGATCACTCACAAAGTTTATCTACGCTATAGCTCAATACGATGTTGGGTGAATTAATGGAGGAGTAGAGAGTGGCAAGAAAAACAACCAAGACAACCAAGATGGCAGCAATCATGGCATAAGAAATACGTAAGATGTTATTTAATTAGTTAATTTTTGCTCTTAATGCTCCAAATAGTCCAAATTCTTTTCAACAATACATTCTAACATACTGTAGAATGTTATGAGGTTAGAAAAGGATAAATGCCATGTGCTTCTATGTCTGTAGACGTGATGTGAAGTGACATGTGGCCAAGTATGGTGACCCATACTCAGAATTTGTGCTCTGCATTTAACCCATCCAAGTGCACACACACAGTAGTGAGCACACACACCCGTGAACACACACCCAGAGCAGTGGGCAGCCATTTTAGCTGCGGCACCCGGAGAGCAGTTGGGGGTTCGGTGCCTTGCTCAAGGGCCTCACCTCAGTCGTGGTACTGAGGGTAGCAGAGAGCGCTGGTCATTCACTCCCCCCACCTACAATCCCTGCCGGACCCGAGACTCAAACCCACGACCTTCCGGTTCACCGTCGGGTTACAAGTCTGACTCTCGGACCATTAGGCCACGACTGCCCTAGATGCAATTGCAATGAATACCCTCACATTAACATGCATCTGAATGCTTTCACACTGAGTAATTTTCCATTTTACTAATTTATTTAATGATCTTTCACCATGTATATGTACACATTCCTAGTCAGATTTTCAGTACACGTCTTATTACACATCTATAGCATGTTATCTATGCTTTATTATATCTTAAATGCTTGGCATTTGACTGCATAAATTCTAGGAGAGTTATAGAATGTTGTAACCCTTTTTATCTCTAAAAACAGATCAGAGACAATAAAAAAAAAACAAAGACGAGAGTTGGGACAATTAGCATTGGAGTGAATAATGCCAAAATAATAAACGTAACAAAACTGAGATTTTTAAAGTGCCTTTCCTATTGCATACCCTATTGCATTCCCTTTCTCCCTACCTAACTAAAGGCATGATTCCCAAAAGAAAAGACACCCCTATAGTGTTCAGGCAGTTATCATGCACACAATTATTTGGTATTTACAGAGTGCAACTTTCTAATGGCTGACATCCATAGCTATGTGCAGAGTTACAAAATCTGTCAAAAGTGTTAAAATATCTCATATGCACAATTTACAAAGTTCAAAATACAAAGTTCAAGTGCTAAGAAAAGACAAAGTACAAAACTAGCATGAACCTGGAATAAAGTAGTGATGGCTGTTAACTGGGATGCATAAATCCATTCAAAATGTCAGACTACATAACATATTATAATATCTATTCATAATAACATTGTAGACACAATGCAAATATATTATAAACAATTTATACCAAAGCATGGTTGTACATGACAATAGTTCCTGCTGTAACATACATAAATGATAGGTTTACATCATATCATATATTTATGATATTGATTCTAATATATTATGGTTTCTAGGGTAACAGCTCATTCACAGGGTTGTATGGCGAATCCGTGACATAATTTAAGCCTAAAAGGAGACGTTTATTTAACATTAATGAAAGGTTTTATTTTTATTTTTGTCCGAATAAGTTCAAGAGAGAGAGTTCGAGAGAGGCTGGTGAGTGAACGATGGTTTTAACTGTTTAAAAGCGATAACAGGAACTGGTGTGTCTCATGGATTTCATAATGTTAAATGTAACTATAAATATTTAAAAATGTGTCATTAACTGTTAAATTAAAACATTGTAATTGTTGGGAAATTGCTGTGGTCTAAGCAGAATAACACAATTTGGAAAATAAAAGTGGAAAATAACCCACTTTGGATAATCCCCTTCGCAGCAGGCCATACCACACCATCCTGGCATGGATTATCTTCATTTTAACAGCATGGCACGTTGTGGATTATTCTTTATCTATAACCTGATATTATGAATGTATATAATCATGCTTTATAAAGTGTTTTGCATGGAGGTTTTATACAGATTAGCACCTATTATTATAAGGTTTTATATACACACTGTATTATATATTTGTATTGTATTTGTAGCTGTACCTACATGTACTACATATATATATATATATATATATATATATATATATATATATATATATATATATATATATATATATATATATATATATATATGAACAGATTAGTCAAGTTCTTACTGAATGATTTATGTGTGATAATAACATGTTACTGGTATAACAGGTCTTATTATATGTTTATAGCATATTTATCAATATTAATTAGATATGTTACTGTGATACGTATATATTAATAGCAAGCTACTAATATGCCAAAAGTACATATTTTCATTCTCTTAGTACTATGAAAGAAGCATCTCTAAGGGATGAGGTTATAGAGGAAGGAAGAATTGCCATGAGTTTTCTGAGATGGAGTATGCGCCAAGGCTATTCACACAATATGTCCGTGATGATAGACAATCTATTATGCTGTTATACAGTATGCTACAGATCTCATAATCATAAATCAGCCTGAACTATAGTCATACTGGATATGGCCATCACTTATACTTGTAAATCTTCAAAAGTAAACAAGATCTTCATTCATCGTGGCTTTGAAATATTGGTATTTTCATACATTACACCAATTTCTTCCATGCCAGGCACTTTTATACACAGTGATTTGCAAGTGAAGGGTAGAACTGCAATAGAAGTACAGATCTGAGCAGTCGAGTGTTAACTCGACTCGACTGGACTCGACTGTGGTTCTTTGACAGACATGGGGTTTGAACTTTAACCGCTAAGCCATGACTGCTTCCAAGAAAATGTGGTAGATTAAAGCTCTACCACTGAACCACTATTATGATTTTTATGAAAAGCCGTTGTGAGGTCTGTAGTAGCTTATACTAGCTGATTTCATTGGGAAATGATCTGGTTCTTGTAGTGAAATTGATATTGTGAGCCCAGAGCCAAAACCAGATATGTGAAGAATAGCCTCCTTTTTTAAGAGGGAGGAAAGAAAATGCAGATTTATGTTACACGTTACAGAAGAGGCATGAAATTCACATTTTAATAACCACATGAGTCACATATGAAAAATAAACATGGTTTTTAGACACATCACACATAGTTCATATATATATATATATATATATATATATAATTCTACATGATTCATTTCAATTCAAATAGATTTTATCAAACTATTTAAATCAAATGTATTTTACATGATTTATTTTTCACATGCCATAGGTAATTGGTTAATTTTTTTAACCACATTTGTTTTTCACATGCATTTTTTTCATGATTCGTTTATTTTTCATATCATTTCCACCATTAGTAATTTAATTTTCATATGGCATTTTTAACATCTGATTCATTTATATTTATTTGTGATATTTTTCACCAGATTTGTTTATTTGCATGATGCAAGATTTCCTTTATGTCATTTCTCTGCACTTGCATACATAAAAATGAAATGCTGTTTCTCCCAGACCAAACAGTGCAGAATAGATGAAGAATGATTTTTTTAATGATGTCTTTAATGATTTCTTTATGAGATGATTCATTTATTTTCACATGGGATAATTTCACCTGATTCATTTATTTCCATACAAAGTCATATGCTTACTTGAGGTCCCATGTGCAATTTCACCTGTCTTTCACATGTAATCACATATTACTCACACAGTCACATTTAAGATATATATATATATACACATACGCATGTGTGTGGTGGTGTATAAAGGCAAAATCACAAAAACTGTCATTATCCAAATACTTCCGGACCTAACTGTATGTATGTATATATATATCCCATGTATGTAGTTCTCTTTTTTTTTTTTTCCCATAAGGGACAGACGGGCCTCCACAGCACTCTACCCTTCCCAGTAGCCATCCTGCAAGTGCAATTTTCACTTCCCCATGAAGCAGATAGAGCCCTGAGAGAGAAAGAACTCGTGGCCCTCTTGTTTGTTGAAATAATGTCATCGCACCTCTAGGGAGGCTGTATGGCTCTCACAGGAGGTCTGGAGTTGCCGCTTGCACTGAGCTCCCCGGTCCTCTCATCCATCCTCCAGCAGTGACACAGGAGCAGATGGCGCAAGTCTTGGATGCCCAGCGCCACACACTCTGAGTAATGTTCCCTCACACCACCCATGATAACAGCATTGCTTTGTCTTTCTCTTTGAGGCAGAGCAGAGGAGCTGTCTGTGGGGGAATTTACAGGCCGGATTAGCACAAATAGCATTTAGTAATGTGTTTGGGATCATGAGCCAGGTGTACAGCTTTTTCGAGAGCAATGATCTTTTTTTTTTCCTGCAACACAGCCAAGAATGAAAGCAGTATGAGGCATAAGCAGACAAAAACAGTGTGACAAATAAATTACATTTCTATTACCACAGTTTAAATGTAAACACATTACAGATGCAATCTATTCAACAATATGAAAATGATCGACGTAACCAGAATTGTTGTTTCTACCTGTGGATCAAGTAAGAGGATATGTATTGTATTGTAGTTACACTGCCTCTAAAATGAAACTTAAGTATAGTATTGAAGTATTTTTCCCTCTATGGCTATTTCTGGCATGGTTTTATAAGATGCATGATCATAAATGTTATGCTATAGAAATATAGTATCATGTCAATAGCAAACATAAATTGTGTTTAATTTCTAAGGAAAGAAAGAACAAATATTCTGCATAGTGTAATGGAAAACTAAAATTGCCACCAACATCATAAAATCCCCACCAACAAGTATAATAAAAAAGACCAAGACCACCTACATAATGCTGTATTATGTGAAATTGCTTTGGTACTTTTTTTTTTTTTTAACAGAAGGAAAATATCAGCCCCATTCCCCAGACTGTCTCAGTGAAATCTGACGTAAATAATGTGAAATTACATCCTGTGTCATACGCTGAAATCAAATAGTCTTTTGAGTCAGAAATGGAAGTCTCATTCCTGACTCACCAGGTCTTAGTCCATCCACGCAAAGCACTCAACAGTCTGTCTCTTGGAGAGGTTTAGCAAACAAGCTTTATTAAAATGAGACGAGATAGGTAGGATTCCCACAGACCCTTCATTATCCACAACTGTGCCAACAACATCAAACTGATTCCCCAGAGTGTGTTTGATCTGATTGCTACAGCTTTTTATCCAGTGGAGGAAACTCTAAACATCCTACAAATAAGGTCGAAGTGACTGCACAGCAAACCAGGGTGCCACTTGGAAGGATGCAAAGGCAATAAAAGTTCATGCTGTAATTGATGGCACAACTACTTTTTTCTTTCTTATTTCTTTTCTTCTTCTTTACTTTCTTAACAGTGAGACTATAATTTGCAACGTAATGCTGTACAATAAAACATTTATAAGCAGCAAAGTTTCAAAATAACAGGTGAGGACATTCTGTTAATAGGTTGTGAGCAAATCAACAATGTTAGTTAATCTCATTGCTTCAAAGGTGAACTATACCACCTACACCTTATTCTTCCAATTGAATTACTGAAGATTCTGTGGAACATAAACTGAAACATAAAATGCCATTTAGTGTCTCCTGCTCCTCTATTTTCCCAAATTGCTCCTCAGGGAGCCCATGAGGAAGCAAGAATATGGGGGGAAAATGTTCTAGCCACTAGTTTGGCAAAATTACTACCCGTGTGCTGCTGGCAACTAGCTTGGCAACATTATCCCTGATTCTGAAACCCCATTACTTCAATGTGAGTAAATATCGATTAATTATTGCTTGAATTCTTTTATGTCACTTGTTGCTCAGAAAATAATGTTTCCAAAAATGGTCCTTGGCCATGCCCAGCTGGTCCAAAGATCCTTAGTCTTCCAGGGACAATCAGGAACATGAATGCCTGGTACAAATATGGGAGCCACAAGCAAGGAAAAATGTGGACCATCTGGGTAAAACAAACAAATGCATAAACAAACAAATGCATAAAAAACCTCAGTGCTGCTAGCAACTAGCTTTGCTGGAACCCCTGGATATATTGTAGAAGTTGAACAGTCTTGCATTTTGTCTGCCAATGTGGCATATATCCATTCGCTGGCTTTTATGGTGCAGTACAGATGGTCTGATACTGAACTACCCAAAGCTTACTTTGAAATTTGATATAAAAAATAATGCCAAAGAAAGACTTAAGTTAGAAGATGCTGGACAGCCTGGCTCTGGTGAATAAGTTTCAGTTAACTCAGCATTGCTTTAATTCTGACCTTGAAAAAGTGCTTCCAAGTCTTATGTTGTTGCTCAGGAAATAAGTGTTTCCAAACCTGGTCTTTAGGTATCCCGAGATGGTCCTCAGATCCTCTGCCCTCTTGAACCAAAAGTGTTGGAGCCATGAGGAAGCCATGTGGACCATATGGTAAAAAAAAAAAAAAACACTCCAGTGCTGCTGGCAACTAGCCTGGCAATATTACCCCAGTATTGACTGAACCCCTGCAGAAAGTGTAGTAGCTTAGTAATCTTGCGTCTTGCCTACCCATTTGTGGACTTTTACGATCAATATAGATGACTGATAGTGAATTCTGATGCTGAGATGTGTTTCTTTGTCACTAAGTAAACAAGTAGTTCCAAAACTGGTCCTCAGGTATCCACAGATCCACAGTCCCCTTGAACCAAACAAGCAAGAACAAGAATACCTGAGACAGGTGTAGGAGCCACAAGGAAAGAAAAACTTGAACCATCTTTGGGGAAAAAAACAGTCCTGCTGGAACCCCTGGAGATATTGCAGTAGTTTAATAGTCTCGCATCATGCCTACCAATGTGGCAAATATCCATTTGTGGACTTTAATGATGCAATACAGAAAGACCAATAGTGAATTCTGATGAAGAAACAAGTGTTTAGTGTTGGAAAACTAGTGTTTCCAAACCTGGTTTTGGATATTCCCATATGGTCCACAGATCCATGGTCCACCTGAACCAAACAATCAAGGACATAAACACCTGGTACAAATGTGGGGTATGTGAAGAAGGAAAAATGTGGACCATCTGGAAAGAAAGCATTACCACCCCAGTGCTGCTAGCAACTAATTTGGCAACATTATTAAAGTGTTTCGGAACCCCTTTGGATACTATATTGCAGTAGTTTAAAAGTCTTGCATCTTGCCTACCAATGTGGCAAATATTCATATGCTTAAAGACTTTTAGGTTATGATACAGATAGGCCAAATGTGTGTTCTGATGCTTTGCAGTCCAGCTTTTTCAGTGTGAGTCAATATCAATTAACTGTATTGCTTGAATCCTTACCTTGTAAAAGTGTCTTTTAAGTTTTGTATTATTGCTCAGAAAACAAGTGTTTCCAAAACTGGGCCTCAAATTTCCCCAGATGATCCACTGTCCACCTGCACTAAACGAACAAGAATTTGAATACCTGGTGCAGGTGTGGAAGCTGGGTTTCCTGAAGGAATAGTTTAGGAAATATTGCCCTAGCTTCTAATTTGGCAACATTAAGCCAACATAGCTGGAACCCCTGGAGATATTAGTTCAATAATGACTAATGGATTTTTTGACCAAGCATGTAATCTTGTTTAATGATAATACTGCATAACATGAGAATCTTTCACAACCTACCACTGTGGGAAATATGCATCCTCATACTTCTATTACAGCAGGCTGACTGAAAATGAATTCTTCTCTCTTTGGTAAGAAAAGCCTCAAAGTAATATTATAAAACTGTGTAGGAAGACTGTAGAGTCTGGCTATCTCGGTATGAGTAAACATCAATTAACTGAGTAATGCGTGGACTCTAACCACAGAAAGATAGCTTTTATGTCTCAAATCATTGCTCAGAATACATAATAATGGGTATAGTTCCAGTAAGTCTTGTATAGCATTATTTTCATATGTCAGGTCCCAGAACCTTTCTGTTTGGTTGATGTTTTGGCTCACGTTTTTTTCAGGAGTAAATCTTCCTTTGCTGTACACCCTGATCACAAACAAACAAACAAACAAACAAACAAACAAACAAACAAACAAACAAACAAATATTTATTGGCTTGTCCAGTCATTTGCTGCAGCTATCAACAGTAGTTTCATATTTTCTGTTATTTATTTCCATTTTTAATTAATTAATTAATCAATCAATCAATCAATCAATCAATTAATTAATTTAATTAATTAAATGATTAATTAATTAATGTGCTGGATCGAATGCTATTTTATATTGGCATACACTAGCAATATTTAGCAATATACTATACTACTGTTAAATGTTTGTTGAATATTTGCCACCTTTTTACTTACACTGGATTTTGTCAATTTAGTCTTTCTTTTTGTTTGTTATTTTTAATTAGGCTTTTTACAAATTGTCTTTGCTTTTAATTAACAGTTGGCAGCAAAGAAAAAAAAGCTATCTGCTTCCTTAGGGTGCATTTTCTTTTCTTACTTTGAGAGTGCTTAAAGGCAAGTGCTTGTGTTTAAACACAGTGGTAAAGACACTACTAAAAACAAACAAACAAAAAATAGTCCAGGATGCTTTTACTCAAGAGAGATCTGGCAACCTCTGAGGCATGAACTACATGCAGGTAATTTTGATAATCTGAATAGGGAGCTCGGAAAATCAACAACAAACAGCTGCATAACCCAACTCTGAATACAAGGAACTTTCCCAGCATAAATGCTGATGCATGTTGAGCTTAAGATGCCAACTCTGAATATGAGCCAGAAGGAATTATTTACACATATATTAAAAAAACAGACAAACATCTATTTTACATACACATTATATATATATATATATATATATATATATATATATATATATATATATATATATATATATATATATATATATATATATATATATATATTACAGTAATGCAAAGTCAGTCACAGATTATTAATCAAGGGCATTTTCTAGCCAATACTACTGTCAAAATTTCATGACTTACTAAATGATTTTTTTTTTCCTTCAAGTGGAGGAAATAGGCTTCCATAGAGAAAGGAATTTTTTCTAAACTTTATCAACACTTTTGAAATGCTCCATACCCATTCAAGGCACTTCTTTTACTTTATTTGTATATGCTAATATATTGAAAGTATTTTATTATGCAAACTATTCTTTGGTTCCTCTTCATATATCCTGTCTTTAGCTTTTCTTTTTTGTTGTTTTTAAGATCTTTGGGAACTCAAAGATGGCTATTCAAAACAATTAACACATGCAAATCCTTCATTGTCTTCTCCCTCTAACTCTATGCAGCTAATCTTTCTCAATCACCCACAAGACGCCCACTTACTACATGTGCAATTTATCAGATTGCACGAGCAAATTAGCACTCATGATTTGGGATCCTAGTAAATCAGAGCCTAAGACTTTTATGATGTATGAAGGGAAATTAGATTAATGACCCATATGATGACTAGTGCAAATGATGAAAAATCTGAAAAAGCAATGGTCTTTGTGGTGGTCATGGGAATATTCACTAGCGTACTCGCCTGAAAATAAGAAATTATTAAAAAAATTATTAATGGTTGCATTTAGTGGTCATAGCTGGCACAGACATTTTAGCAATTATGTTTTCCTACCACTTCATACTTTTCATGCATTTATTTTCCTTAAATTTTCAATTAAATTTTTCTTCAAACCCCACTATCTCAGGGCATTACCCCTCTCCACCAACAAAGGCTGTGCTCTCCTGAGTTCTAGTGCGATCTATGATCCCAATTTCTTGTTCACTTCCTCATTTCATGTATAGAAGCTTTAACAGTTTTCAGTATTTCACTGCAAAGTGTTGCCAATTCTCTTGTCGTCTACTCTGTGGATTATCTGCTGGTTTGATGCCTAATTGGGGGGTTTTGGTTGTTAAAGCATATGCTTATGGTGAGATTCAGGTAAACATGATAAGGCATAGAATATACAACCAGTATCAACAAATGTGAATAAAAATATATTAATATAACAAAACATAAAATCAAATGAGGGTATTGACATTTTGGTATTACCTCTTCCAATATGGAACCACTTAAAATCCTGTGTGTTGTGGATTATGAAGCTGCGCTGTGAGACTTGTTGCAGTCCTATTGACTGATTACAAATTTCCCCCTGGCTTTGTGGGACATCATTAACCGACTCACTTTGCCAGGTCAACACAACAGCAAACACCATTTTGAATCATTGGTTGCTAAGCACACTGTGTGTGGGCAGGTTGCTAAGCACTGCGGAAACAGCCAAGTTTCAAAAGCATTTCAAAGAAAATGAGAGAAAGTTCAGCGTTGATGGCCTAGTGGCCCGCAAATGGAGTATAATTAGGTAATTATAACAAATTGACTAAATGTAGCCAAACCATTTTGTGTAGGATTGACAAAATGTTTAACTGATATTAATCTCACTCATTTTGCAATTTGAGTTGTTTTAAACAGTCAGTGATGGGGATACTTTGTTTTACAGTATGTTTGAGCTTCTGATAATGAGATTGTAGTGGAAAAACCCTGTAATAACCTAATATTAATGGTAGCAATGGGTGCTGGTGAAGATTAAATATACAGCATGTATTGCATTTATTACATAAATATCTGACTCCATTATACAATTTAATTAACTGATTTATTTGACCCCAATTTATAAGGTTAATGTAATTAAGTCCAAACTATAAGTTTTAGTTAAAATGAGAATTTGGTTACTAAATTGATTACTTATTTGTATCTAAGCATATGTCATATGAAAAAGTTAAGGTTTATTTAAAAAAATGCAAGCAATAGCCTTTATAGTTGCATGTCAGTGGTTAATTTAGAAAATGTTAATGCTCACTGGACAACAGGCTTTTAATACGGCATTTTTGGTCCCGCCCAGATGCGCAACTCTTCTGAGAGTAAATGTGCATGTGGACAGGTGGGTTTTGCATAGAAAAAATATCTTAACACTTATTGGACAGTGCGTTCTTCACTTATCCTTCTAACTGTCAACGGTAGTGAACATTACTGAGTTCAATGTCAAAGTGTTTTGATGCTATTACTTAAGAGAAGAGACTGAGAATTAAACAGGAGGCCAGTCCAACCAGTGAAACAGGTAAAAGAGAAAACAGACAGAAGATAAAGAAGATAAAGAAATACAAATTGAATGATGGATGGAAAGAGTGTCTGTCCAACACACTATACAGAAGATGTGTCTCCCCTGAGTTCAAATGGTAGAGCCTCCTAGAACTTAGGAGGTGCACCCCTTTTAAACCCATGAGCGTACCTTGAGGTTTATTGACCATGATAACCAAATGGGGATGAGGCATGTACTGTTTTATAACAGGAGATAAAACAATACTTGGTCAACGATTTCTTTCCAGGAAAAGATCACCCAGGATTAGAATTTAGATGGGATCATAAGCAATAGCCGAAGGTAACTGCCCCTTGAGAAATTCTGTGTTCTAATCAGAACTCTTATAGAGTGAGATAAGAAGTTGAGGGAAACAATGAAAGAAGGGCAGAGTGATCAAAGGAATCTCATCTGAGAGGAGACTGCAGATCATGCTGATGTGTATGTGTGAGAGAGTGAGAGAATGTATCTCACCTTTGGGGAGGTCACACACAGCAGAACATAGAGTCATAGGGTTGTATTCAGAGTAAAGTATTCAGATTTCAGACCTAAGATGTAACTACAGATGCATATATTCTTCAGAAGATAGGTGGGAGCGTATACAGTATGGAGTTTGCCAGTGTGGAGGCGTGTGTCAGTTACATGCAATTCTTACTTTGTAGTTAAGCACACTTTTTTTGCACATTTTCAGCTTGAGATAGGAGCCCAGTCAATAATGTTACAATTATAACTACTGTAAGAATATTCATACAGCAATATATTGGCAATATACTAGACTCCTTTTAGATTTCAATGATTGCGATCTTCTCATTCATATATCGTAATATTAATCATTGTTTTTAATTTTTATTTTTAAATTGTTTCTTGCATTTATGTTAGATCATATTACACTCGACTAGAAAACAAACACTAACTGCATCTCCAGTCCGCATTTTCTATCCCTGTTTTTTTGGGCATAAAGTTTAAAGATGCTTGAGGTGCTTGAGATTTTCAAGCTTGTGTCAAATGCTTCTACTCTGAAAGTCTGGCAGCACACAACTAATTTGACTGAACTTAATGTCTCACCCAGAAAATCGACCCAGAAAAGCATGTCTGTAATTTGTGTAACTTTCCCTGCATAAATATTGATATCACCATCTCACATGCTGTAAATGCTTTTTTTTCCTGAATTTGTATGTTACCACTTTTTTATGACATCACACATTGTTCACCATGAAATAACTGTTAAAATGAGGCTAAACATGACCAGGATATTCACTATTCTGACGTAAATACAAACGATCAGTTTTAATCCTTTTGTGATGACCTGAAACAAGGATGTACAGGATACAAATGTACAAATTACTATTGTAATGCAGAAACTAGAAAACACACAAGAAGAAACAAGAAATATGAACCAAGAAACAAGAACGCATAATGACTGAGCACAGAAACTGGAAATACATACACAGTGTGTAACATAGATAATAGACAGACGTAATGAAAGCCAATTGAGGAGAAAATGAAACCAAAATAATAACAAAAGCACGTGGAAAACTGAGAACAAATGACACGTAAATGACTTGTAAGACGTGCACGGCATCATTCTGGCCCATTTTCCAGCAGTCAAGATATCACTAAATAAGATACAAGTAAACACTAATTTCAATAGTCAGTTTGCAATCCCATGAATAATATACCCAAGTAGACCTTGCTGGTGCGAGGAATTTGGAGTAATATCTCAACTTGAGCTTCTCTTGTCGATATAAAGGTTACATATGACAAATTCCCCATGGCAAGAGAATTAATTCTTCCTAGGGATTTAATTTACTTGCTATGCTTCAGATATTGGCCTTTACGTTGAGAGTGGAGGTGTTATAAAATGCAAGTGCGGGAAAGGTGCATCTAAAATGCAGGACACACTCTCCTACTTTGTCCAAACAACAGACAGTAATTGTGATACAAAATGCATGAGTTGACGATCAATGTGATAGTTAAACATTTTGTAAAGGTGCTGCTCATGACATTATACAAGTAACTGGCCTCTTGCTTGCTGTCTTTTAATGGTGTTGTTTGCTATATAAGTAAAATTTTATGGGCATGAATGATTGAGCCAATAAAAATGCTAGTTAGTGTGATCCGGATAAGAAAACAGCCTCTGCAATATCAATAATGCCACATAAAAGATACACAGTGTTGGATTTTAATATTTTTTCAGTGTTTACATTTCTTTGTGAATAAAGTAATCTTGAAAAATGTCCTCTAATATACTTCTCCTAGAAAATCTAATCTCAATTGGAGTATATGAAGACAATACGGAGTGTGCACTTCTTACAGAGATGGTTATAAAAAAGTTCAGTAATGTATTTGACAGGCTGTGACGTTTCAAAAATAAATTTTCAGAAATGTTTTCCGAAAACCGCATCCGCAGTTACAAAAAAAGGTCTACTGCATGATACGCTTGCTATTTAAGTAGCTAAATTTGTGCACTCCCTGTAGAAATACTGCATGTACATTAAATTAAAAGAGAAATTAAATTATTAAATTAAATTATTAAATTAAGAGCTAGCTTATGACTGAGCCAGGTGATTTAGCTTGCTAGCACTTAGTAGTAGTAGTACTAAGTCTTTTAAACAGACACTGTAAACACACAATAACAGTTTAAACAATACAAAATCATCAGGAACATAAACATTTCTCTCAGATATGTTGGAAAAGTACCTAGAAAAGACTCAGAATGACTAAAAATTACACTGTAGCTGACTTAGCATCAACTGATCAAACCAGTGTTTTAACTAAAAATGTTGTAGCAATGTTGTAAGAGAACGTTTATACAATTCATGTAAAATAGTTCTCATGACTCCCAGAAAATTACAGATTTACATTCCTGGATTTATGAAAGCATTGTTCAGTAAATTTTCTAACCTAAAAGTATTAGTTAATGGCTACAATGAAAGCTTTAACATTTTCAGGAAAGACTTCATTTAAAATCTTAACAAAACTCACTAAAGCACACTTAATGTTGCACGATTAATGTCTGACTGATGTACTGTATCTTCAACAAGTTAAAATGGCTTCATTATTGAGGATTAATGCAAATGAGCCAACTAGTAATAAGTTACACATTGTTAGGATTACTGTTTAAATCTCATAGAATTTCTACCTACTTATGTTAATTTGAATGAAATCCTACAAAGTTTGTATAAGATTGGTTTAACCTGTGAAGCTCCAAGCTTATTATTCAGTTATTCATCTTAAAGCCTATTATTTAGCATCCTAGGCATTTAAGGAGTTAAACGAGTATTTACTTTAGAAAAGCAATGCACAGAATTTTTAAATCCAGGATTAACTACTCATCTTCCTGCTAGAACTCTGACCTTAGAAAATCAATTTCAAAGCAAACAAGAAGATTTTGTGAGTTTCCAGGCTCAGTCTCCAGCAGCGCATCCCCAGCAGTCCACCTCCCCCTGATTACTAACACCTGCATCTTGTTTCATGGCTCATATTCAGGATTGTACATATTTCAGGATTGTCTCAGGGCCTCAGTTTGCAAAGGCTTGTAGCGTTCTACATCTTTGCTTACCATCACTCCCTTGCATTGACCAGCATGGTTGCTTTTGTTACTGTTTGCCTTTTGTTTAACCATTATATATAGCATCTCAATATCTAGGGAATGTTTCTACCTTACCTCTAGCTGGGTTTTCTGTCTTGCCTTAGCCTAGCATAGTCTAGCTTTTATGTTGTTGAATAGGCCACTTTTGCCATGTTGTTTTTATGCTTCTGTAATTTGCATACTTGCCTGTATTTAGTATGATCCCTGTGTTCATTAAAACCCTCTGCTTTTGTGTTCATCCTTGCTCTAGACTGGTTTATTACAGGGGGTGCCATGAACCCAATTAGTTGTGCTTTGTTTGGTTTTAAGTTTTCCTTCAAAAACTAATATGCTTAGAAGTGAAATGCTTGTTCTACTATTTTAGCAACTTTTTTCAACCAGGAAAGGAAAATCTGTACATTAGTACATATAAGAGAGAGTGTAATCTTGTATTTAATCTCTGAGCCAACATTCTGGTTAAGGAACAAGTGTACCAATAATAAAAAGGACACATTTAATAATTCAGCATCATTGACTGAATGCTTTTATTATATATTCCTTCATTGTTGGTGACCCTGGAAAGCATCAATATAATCGCTAATGTTTTTATTATTCTGTATCAGCTGAAAAGGCCAAGCACTGTGAAAAACTCTATCTTCACACTGAGATAAATATTGCTGTCCTATTACCTCCGTGAAGAGACTGTAAATCACCCCTGAGGAAGCCTATTCTTGAGCTATAACAATCAGCCTCGGTCATTTTGACCTTTCAACCCCTGATTTTCATGTAAATGACATCTTTGCAGCTGCCCATGTCAAAAGCTTGACAAATGACCCGATCTAGGAAACAATTCAGAGAAAAAAGAAATCCAGGTGATAAGTCAGGGACATGGCACATTCAATACTGTTATAATGTCCAAAGGAATAGCAAATTGTTAATGGTTCAAACAATGGTTCATTCAAAAAAATGTAGTTATGTGTTTGGAAGAGTGCATGCTTATAGCAATGCTGGAGTCAGTTACAGTAAAATGTCTTTATAGCCACCCCTACTGAGTTTGTTTGTGCTATCAAGTTCTCCATCCGAGTCCAATCATATTGATCGGAATCACACCAGATACACCAGGCCACCCTAAGTGCATAACAGTAAAATGACTCTGATTGCTATCTGGGCTCACTAGGGAATCAATATGAAATGATGGGGACGCTGATTAGAACAGAAAGGTCTTCTGCTGTCTTGGCAACACCAGTATTGATACTTCTATGACAATAACTACTATTGTCCCAGCACCATTTTAGCCTCTGTGGATCTCTGTGCATCTTCTTCAGGTAAAGATTAATTACAACCCAAAACAAATAGCCCCAGCCTTTCTGACCTTTAACCTCTATTATGACCAGGGGCAGATGGTGTAAATGTACTAGCAGGGCCAAGCTTCCTTTTCTTTCAAAGATAAAAAGACATCAGCATAAGGTTTCCTTTTTGGCACCCACAGTGGATTATTTGCTATTAACAAAATGACTCAAGGAAGATTTTTTTTATTTTTATTTTTGTTGAATCAAGTGCAACAGCACCACCAATGAACATAAGAAAAATAAATTTCTTTCTAGCCCAGATGTCAGATTATTAGTGACAGTCATGTCGGGCGATTACACAACGTTAAATGCTATTGACACACTATTGGCACACTATTGACACATCCGTAATGTGTCATCAGCAGTGATTGAGAAGGCACATTGGAAATACAGTCGCGAAAAAAAGCTGGTAGCTTTTTCAACACCTTTATTCATAGTAAATCCAAGAAAATCACTCTTGGTTGTTATGATTCCTCCAAGTTTTCAGTCACATCTCAAAAACTTAGCTAGCACACAAAGTTGAATAATCTTCCAACAAGATCCACAGCATTTAGGTAGCCATTCCATCAGTGTTGAAGTAATTCCTACAGTGTTAATTCCAAATGTTCTCATGCATGCAAATCTGTGACAATTTGCACAACTCAATTCATATAAAATAATAATAATAATAATAATGCATTTTATTTAATGGCGCCTTTCAAAACACCCAAGGTCACCTCACAAGCAAGCAAAAATAAAAATACAAATACAAATCACTACACAAGGCACACAACACTCAGCATATACAAATAAAATACAGTAAAGACTCAGTAAAACAGCCTTATAAAAAAGCCTGAATAAAAAGATATGTCTTAAAACGCTTTTGAAAAGTTCGTAGGCAATCGCTGTTATGAATATCAAGGGGAAGGGAGTTCCATAGGCGGGGGGCAGCATAGCTAAAAGATCTGGCCCCCATAGCAGTTAGTCGAATCCGAGGTACCACATGATGCAAGATTATGAAGTGCCTTGTAAGTAAGCAACAGGATCTTGTATTCAACTAAAAAATATACAAAGGTTATTGTGACAAGGAGGATGGAGGGGCCAGGCTGTGAGGATGCACGCCTGGCACTGAGTTGTCTAATCAATGGGAGATTGTAATAAAGGAGTGGCTGGAAACACCTAGGGGGAGAGAGAGATGCACGTGTGTTTTATGGTGGTGCTATATTTGTGGTTTGTGTTACATTTGAGGTCTGTTTATTATTAAGCTTTACGTTTGAGTTCAGTCGCTTCCCGCCTCCTCCTTGCCCATCCGTGAAGTTTGTTACAGTTAGGTTTAGGTTTAAGGGTGGAGTTAACATCCACCACATTTTGCTCATGTTTGTTTGAATTTCTGATGAGAAGAGATTGGTTCTTTTGTATCCAGCTAGATTGAAATGAACAGTAGAGATTTTGTTGGGTATCAAATCAAATTCTTGGCAAAATTAAATTTTAAAAAACAAACACAATGTTGTGGGATTTCCTATAAAGGAAGTCTTCTGTGCTCCTCAGGCTAACCTTAAACACTTGTAACCTTTCATATGTATTGGCTCATGCAAATTATTATGAATAACCATGAGCACATGGTGCCAAGAAAATGCTGGTGCTTATTGTGTTTGAGATCTTCAGGCTTTTTCAGAACTTATGCTATTTATCAAACTGAGCAAAGCTAAGGCAGTGATTTTTATCCATAATTTGATTATGATTACATTTGTGATGCAACACTGAGCAACCTAGGCATTATTGGTGATCATGGCCAGTAACTAGTCAAAGGATTATATAAGGGCATTGCTAAATGTGGGTTGATGGTAATGTACAATGCCAGAGGTTGTAGTAAATATGCTTTAAATTTGATTACTGCCAACCTTAGAGCCAGGATAATTTGATTTACCCCGTCTTCTACCTTTCCATGGGTGGGGCGAGTACATTGCTTTTGACAGAGCATGAATAAAAGTCAATCTGCAGATGCACAAACAGACCATCTTTTGAGCTTCAGGCTGTTGCTGAGACCACAAGACAAAGCAAGTCATGCACTGGCGAGGGTTTGTGGGGCAGCACAAGGCACGGTGAGACATTCAAATGCTGTCGCCATCTCTTTGATAAACCACTTGACTCATGACATTTTGGGAGAACTACAGCTAAGGAGAGGAAGAGGTCTTAAGGTTAGGAAGACAGAAATAAACAAGAACTGAACTTTAATCCATGGAACTGGTAGCCTGCATTTTGACCTCTCCATCAATAAAGCCCAGGTGGGAAAAAAAACATTAACACCTCTACTATCTTTGGCCAGAACGGTACCCATTTGGGTCTGCTGGCAGGTTCTTCAGTACACGAAAGCAGACTGTTCTTCAAGCAGGATGTAACACGAAGTTAGATCCGTGATCTATTTGACAAATTGTAGTAAACTTGAAACTGTCCTACACCATGCTGCAATTAGTTTTCCTACAAAAGCATCCTAAATTTAGGGCTAGGACCATGTTTAGTGTTTCTACCTTTTTATACAATTTCACTGGTATGAAATCAAAAGAAGCTTACTTGATTTTACTCTTAGCATACTATTAGCACATTTTTCCCCTTGGCCTCACTGTTCCCATGGTAACAACACCCAGTCTCCACCCCTGTAAAATCTCTGGTTTATCTGATTGTGTTCACCTATTCCGTGTTACCCCCTGATTAGTCTACCTATTTATACACTGCTGTTCCTTTGCATTGCAAAGTTTTATCATGCATTATTGTCATTAAGTCCAAGTCCTTTTGTTTTCCTCTGTATCAAATTGTTTCCTTATTCCGCAATTGCCTGGTTTTGACCCTACTTCATGTTCTATGTTTCTGGGTATGGATTATCCCTATTTAACTTTACCTGCTTGTGTTTTGGCTATCACTGTGGGCTCCAATTATGATTGATGGATTTGCACTAATAAAGCACGTACCAAACATATTGTATTTCACCAGACAATACAGTCATACATTATCTACAGCTACATGATTCATGCTTTTCATACCAGCACACTAATAAAAGAAATAATCACCTGTGAAACTTGGTATACATTTTGCTATTTTGTACCTCACAATCTGTCTGCTAATAGTGTACATTATCCTGCTCCATCTCTATCCATTGTTCATTGTTCTCAGTATCTCTTACACAGAAGATCGTGCTACTGTTTCATGCTGGGTTTTAATCGTCATGTTTAATTGCTACACATATGAGGGTCGCTGCTTTCCCAAAGCTGATATATGATATAGTTGGACAGTATCTGTTGTGCGCTAGCAGAATCCTGTGTTGAAGGATTATAAATCTTGCTTAATAGATGTGGATGGGAATGTCTTTGTATTGTACATCCTGGTGATCACACTTAGTATAGCAATATGAAAAAGTAATAAGATGAATGAATAATGAATGACAGGGGTTGAAATGGTGAAGAATAAAATAGTGATCAAAGGTTTTCACTAATAATTAAACAGCGATTGAAGCAACGTGTTGACCCAGGACAGATTTGCTAACATCTCATACAGTGTAGCTGTTCAGAAAATAAAAGTAGTCAGGTAAAATGGGTCCCAGTATCTGACCTTGAGGGATCAGTTTTGGAAGTCAGGATATTCTAGATGGTCTAAGCTTGGAATAAATTAAAAAATGGCCACTTTATAATGTCAACCTACCTTGTATCTGCACTTATTGTAGATGACCATTCTCAGCACATGACAATGGCATCATAGAGGGTGTGGTGTTGATACAAGTGTATTTGAGAGAGTCTGTGACTGCGGAGCCATTTAACCCTTGTAACTCTTAGAAATGAAACTTTTAAAGAAAATCATTTTCAGCTTTGAATTAAAAAAAAAACACAAAGAAAATGTGTTGACCCATCTCAATCAGTAATCTCATTTTTGCAAGGTTTCTATTCTGACATTGGTTGCATTTTGCTGCTGAACAAGTAATATGGTTGAGTTTTTAGCATAGAACATTGTCTTCCATATTAATAGAAAATATGTCTTCTAAAGTTCAGTCATACAGGTTTGAATGGTGTTCACATTTTTATATTTGATCAGTGAGTGATGACTTCAGCGTCTTGTGTGGGAAGAGAAAATGGGGTTTACTTTCTTTTATAGTTAACTTTTCCATATTCATACCCAAAGCTTTTTTCCATAGGGTCAATTTAGTGTGAAGGACATTGGTCCATATTGTCATAAATTTTTTTAGAATGAAATCAAGTGCATTTTGTGGCCACCGAGTTGTAAACTGTGTACATATGAAAATCGTTCCATATATACTGTAGTTTGTGCTGTGCATGGATTCAGTACACTCAGGGAGAGTGGGTCACAAACACTGGCCTGTTGGTTACCATGGCAACAGTGTATGTATACCAGGAGGTCTCAACGGACGAGAGCTTCTGTGGCCTGTTACATGAAAACTGTAAACACATAAGTATGATCTGTACCTCAGAGACATGCTTATGTGGCTTCAGCATGCACTCGCATTGGCGTTATAATTCTTAATCATGAACGTAATTAATCATACTTAATCAATGAATCTCTGGTTTCCTCCCACCTCTAACAACATGCCAGTAGGTGAACTGGTGATTCTAAATTGCCCATAAGTGTGTATCTCCATCATGCCTTGTGATGGACTGGTGTCCCATCCAGAGTGTATTGATGGAATTGGAACCAATATATACCATTAGGATCCTTGCCAGATCCTGACGAGGATAAAGATGAATGAATTAATTAATTTTAATAGAGAGGTGTATAGTAGGACTGGAATGCCACAGGACACACCAAAAAAAGTCATTTGAGTTGTTATTTTTTTTATCTTATGGTCCTATCAACGAGTGGTTAATTATGAATCTCACCAGACACATGGCACTATGATTAACACGGGAATATACACAGCTTACAAAGCACTGCACGACACATTTGCCACAGATTCTCTCATCTTTAGTAATTTCATTGTTGTAAGAGTCGTTGTGGTTTAAATGACTAATTTCTAGTATCTCCTGCAGTGGGTGGTCTTAAGATTAAAGCACAAGCACTAAGGACACTGAAGATAAAGACACTAAATTAGGATAGAGTCAATCAAACAAATAAAGTCAAGGTAAGGACCCAGACAGGATATCAGTCTAGCATGATACCTTGCTATATATATATATATATATATATATATATATATATATATATATATATATATATATATATATATATAAAATGAAGCTTATTTGGACTGTGAACATAATCAGCAACATCAAATGAATAGACTTTACTTAATGGCCTTCTATTATAATTGCTTACGTAAAGTTCAACTTTATCACATGTTCTCCTTTCAGTGCTCTCTCTTAAAAATGGGCTTCGTCTAGACACTCAATGCTGACTCACAGGAATTTTTTTTTTTATATAAATGTTGTAATAAAAGCTGGCGACAATAAGCCTCTGCCCAGGGCTTAATTTGTAATAAAACAAAAATGACTAAAATGATTCCCATTGTAAATCTGCCATCTTTGTTGTCTTATCCTTTTTAGATTAATGTTGATATGTAACTACCGAAAAATTATTTAATTCCACCCATATTTGAGTTTAGACACCAAGTTGCCCTGAATGTATCAAAGGTTCTTTATGTAAAAGCAAAAAACACATTTCATCAATATTATCAATCTGATCTCGCGAGGAATTTTCACAAATTTGAATGAACAACAGCAATGAGGATAGATTATATTCAATTCCATATGAATTGTAAGAAGTGGGGTAAAATGCTAACCCTGAACCTAGTCCTAACTTGAACCTCCTCATTATTTCATAATAGTAGTACAGAAAGATATGCAGTATTGAATTAGTTTATGTAAATTACATAGCTCTATAAAATATTATAATAGATAGTGTTAGGGTTGGGTTAGATTAGAGGGGATTTTGTGTTTCTTTTTTGTCAGTCGCACACTTCCTTTATGTTCCCCTAAAACACAGCTCAGTTTCTGCTCAGTGCTCAGGGAGGAGAAGTTTAGGGTTGATGGCTGTGAATTTACGGTAATATTCCTGTCTAATGTGGTTGTATTTTGGACAGATCAGAGTGAATTGCGTCTCTGTTTCTACTTCCTGTAGGTCACAGTGTTTACAGAGTCTTTGTTTTTTGGGTTTATAGGTTTTAGTGTGTCTTCCTTTTTCAATTTCTAAATTGTAATCACCCACTCTGTAAATTCTGTATTTAGTCAGAATTTGTCTTTCTTTTAGGTTCTTGTTCTTCAGATATTCAGCTAATTGGATTTGTCTGCTTAGTGTGGAGTACGTGTTTAGTTTTGGTTTGGGATTTAATTTCATTTTTCCACTGTTCAGTGCACATGTTCTTTAAATTTGTTTCAAATGTAGTCAGTCTGGATTTGGGGATGTTTGGGTGTGCGTTTGGGTATGAGTGTGTGTTTGGGTGTGTGAGTTCTCTCTCTCTCTCCCAGTTAAGATGATTTTAACCTTGTGATGCCTGATTATTCTGTGAAGGAAATCCGAAATAAAGTTTATAATATTGCTATCATATATTGTGCTATTACTGGCTGGTATATTAGGAGGCTAAATAGTTTGCTTACTAATTTTTGCGAACTGTAACTTGCTTTAACCATGCATAGCATTTTATGTATTTAAAGGAATAATCATTTTCAGCCATTTTTGGATCATTTAACAGACAATTATTTTGGGTTAATGTAACATAGAATCTAATTATGAAGTCTTTCCTATACCAGAGTGCTGCTGAATGCTTGATGCTGTCAGAAATGATTCATTTTCTAGAACAGCACAGCTTTTACAATAGTGTTGTTCTAATATGTTATTGTTTACAGAGTAATAACTCTCACAAGGACTTGTATGGTGGATGCTCCATGGAAATGGATTAGAAAACATGTGTAATTGTTAATTTAAAGTTCTGTTTAACATTTATGGAAGGAGTCTCCAGTGTCAGAGGTGAAAGTGCAACTTAAATTCTCCATACACAGGAAAGTCTTCAGGCTTTTGATTTCTCAGTAACATGACAAGATGGTTATCTTGAATGTGAGTGATGAAAGAAACTTCTTTTACAGACATCTCACATGAATACGGGGAATATGTAAATAAAAATGGATAAAATGTATGACATTCTTTAATGAATAAAAAAATTGTTGTCATTGTTGTGATGTAAGAGAAATAAAACACTTTGGGATATGCTGTTATAGGAAAATAATTTTCAGGATGGTAAATTATAGCATCTCTTCATATCAGTTATTTTTCTCTAACACATCGCAAAGTGTTTTATTCCTTACTTGTGTTGACAGTGATCACTTTCAAATTGTTGAGGCTCTTCAGCCCTTCAAGGTTACACCATAAATAATATCACAATGTATGAAAATTGAACATGATTTACTGTATATCCTGTCCAATTTAGGTGCATGTTGACTTTCAGGGGTTTACACTGCTGACCTTAATGTCACCCGTAGTTAAATCAAAGCAAGGTCAGAACTGAGCAGGTATATTCAATATACTTTTCAGGCAAAAAAAAAAATAATGTAATGAGCAGTGTTTGCAATTTAATAAAGTCAGACCAGGTCTCACTTCAAAAAATAAAAAAATTATTAATGAAAACAATTCATTTTCTGTACATGACTATGACAAATATGAGAAATTACACCAACCTGTGTCAGAATCATATCTTAGCAAATGAATGTATTCCACTGAGAGCAGCCAAAGAAGACAATCGCAGTTCTTAAAGATAATGCAGGACATAATTAAATCTTAGAGTACATTCAGCGGGCCACATTAAAAACAAGGCTGATTTAATTAGATATGGTCATATTCATCTAGTCATTTTTTACATAGCATATACTGTAGGTTTCTTTTTCATGGAAACAATGCTATGCGTGTGGCATTTTAATTATGCCATAGCTTCTTGCATAATTACACCAGCAATTTACGCATCAACATAATACCCCTCAGGAAATGGATGATCCTAGAAGCTTATCCCACTAAAGCTCCCCAAGGGCAGTTTCATTAGGAAAGATTCTTCTTTCAGGGTACTTTGGTGGAAGTGAGAAAATGGTCAAACAAAGTGAAAGACAAGTAGGTGACATACCATGCTAGCTGATTAGCATAATACATTTGGATGTAAATATAAAAAAAAAAGAAAGAAAGAAAATGATTTGCTAATGCTGGACTGTCTGTAGGATGGAGTCAGTAATTGGACAAATCACTAGCTGAAACACATTAAATATGTTTATATTGAAAAATTTGCCACTCCTTTTTCGTGATGTTCATGGTGTTAATTTGTTGGCTGGTGCTGTATATTCATTATTAGAAGTTCGCAGTTGCCTTGTTAACACAGTTAGGATGGGATTCAAAATTCAACCTCAAACATAAGTGGTCAGGCTTTGCTGTTAGTTCCTAAAAGCAAAAGAGCTTCATTCCTCACTCACCACTTCCAGTGACTTTTGCTGTCATATTAATGAGAAATTTGCACAGTACGTTTTTCCGCACAATACGTTTTTTTTTGTTTTGTTTTTTGTTTTTTTTTGCAATATGTTGTTTTGCACAACATTTTTTTAACCACATTATGCTGTTTTGCACAATACATTTTTTTACCCACCAAAGAACTGTGGGTAATGTAAGGAAAAAAAGTGAAAATGGACTGATTGTTGATGAAAAAGTTTTTAAACAAACAAAAAAATAAGTCAGCTCAGAATTTCACTACAATTGAAGATGTGTTGATTATAAAGATTATTAATATATTATTGTATAAAAGCAATATCAGGCTGTGATTACCTGCAGCATTGAGCATGTGGTCTTGTGCCTACAGCCAAATCACAGCTGTGTTAATTTTCACTACAACAGCACTCTTGCTCTTGCAGTATTGCTAAAATATGCAAGTCATACAGGGATGTTTCCTGAACAGAAATAACATTTACATTACATTTAAAATGCTCCAATTCTAACACAGAGAACAATCATATATATATATATATATATATATATATATATATATATATATATATATATATATATATACACACTGCCCTCCAAAAGTTTGGAAACGCCTGAACAAAATAGGGTTTTTGGGCAATATCAGCATAAATCCTCTTTAGTTAGTGACCATTTTGCATTGATAATAAGGGACAACACTAGGCATCCGAGCAGTCAGTTTATTC
>CM040994.1:15672934-15706998 GCA_022985145.1 Pangasius djambal
TGTTCATGTTTATGTTCATAAACTTTTTATTTAATAAAATATGTTTTCATAGTTTGTGTTGTCCCTTATTATCAATGCAAAATGGTCACTAACTAAAGAGGATTTATGCTGATATTGCCCAAAAACCCTATTTTGTTCAGGCGTTTCCAAACTTTTGGAGGGCAGTGTATATATGTATATATATATATATATATATATATATATATATATATGTGTGTGTGTGTGTGTGTGTGTGTGTGTAATCTAGTAGTCTGTTTATATATTTGTTGCCAGTACAACACACATTAATGATGAGTTTGATGAGGAGCATGCAAAACTGCTTCTCGACTTTTGTCCACCACCCGAGCACACAATCTAGCCCTCAGAAAGAACTATTTTTAATAGGCAGATTAATTATCTTGCACAAATGACAGAATATTTTCAGAATCACAAACATGATGCATCAATGAAGTGGAAACTTCATGTTGAATGAAATGAAGACGGACTCAAATAACCTCTTTTGTGAGCAGAAAACACCACAGATAGAAGAAAATGGTAGTGAAAAAGTCATGCTTTTAATCGATGGTGCAAAACGTCGTCCTCTCCAAAGGAATTAACACTAACATGGCCGAAAGGCAATAACAGTTACCTTTTAACCATTAATGATAAGATAGGTTTAATATAAAGAGGGTCTGTCTTGCTTCGTGCTGGAGTTTCACATTTCACCAATACTGACTAGCAGCACAGACTGTTTTAAAAATCATCTTCTGTTTTCATCATCGTTTGTTTGTTTCTCTTTTAACAAGCAATTCTGTCACTATCAGTTACATAAATCCATGTGATTGGCCACAGGGTCTGCTACAAAAGCAGCAATCATTTGTGTTTAGAAAATTGGAGTTAATTTAAAAGTATCAACTACGGCCATTTTTTTCATATGTTAATCAAGTCTGTTATAGTATTTTTCATAAGAATTATAATATTATAATAATAATTCCGCTGAAATATTTTGCTTGGTCTACACCCAACCCCTGTTACAGACCATTCTGCAACACTGCAGCTTTAAGAATAGCATTATGCCTGCACTGAAGGTATTATATAAATCGATAAATACTATGTTCATTTATAATCACTGAGCAAAACAAACAAGTCAGACTTGATTTTTAAAACATATACTGCTTTGTTAGACCTGCTTTGTCTGTGTATGAGCATCTCATTAGTGCTAATTCTTTGTTTAGAGCACTTTCCTGATGGCAGCGTTGCACAACCGAGAATCTCTCGCGGAAGCTCTCACTAATATGACATGGCTTCCTTAGCATTCTTGTGACTCTAGAGTGATGGAGAATGAAGATGAGCCGATTACATGATGCTGTATCGTGTAAAAAGCTTTGTATTCAAGAGGTCACATAAAGACCTTAAGCAGGTTGAATATCCACAGAACAGTCAAGAAGTTAGTCATCTATAGAACTGATTTAACTGAAACTAGAGATTGATTTTAGGGCTTAAACCCAAGTCACGTTTTGTGTAAATGTTACCAAATTGACAATAGACAAGCCCTTATTATGTGCCGCCTCTGGAAAATGGCACTTCTAGAAGAAATGGAAGAGAAGAGAAATGGTTTTTAGAGCTATAGAAATCAAAAGAATGAGAAAGATAAAAGGATTGGCATGGCAGCCAAATAGGACCACCACTTTATGTAACTATAATTGCCCCAAATGATGTAATTTTTGACACCACAGACAAGAAAATAGGTCTACTGTAGAGCATGGAATGGTTCTCTAAAGTGATGACAAAAACATTAGCAAAGAGCTCTAAGAGCTGCATTATACATTAAACTTTCACTACCAGTTAAGACATTTAAGGCGCATGGTTGAAATTTGTTTCTTTGACAAAGGTAAATAGTGAAGTTAATTCACATTTTATAAGATGTTTATAAGATTTCATTTTTAAGAATAAGTAGATTTTACTTAAAATTTAACTGTTTCCTCAAACAAATTGTTTTCATATAGATCTTAGGACAGGCAGTGAAAAGCTTGGCATATTTGGACAGTTTGAGAGACGCTCCCTCATGAAGGTGAAGAGAAGAAAAGAACTTAATCAATTATACTGCTTAAAATATAAAACAGTTTAACACTTTTTTGGTCACCACATAATTCCATTTCATAGTGTCAATATCTTCATTATTATTCTAAAATAGTAGAAAGTTATTAAATTATGGAAGTGCAAAATGTGTTAACAAAACAAAGATGCAACGAAGAACAAAAAAACACAACAGCAAATTCAGAAACAAGACAGCAAATCAGAAAATGCAGCAGCAAAACCAAAAACACAACAGCAAAAATAAACACACAACAGCAAAACCAAAACCACATGAGCAAAACTAAAAAGACAGCAGTGAAACCAAAACCACAACAGCAAAACCAAAAACACAACAGCAAATCAGAAAATGCAGCAATGAAACCAAAACCACAGCGAAACGAAAACAACAACAAAACCAAAACCACAACAGCCAAAACTAAACCATAACAGCAAAACCAAAACCACAATAGAAAAATTAAAACCACACAAACAAAACCAAACCATAACAGCAAAACCAAAACCATAACAGCAAAACTAAAAACACAACAGCAAATCAGAAAATGCAGCAATGAAACCAAAAACACAACAGCAAAACCAAAACCACAACAAAACTAAAAACAACAGCAAATCAGGAAAGTGCAGCAATGAAACCAGAAAAACAACAGCAAAGCCAAAAACACCACCACAAATGTAAAAAATGAATCAAAATCAGAAACATATGAACATTAACTAAAAACAGAAAGATTAGGTCCTTAGTAAATATTGCATGCTTGTGCCTGATTGGCTACAGCATATGTCAGTCTGAGAAATGGTGACAAGAGCTGGAGCTGGGGTTTAACAATAAGAGGAAACATTTACCTAAATGAATCTACTGATGCTTTTATTCATGCTTATTCATGCCTTTTCAAGGATGTCCCTATGACGTTATTTCAGATATGCTGTCAAGAGTACAAGGCATTAATATGAGTATGTGAATACAGAAAATCTGCCTGAAGGAAGAAGGAATTACTCCTCACTGTAAGTAACATAAGTAACTTCATATTAAATCGTTTTCACTAAGCTAAGTATATAAGAGACTGAAAAAGTACAATTCTTTTCCCTTGTGATAGTCATACGCTGTGTCCAATCAGCAACAAGCATGTGATGTGTAATATGGACCTCCCCTTTCTGTTTGGAGTGTTCCTGAGTTTGCTGTTGTGTTTGTCAATTTGCTGTTGTTTATGAATTTGCTGTTGTTTTTATGAATTTGCTGTTGTGTTTTGGTTTGTTCAAGTGTTTTGTGCTTTCAGGCCATTTTAGGAAATAGATAAAATGTGGAAAATCCCACAATGAACAGGTGTGTCTAAACATTTTGACTGGCAGTTTTAAATTCTTGAACTGGTGCATGGATATTCTCTCAAGCGTATTTTAAGCACAACCTAAATTTAAACCCAACTCATCACAAAGGTGTTGAATATGATGGTGCAGATGGAGACTTCATTTCCAATTAAGCGATTAGTGCAACCGACTACCATGCAGTGGAGCTTTTGGCGTCAAAAAGATGTCGGTCCATCTGCTTCTCTGGCTCTGGCCCTTAAGGAAAAAAAAGTGTTCTCGAACTGGCAGAAACAGGGTAGGCCTTCTCCATGTGGCAATATGTCTTATCTCTCCTTGTACATGAGTGGACAAAGCTGTCGCTCAACAGAGTCTGACTGCATCTCAGTTTCGCTGCACTCTTTACCACTTGTCCAATAAGCGTCAAATTATCAGCTGTATCATTCACCAGTGACACGGGAGAAAAATCAATAACAAGAGCTTTCTCAAACCACCTTCTTATTCCATTTCTCTTTGATTACTGGTTATTACACCCTTTCTTCTATACACTGCACTTTTTCCTGGCAAGAATGACTGTACATCCAAATAAACTTTGGATTTAAGGCTCCATTTAACTTACCTCGGGAGTGTGAAGTCGAAACTCTGAACTTTGCCATTCTCAATCTGTGTGTGTTCCAGCTACAAAGCGGGGAAAAACACAAACGAACAGGAATTCCGAATCGAGGGGGCGTTTTCTTTGTTTTTTCCTAGTTGAAGGTCAGAAATTATGACCTTTAGTCAAAGACAGCGTTTTTGGGAACATGTTTAAGAGAAATTTACTTAAAAGTGTCTTGAGTAAGGATTGCATAAATCTACCAAATATAAACCAATCAATATGTAATCAAGTAAAACCTACAGTCAGCTCCAGAATTATTGGCACCTTTCATGAAAATATGGAAAAAACAACACATTTCTCCAATGTATTTTACTCCAACGTCCCAAAAAAACATGCCAGTAGGTGGATTAGCAACTCTAAATTGCCACTGAGTGTGCAAATATGTGTGTGCATGGTGCCTTGAGATGGATGACGGACAGTATGCCATCCAGGGTGTATTCTTGTCTCATACCCAGTATTCCTGGGATTGGTTCTGGATCCAGTGCAACCCTAATGAAGATAAAGCTGTTATATAATATGTATGGTCCATCAAGTCAGGTTAACCAGGTTTTAGGACTAACTTCTGACTTCTGAAAATTTTAATACTGGCCCTGTTTGGGTCACCCTTAGTGACACTTTAAATACTGAAATGTATTTTTCTATCCCTGACCTGACTAGATGGCTAACAACCATCTATTTTGTGTTAAAAGCTATCTGGACTTCTCTAAGGTGATAGATGATGGTGAGGTTTTACATGAATACAAACTCATACTTGGTCAAAGCCAATAACAGAGATTTTGAAGACTGTAGCAATTTTGAAAAATGTTTTCTGGTGTCCCATCCAGGGTGTCTTCCCACTTTGTGCCCAATTTCCTGGGATAGGCTCTGGATCCACTAAGACCCTGACTAGGATAAAATGGTTATTGAAGATGAACAAATGAATATTTGTAGGGCTCTCACTAATTTTGCCTTTCTTGTGAGAATTATTTTTAATATTGATATATGATTTTGTTTGTTAAAGAAATGGAAAATGTGACTGTAAAATTGCCATTGTGTTTATTTCCATGCACATTTCCCCCGTTTTTTGAAGAGTTCCTGATGATTTAATGCTTGAAAATTAAAACAACTCGCATGCCTCAATTCAAACCAAAGCCTATGAAGGTAAAGGTTAGAAACAGTCTTTTCAATCCAGTGAAAGCCAAAAGAGTTGCTCTCATTTGTCCAAATCAGTATTTTTTTTTTCATCAGATTTAACAATCTAATGTTTCATTTATTACATTTTTTAGATTTATGTTTTTTTTTTATTCCTGTATAATTCAGTTCTTTAATTTCATGTATAGTTATTTAAATTTAAATGAACATGATAGAAAAAAAGATTAAAATAGTTGTTCTGTTTTTTTCCCAGTTAAAAAAAAACAACCACTATAACCACTAATCTTACAACTCCTTTGCTACTTTTCATGCAGGTTGGTGCTTATAAATGTGTACAAATTGGCACTTGTGAGATCGCCTTGCATTTAGACAAGATTCTTAGAAAGCACAGATTAAGAGAATCCAATCTTTAGACTATGAGGACAGCTGAGTAAAGGTAAAAATCAGAGGTGCAAAGTGAAAGTGAGACTGTGAGGTGTATCCTGACAAGCAGCCACCTAAGAAGATTCAGTAGGGGGTCCTTAAGCACGAATCTATCTGTGGATTGCACGAGACGAGAGAAATCCCAAAGCGAAGGAGGGATACAAGGAAAGTGAGTCATGAGATGCATGACTTGCCTGTTGCGTAGGAAGGTTGTGGAGGAGGAAGAATCTGCACGAGGGCTGACGCAAAAGAGAATCCTACACAGCAGTGGGAGGAATTTCTCTAGAGTAAGCCAGTCTCCATGGCATATTATACTCACCTTTCCTTGTGTGGCGCACGGTCGTGACTGTGCATGAGCTGCACAGTGGAACCAGATGTAAAAAATGTGTGTTCCAACTTAGCCAAAGTCATTGCAAAGTGCAAAGACTTTGCAGGATACACAAACGAATAAATCAGTATCGCCTCAACCTTAGCAGATACCGTATGCAAAGAATAAAACACAACAGTTATAGGAAATTAATCAACAGTTGGGTGGTGTGATGAAGCAGAGTTACTGTTAGCACCTACAACATACAGTAACAGCACGTCCTAAAATATTATATATCTAAGATTGCAATAGTTGTTTGCCAGCTATTGCAATTTTTAATTTATTAATGAATGACGTGATATTTTGCATCCATTTAAAGTTGCCTTTAATACTATATTTATATTTATTATTTGGATTGAGATCATTGTGTGTTGCCTTTAAAGTACCAGTGATTAGTGATTAGTTGCCACAACTACTCTCCAAGCTGCTGTTAGAGAGAATTAATCAACACCTCCTGACCAATCAGATTTGACAGTTCAACAGCGCTTATCAAAACAAGCCCATTGATTCCTGCAGCAAGTGATCTAATTCCTCACAAAGTTCATTTGCAACACAAATGCAAAGCTTATATAACACATGCAGCAGAAACATTCATTAGCATTTTTTGAAAGTAATTAAATGAATTTGCATAGAGAAATACAAAAGTGATACTCCTCCTATGCCTCCCTAGACATAAACATATTCTCAGTGGCCATCAATGCTTTAATGCTTCCTTCGTGTCAAAATCCTTCCAGCACTGTAACCTACAATATAGTTCTCAATGCTCATGCATCAGGCAGTTGTTAATGCTTTGTAGACAAATGTTCTTGGATACTTTACAGAAAATTCAGCTGGTGAAATGGACACATATCTGGGGAACATGGCCTAATTCCACTACTTTTCTCACTAAGTACTCATTACAATGACAAAGTCCTGGAGCAAGTGTATAATTACACGTGTTGGCCGCGGACTTGCCACTGTATGATTGAGTCAGTGCTATACAGCTGCCAAAACTGGGCAAACTGAGCGGAGCCCAGTCGTTTAGGGAACGATGATTTTAAAGGGAATTATGCTCATTTGAGAGGTCCATTAGAAAGCTTCATTCTTTGAAAAATGGCTCCCCATGGGTTCTTTGGACACTTAAGAGTTCTAACTTTCAAAACTGTTTTTATTTCACAATTTTTTTTACAAAGGGAAACACTGTGTAGGCCCCCTAAGGGTACCAGATGAAAGTATTGTTATTTGTTCTATATAGTCTTACAATCATAGCCATTTTGTGTCTATTTTCAGTAATTGCAATAAAGCGTCATTTTTTCCCTTTTTGCAGCATCAGAATTATAGGTTACTACTAAAAGGCCAAATTACAGTTATGAAATTGATATACATATGAAATGCTCATCCTACAAATGCCAAAGGGGAACATGGGCTAAGGCTACTGCCCATAATGCATCTCTCCCCCACAAGAAAACTAGAAGGTTGCAAAAACTCAATGTTTACTACATAACCGTATTAGTAATTATTCATGACTTGTTATTCAACAGCACTGTTGAATGCTCAATTCTGATTGGTCAGGCTGATAGTAATGTGCTCACTCTAATATGTTATTATTTCTATAGTAACAGCGTGTCTACAAGGACTGGTATGACAGCCACTCTATATAGACCTTTTTGGAAGGAGTCTCCAGTGTCAGTGCTGTGTAACAGTCGGAGGTAAAGCTGTAACTTTAAAACTTACTGTGCTCCCTTCACTGGTTGAATTTATAGCACTTGTAAATTACTTTGAGGATAGCCATATTGGAAGTTGCTTCTGCGATATTTGTTTGTGTATTTTACTATATATTTTCTTCTATTTCTGTTCAATTTATTTATTTAATTTCAATTATTTTCCCCTGTCTGGGGAGAGGAGGGGAGTTTTTCTTAACGAGTTAACTGTTGTTGTGTCTGATTTTTTTTCTAGCCCAGACTGTATATTCACACAGCCTATCAGTGACAGTCGCGTCAGGTGATTACACAGAGTGAAACCCCACCTAGACTTTGTGTCAGAAAAACAATTCTGGGTATAACAGGCATGAACGAGGTGGATTACCTTCTCTGTCACTGATTTTTCAAAGTGCCTTTTGAAAAACTTGAAGGTTTGTCCAATCAAAATACAAATGACACAAAGGGACAAACAACAGTGTGCTCTGAATGAAAGAGCTGGCTAACAAGCACAGTTTTTCTGTTTACCGTGTTGCAATTCGGAAGAGACGTGGCATGATTAGAGACTTGAAACACTTGACTTAAAAAAAAAAAATAGCAATCACAAATGGTGTTGCTCTTTCTTTCAGTCAGTGTGTTCCTAATAGTTTTTATGCCTATGATGAGACCATGTGATATAAGGCTCAACTATAATGGTTTTATAATAAGAACACTGACTTACCGATAGGTAAAAGAGTTGAAGAATGCTATAACGTGAGAGTAGTTTTAAAATAACTCCTAGCATTTGGTATTAAATGAATCAACTCCTAGTAGTTCTATGACTCTTAGCTATCTTAATGAACCTAATTTTTGCCCTCATACACCTACACATACACACTTCACCACAAACATGGCTCATTAAAGTGGTTCCTTTAAATGTTCTCCTGGAATTCCCTTTCCTGTTATTCTTTTACTGTTAGCGGGGGCCTTTCAGCATGTCACTGAAGAAGAGTGTTCCTGCATGCAAGCTTAGATGTGCAATTTTAATTAAGAACTCGAGGAAGCTGGGGTTTAATGTTTCACAAAGGCCCAGCTCATTAGTGTGAAGATGATGGAAAAACAAACATGGCATAAAGCAGCAGGGAAAGGAAGTGGAATACAAGAGCTTAAAGGTGGATGGAATTAATAATTTGGGAGTTAGTTCACACCTACTGTAGCAAGCTTCATCATGCCGATTATTATGAGATGCTTATTGAACTGGGTGTCTTTGGTAAACAAGACTATTCTAGAAAGCAGTTTTGTAATTTAAACCACTTCAAAAGTTCTGGATTTTTTTTTTCTTTGGTTTGATATACTGATTTGAACCCTATCATTAAAAACAGACTAAACTTTGCATTGAGGGCAAGTTCAAGGATTTTAAACTAAATCAAATAGCTGTGAGAGATGAAGACTTTTTGCTGAAAAGTGCTGATCCTTAAAATATCACAGAAGAAGAAAGACGTCTAACGCTTTCCCCCCCCCATTAGATTTCTCTGCGGTCATTCTGCCTTCTCTCCAAAGAGGAGCCTTTGATGTGTGCAATCAAGAAAAATGTCTTTTAGCTTCTTCATTGAGACTGATGAAAGGCTAGTGTACACCTCTAGAGTAGATTAGTGCTGTATTTTTTTCTGGGTTCTCATCGTTTTTCTCATTGCCTTCTTTTTTAGAATAGATGAATGTGCTGGACTTTCATTCTTCACTGAGCAATTCAAAAATGTTCTTTTGTCCTCATGGACATCAGTGTGCGAAACAGAGATCTGTCTCAGCAAGCATCTAATTTGCTCACACAAAAGACAACAAAGAGTATGATGGAGGAACGATACTGCTCCTGATCTTATTGCGTTTGCTAATTATGTCTGAATATGAGTCTGAACACTCTGAAGATAAGGGAAGTTTGTTTGAGTAAAATTCTTTGTAACACTTGAAGTCTCGATTTTTGATTGGTCAGAGAGTGTGGATTAATTTTCTATAACAGCAGCTCTGACAGTAGTGCCGACTCCAAGACAAATCACAGGTTTGTATTAATGCTCATCAGTTCTATTGTAACAATGTACAGAGGGACTTGTATCGTAAACTCTCCACCAAATTAACAATTAAACATATTTATTTTAATCCGTGTATGCTAGGTTTTCTATGAGGAGAAATTTACACCAATCAGCCATAACATTAAAACCACCCGTGTAATATTTTGTAGGTCCCAACGAAACAGCTCTGACCCTTCGAGGCATGGACTCCACAAGACCTCTGAAGGTGTGCTCTGGTACTGTATCTGGCATCAAGACATTAGCAGCAGATACTTTAAGTCCTGTAAGTTGTGAGGTTGGGCCTCCATGGACTTGTTTGTCCAGCACATCACACAGATCAGATTGAGACCTGGGGAATCTGGAGGCCAAGTCAACACCTTGAACACTTTGTCATGTTCCTCAAACATTCCTGAACAATTTTTGCGGTGTGGCAGGGCACATTATCCTGCTGAGGTCACTGCCATTAAGGAATACCGTTGCCATGAAGGGGTGTACTTGGTCTGCAACAATGTTTAGGTAGGTGGTACATGTCAAAGTAACATCCACAGGACCCAAAGTTTCCCAGCAGAACATTGCCCAGAGCATCACACTGCCTCCGCCTGCTTGCCATCTTCCATAGTGCATCCTGGTGCCATCTCTTCCCCCAGGTAAGCGACGCGCATGCACCTGGCTATCCACATGATGTAAAAGAAAATGTGATTCATTAGATCAGGCCACCTTCTTCCTTTGCTCCATGAAGCTCATGTGCCCATTGTAGGTGCTTTCACAGTGGACAGGGGTCAGCATGGGCACTGACACTCTGTGTCCTGACACCTTTCTATCATAGCCAGCATTATCTTTTTCAGCAATTTGTGCTACAGTAGCTCTTCAGTGGGATCGGACCAGACAGGCTAGCCTTCACTCCCCAAGCACATCAGTGAGCCTTGGCCGACCATGACCGTGTCGCCGGGTCACCGGTTGTGCTTCCTTGGACCACTTTTGGTAAGTACTAACTACTGCATACTGGGAACACCCCACAAGACCTGCCATTTTGGAGATGCTCTGATCCGGTCATGTAGCCATCACAATTTGGCCCTTGTCACAATCACTCAGATCCATATGCTTGCACATTTTTCCTGCTTCCAAAACATCAACTCTGAGAACTGACTGTTCACTCGCTGCCTAATATATCCCACCCCTTCACAGGTGCCACTGTAACAAGATCAGTGTTATTCGCTTCTCCCGTCAGTGGTTTTAATGTTATGGCTCATCAGTATATTCTGCATTTTGAAAGGAAGCTCCAGTGCCAGTGCTTTCTATCAGCCAGAAGTAAGGCTATATGGCGGAGCACTTTGTGATTGGTAACAAGAAATGGTGCATTTTTTTTATCTTATTAGCTTGAGAGAGAAACAAGAGATGCTGTTGTGGGAATGAATTTGTAGCTACTATAATGTATTTTTGTATATTTGCTTTAATGTATCATTTGTAAGTACATTTTTCAGATCTTCTACTACAATACATATAACTACAATCAGATTAAAAAGTATGATGTCATTCTGTAATAAATTAAAATAATTAGTGTTGGCAAATTACTATGATATAATAAAACGCTTCTGAATTTTTCCAAATAGTACTTTGTTGAAGTTGCTGCTCCAATCTTTCTCATTTGAGATCATTCTGAAATAAATATAAGATGTTTTTTTTTAGACAGTTGCAAGTATTTCAAGAAGCACAATCATCTGTCAGTGGAGTAAGACAATTTCAAAAATTTTTCACTTGCTTTTTTTTTGCAGTTTGAGGCTTTTTTTTTTACACATTCCAACCCAATCCCACGGCAGTCTTTTCTTTCCCAGCAATGCTATAATTGCTTCATTGGCAGTTTACCTAACAAGATCTCTACATGCCATGGATTCCTCTGCTCCATCTGACTGTGAAAATTGTACAGGAGTACACTTCATCATTATTCAATCGCTTCATGCATTACATTGCATGTTGTGGTACAAAAAGCCTTCATTATTGTTTGTTTAGTTTCCATGGACATGCATGAATTATGTCCATATCTATAGTATGACATATCTATATTATGACACATTTCACACTTAGTTCTATGTTTTTAATTCTTAAAAAAGTGAAGCTCAAACAATTAAATTGCATGAAACATAGAAAATGGAGGAGAAAAATACAGCATGAATGGGAGAATGATCTTTTCATGTGTTATATAAATGAATATGAATAATAACAGAAGTGAAAACTATTAGGTATTCATATTCATTTTTAAAGTAACTTACAAAGTAAAGCTGAAGGAATTTTACTTCTTTTCCTTCTTAGGTGGGAATGTAAGCCTATATAATATAAACTCCCAGACGACATGAGAGGGATTCGCACTATACTTCGCTGTAGAGCGCTTTAAATGCTGAGGCAGATTGAAAGCTTAGCCTTTCTATATTACAGTTCCAAGGCTACAGTGGCAGCTTAGGGCTGGTGTTCAAAGATCAAATGATGACCTCGTTCTCCGATTTCAGCAGAAACACAACTCGCTACACAGCTCACTATTTATCTGGGAGGTCAGGATGCTCTGAACACCCTCCTTATTTCCAGGAAGTCTCTTGATAACACCTGCACCTCAGCACTACTGTCTGGATATTTGATAACACCTATTCTACTCTGAAGTCTGCTCAATTTTTAAGGAAGGGCACACTTATACTGCTTAGTTACACCTTAGATACACCTTACATACAAGCATGGGTAAGAATGTTTAACCTGATATATTAATAATTTTTAAGCCTTTTATCTAGTTAATAATTCTCATATTATTTACTCAATTAATGACATTAATTAATGGATTAATGGATTTATCATTAGATAGATAGATAGATAGATAGATAGATAGATAGATAGATAGATAGGAAGTATTTATTATTATTATTATTATTATTATTATTATTATTATTATTATTATCTAGAATATTGTAAGCGGTATAAGGTATTATCATTTGCCATATAATTATCACTTCACTAATTACATGGCCTGGCCTAATATTGCCATTACATAATAACTCCTACTGTAATTAAAATATAGTATTCTTGCAAACACCTTAATGAGAATAAAGAATATACTGTTAACCTGTATTAATACATTTAATACATGTACATACAATATATGTAAATTGCACAGCCTGCAGTTACACAAAAGGCATGTCACATATACATAATGAGACATGTCTCATAAACATGCAGTATACAGTATATTCAATGGTGAATTTTAAGGTTTTGGAGAATGCCAAAAGAACACGGCTGTTAAAAGTTAATGAAAGAAAAGCTTGCTGTGCAGCACTTGTACTTTCAAACTCCAGGTGGGCATACAGTCCCTGGAGATTGAACTGAACTGCTACCGTGCTCCAGTTTGTTTCAAGTGTACTTTTCTCCACTCCAGTGACTTCCCTCTTTTTGTTCCTCAATTTAATTTCAGGCCTCAATGAAAAGCAATGACTTACTAACCAGCATCACTGTCTCCTTAGTCATACAGCAATGTGTTTAACGAGGTATCTTCCAAGGACCCTTTTCTATCCACCCACGCAAGCTCTTGGAGAGACGAGAGCTCTGCACAGCAGCAGCTAGGGCATTTAGCAGATGGACGCTTTCTCTTGTGTATTTAGACAATAGAAAAATAAAGCAAGTCCAATTCTGGAGCAAAAAAAACGTGATAAGATTCTTAATGCAAGTAGAAATATATCCACAAACAGTGGGGTCCAATCATCAGAGACCATAGATTAACATATTAATCAATCAGGTTTTGTGACAATACCTCAATGCTAATCATGTGAAATGCCCTCCAAAAGCTGATTAGTATGATATGTTAGGATCATCATCATATATCCTCTTACAGATTAGCACAATGATGCAGTATATCAAATTTTGGCTCCTGAGAAACAGTTATCTGAACTTGGCCATTCCCCAGTCATTTGAGTAAATTAGTCTCCAGCTCAATACAATTGATTGCCGTGTTACAGCCATTCGGTTTATAAATTTCAAAGCATGGATTTGATCATTATTAAAGGTCACACTCAGCTCACTCTGTTTGACATAAATTTTCTGAAGATATAGTAAAAATCTTAGGACTAGTTTGCAAAAATAGGTTTAACATATTATGCAAATTAGCTTAATCTGGTGGACCTTAATGTAGCAGATCTAAATGATCCAAATTGCAAATTGGTTTGGAATTAGCCATGGAATCAGACAGAAAAAGAATGTTTTCTCTGTGCCTAAAGGGTTTTCAAGATATGGCCTAAAATGTACAATGTTGTGCTGTAGCACCACCAATTAGGCTGATTGGGCTAATCTCGCTTGCTTGAGTAGCAGAAGGAGTTCTATCTACTGACCTAATTCCACATCTCTACGACTTACAGTTTGGTCTGCACAGCTTGTTTTAGATGAGAAAAGTAACAATAAGAAAAACTCCTTAAGAAAACACATTTTGGTGCCTGGACCCCTAATTATGTTACTAATTAATATTCTCTAATAACTTGAGTGCCCACCTTTTGTCTGTATAGCTGCGTCCAATCCTAAAACATTTTTGGCTCTTAGCAAATGTAAAATTCTGAACCCCTGTATATGTTTTAACAATGCTAGAAAACACACTAGCCACTTTACTTATTAATCAGCCCAACCTGTAGACTATTCACACATACAGTATTCATAGTTAGCATGTTTGCCTTGCACCTCTAGGGTTGGAGGTTTGATTTTCCCTCCACCCTGTGTGCGCAGAGGATGCATGTTCTCCCCATGCTTCAGGGGTTTCCTCCAGTTACTCCGGTTTCCTCCCCCAGTCCAAAGACATAAGTTGTAGGCTAATTGGCATCTTTAAATTGTCCGTAGTGTGTGAGTGTGTGTGCGTGATTGTGCCCTGCAATTGGTTGGCAGGGCGTCCCCTGCCTTGTGCCCTGAGTCCCCCTGGGATAGGCTCCAGGGTCCCTGAGACATATAAGCAGTACAGAAGATGGATGGATTTCTGCATGATTTTGATAAAGTAGCTAGCTAGACTTCAGACTACTCATGATTTTAAATAGCTAAGGCACAGGAGGACTACCCTTTTGAGAAAGTAGCTAGCTACACTACAAGCTTCTGGCTGACCCTGTTCTCTGACTCCAGGTTCCTAACAGGCCAGGATATGCGAAGAAAAGAATTTCACTGTGCTGTAATTTATATGTGACAAATAAAGGCTTCTGCTTCTTCTGCTACTGAAGCTACTTGTGCAGCTACTTTGCAGTAAACTAAATGTACAGAGTATACCATAACATTTAGTTCACATGATCAAATGTTATTTGGTTTACCAAGTTTGGTAAAATGAAACTGAGAGGTTTGACCCATACAAAGAGCCATGTGCCCTTTAACATTAGGATTCAAAATACACAGAGTGAACAATCCATTAACTCATTGGTCACTAAGGCATTGAGCCCAGATTGGAGTTTGAGATTTCAAAGAAGATGAATAAAACAAGGACTGTGCTTTAGGGACTCTGAAACTTTGTAGAATGTATCTGAAACTAGCAGAGGTCACATGTAATACATCAGTCTTGGAAGATTGCATTCTTCTCAAGTGGCTCACGTCTGATGCCTTTGTGCATCCCCATCTCCCTCACCTCACTCATCTCATTTGATCTTGGTTAGATGGAAACAGTAAGCTTGGAAAATCTCCATCCATCAGTAGAAGCATTCCCTTGACCCCTTGCTACTGCCAAGATCGACCTCACAATTTCAGAAGGACAATGAATGGAAAATCTATGTCAAAGTCGTGAACCCAGAAAACATGTCTAGCACTTGAAATCCCAGAACTTCAAGAGGAGAATAGCTCAATAGTGCCAACTGGGCCAAGGCACCAAGGTTGTTTACTGCTGAGTCAATGAGTATTTTGGGAAAAATCACCAAATATGTGAGAACTGACAAAGCCTGAAAAAACTGGAGCCTGCTTCACTTACCAAGAATCTAATCGACTTTCCACCCATCTGTGTCGAGATACGCAAACCCATTTATTATTTTAATTATTCAACACATCTCATTTTTAGGGAAGTGCTTTTTATTATCATTTCCATTATGGATTAATAGAAAAGTCTTTCTTGGAAGGTGGTTCGGATCAGATGCTCTATATGGCCAAAGGTTTGTGGACACCTGACCATCAGACCCATATGTGGGTCTTCTCTTAAACTGTTGCCACAAAATTGGAAGCACACAGTTGTATAGAATGTCTTTGTCTTTGTTTTCATGTTGAGTTTTCTTTTCTTTGCCTTGCCTTGCCTAGTTCTTTGTTTTAGTTGTTCCAGTTTTTGGGTCCTTTTCCAGTCTTTGTTTGTGTTTTTAGTAGTTTTGTTATTAAAGAAATTCTGCATTTGCATCCGCTTTCCTGGATTCCATGACAATGTGATTTCAATTTGTCTGATCAGAGACACATTTGAATGTGTGTAATTGCATGTGGTCCCAACAGGATTAAACCCAGATCCAAGACGCCTGAAACAACCAGGTGGTAAATATCCACATAGGGATTAAAAGGCACCCAAGACTCCTCTCATACAGATTGTACACATTGATATATAGTCAGGTCCGGAAGTATTTGGACAATGAGCTTTTGTGATTTTTCCTTTATACACTACCACAATGGATTTGAAATAAAACAAGATGTGATTGAAGTGTAGACTTTCAGCTTTATTTTAAGAGGTTCCACAAACATATGGCATTTACCATTTAGGAATTACAGCCATTTTCAACAAAGTACCTCCATTTTCAGGGGCTCAAAGGTATTTGGACAAAGTGACATAATTGTAAATATAACCATAATTTTAATACTTGGATGAAAATCCTTTGCAGTCAGTGACTGCCTTAAGTCTGGAGCCCATGTTCTCAAAACTCAAATTCTGAGTTTCCTCCCTGGAGATGCTTTGCCAGGCCTTCACTGCAGCCACCTTCAGCTGCTGCTTGTTTGTGGGTCTTTCTGCCTTCAGTCTTGTCTTCAGTAAGTGAAAAGCAGCTCTATTGGGTTGAGATCAGGCGATTGACTTGGCCATTGAAGAATATTCCATTTCTTTGCCTTCAAAAAGTCTTGAGTTGCTTTCGCAGTATGTTTGGGGTCATTATCCACCTGCACTGTGAAGCGGCGTCCTATCAGTTTTGTAGCATTTGGCTGAATGTGAGCAGAGAGTATAGCCCTATACACCTCAGAATTCATCCTGCTACTTCTGTCAGCAGTCACATCATCAATAAACACCAGTGAGCCCATTCCATTGGTAGCCATATTTTATTATTCTCACATCATATTTCTTATGATTCATATATTTTCACATGATTCCTTTCACATACTGCATTTTGATGTGATTTTTTTTTACACAATTAATTTTCCACCCCTGATTTTTACACATGATTTTTCACATGGGATTTTTTTTACACAAATCACCTTTCACCTGTGATTATTACGCATGATCTGTTTTTCACATATGATTTTTTTACACGAGTTACTTTCACATGATTCATTTATTTTCATGGCTTTTTATTTTCATATGATTTATTCATTGTTACATATATTTTTTTTTCCACCTGAATCATTTTCCCTTGTGATTTTTCCCCATAATGTATTTTCTACATGATTCATGTGAATTGAATAAAATTGTTCATATATTTAATTTATTTTCTGTTAATTCTTTTCCCACTTGGTCAATTTGTTCCCATGTGATTTTTCATGCGAATCATTCATGTTCCCTTTTTTTTCATTACTCACATGTTAATAACATGTCATATGCATATACTTCACTTGCTTTCGCCTCACTTGTTCAGTTTCAGGGCACAACATATTGAAATGCACCTTCTCAGGATTTTCACAACAGGAAATGTAAAACTCATATAATCATCTGTTAAAACTTGATGATCACACATCAAATGTAAGCGATTTTTCCGTAAGATAATTCATGAAAAAATGAAGGACATCCAACTACAATGTCGACACAAATTCATACACACCTCTCATGAGCTCAGGTTTTTTTTTTTTATGGTGATGCATTTGACTACAGATGTAAATGTGCATGCTTAAAATCTCATGATGATACAATTCTCATAGAAAGTGTATGATATATAAGCAGGTGTAAATTGAGTTTACAATTCAATCTTGGAGATTGTGCTGTGTGCCATTCTCAAAACTAGGGGAAAAATGTGAGCTGTTTTTTTTTTTTTTTTTAAGAAAATTGAGTAGGTAATGGAAATTGCTCTCTTCCGAGTCTAAGTACATTAAAGCTGTCATTGTGGATGAATCACACCATACAAATTTGCTTCATCTTTGTGTGAGAGCCCTGTATTCACACCCCAGCACTGTGGTCTGAGAGAACCCAGTTTGATTCTCCTTGGTTAGCCAGGAGACTGTGTAATTGTGCCTCTTTCAGAGGGATTTATAATGAAAAAATAGCAGAGGAAACCATCTCGCCTGCTGTCCAGATCTCCTAGCCATAAGATACGGAGAAGAGATAATTGTGTGAAAGGGATGACAGGGAAAAAGTCGTGGACCATTAAGAGCTCATTCGATGGCTAGCACAGTGCCGCCTGAAGCTCGTAACCACTCCTATCCTTGCAGGAGTTCCTGTTCCTCATTCTTTTTTTCTTTGTCAAGCAGCAAAGTGATGATGGGTACAACAAAGCCAGTTATTTACAAAGTGCTCTCTCCTTTACTCAGCTATTTTCTCCCAGAATGAAGCATAATTCAGTTTTCCACAGTCATCCTTGAGTGAAAGTAGACACTTTCAGGGTTGTTGTTCTCAAGTTGTTTGAAATGTTCTGATTATGAGTGTAACGCAATGACACTAACGGTATCTGCCAAATATCTGTATCTCGATTTAGGCCATTTAGGATTTTCCTTAACTAGCAAAATCCAAAGAAAACACCCTCAACTTGGAATTCCTACTCCAAAACTCAGGAAAGTCTCCTCAACTCTGAGTTCAGCAAGTGACATCAAATCAAGATGGCTACTCACAACATCAAGTAAATAAAGTAGCAATTTATAGTTTTAAATAAGATACATTGTTTATACTAGCATTTACTTTAGCTCAATCAATCAATCAACATACAGATACTGTATATCCGTTATTAAATCTATAACTTTGATGAAACGGTTGTTTTGAGGAGGTAAATAAAATCAGTCACATTTCCCACTTTGTAGCTCAAGCACACAGAGATTGAAAATTTCAAGTTCCCAAGTCTGAAGAAAATCTAACACAGCATTGTGAAAAATGAGTGTGACCTAAAGCTTTTTCTTTCTTTCAGCACTGTCCGCATGGTGTGCGAATTCTGGCTCTGACAGTTCCTCAACCTCAGCTACATCATTCCAGTATATAATTGGTCTCAACTAGAGATGTGCACTAGACTGTTTTTTTTTTTAAACCCCACTTGCACAGATATTATTTTTATTTGCATCTGCCTGCAATATTTTCTAACAATTTTAGTTGATTTTATTTCCCAAAATATAAGCAAACTTGTAGCCTGATTTAAACCACTGCAACCCTGACCAGGCAGTTACTAAGGATGAAAGAATGAATGCTGAAAATGCTTGTTAATAATGCTTGTGAAACTAAAAAAGCTCCTCTAGTCTCAGCTAGATGCCCTGTGAACCTTTCTGACAAGCTAAAAACGACTATTCTGCATCCTGTTAGTTTGTGTATTTGTAATATAGAAGTAATATAGAAGGTCAGCAGTACAACATGCACGCAGACTATGACATCAAAATAACTATAAATGTGTGGAAAGAGCAAAACCTTTCAAAACATTTTTCCCTGTCAATGTCGGTGATGTTCTAAATGTTGGTTCAGTTCATTTGTTTGCCACAGTGGACACACTGTTAAAATAATTGAACTCAATTGCGCTTGCAGTATGTGTTCCCATCCACTACAGGACAATCAAGTATAATAGGCCGTGTTTCGCATTATGACTTTCAAAAGTGTGGGTGGTAAACATTTACCTAGATAAAGTGAACCATGATTATGGGATAATTGCATTGAGTACAACAGAAAGCCAGGATCCAAAGTCGAAAAAAATGTTTATCCAAACAAACATTCCTATAATGCATCATACGTGTGCGCTATGTGAATTTATAGCAATGAGTTATTATATATCAAATATTGTAGGAAATTCCAATTTGACACAGAGACATCAAACTTGTCTTCACGTCCAACAGATTAAATTATTAATGCCAAGGTGATGGGATTGCATTGCATTTTGCCTATGTGTTTTATGATTTTTTTCCAGAGGCCCCTCGTTTAGATTCTATCCAGAGCAATAACCTGACCTCACATTTTCATTTTTTTATTGTCTACGCCAGAAGATGAGTTTATTCATGCTTGGTTTTTCTCAGAGTCACTTGTATTTCAAATCTACCATCCTTTGCGGAAGAAATGACTGCTATGCCACGGGAAATGGATGGCAAAGATGCTTAAAACATGTACGTGAGTGCCTTGTACGTTGATGCTACCATAAAAAGGGTTTGATTTGTTAAATCGTAGACGTTTCACTAAAGTTGCCTTTTAAATAAACTCACTGTAGGAAAGCATTTGGATTTAAAAAGCATTTGGATTAAAAGTAGAAATTCTACCATTTCATAAAGAGTTTAATTAAGTAACATTGGTCCCAGACAAGCAGCAGAGCAGCATCATGAATGGTTTTATAATGAACAGTGAGATGCATGGTTTAATTCTGTTTTTTATGAAGTTTCCATCATTCAGCCCGTCCATGGAGTCTCATGCAGACCACGATTTTTATATGTAGTGCATGTAATTTTTTTTTTACAAATTAAATAAAATTAATTTATTTTCACATCTTTTTTTTTTTTTTACCTGATTCATTTATTTTCACACCTGATTTTTTTATCATGAAGAAGCTACACTCATTGATGGCTCATTGGCTAGCTGGCTCGCTTGCTTCTCATTGGGTCCACATTAATTTGTACACCGTGTTAAAGATGCAAAAACGTATCATTTGCCATGTCAGCTGATGATATCTCTAACTCTGCTGTTGTAACTGTTTCAGAATTAGAATTAGAACTGTGCTGGAATTCGAATTTTACTTGCTGAACACGGACAAGGGCAGTGATACACACAGTGAAACATCCCAGTGCGGTTATACTAAATATAAACACTCTTGGAATGCTGCTCTTCCAATCAGATTATTGAACCGGAACAAAGTGTTGTGTAATTTATTTGAGCATGTGATTTTTATTTTTACATGTGGTTTTTTTTTTCATGATTTTTTTCATATGTTTCATTTACTTTCATGTGATTTTTTTTTCACTTGAATGGCTTTTTCCGCATGCAATTTTTTAAACATGATTTATTTATTTTCACGTTTTTAACACGATTCATTTACTTCCACATGTTATTATTTCACATGATTCATTTATTTTGAGATAAATTTGATTCATTTGATTCTTTATATTGTCCTGTGATTTCTCACGTGTTTTCACATGTGGTTGATTTCAGGGCATAGCCTGTCGAAATGCATGTTTTTCACATGTAATCACATTAGCCACATAATCATATGATGCTTCATCAGCGTCAGAGTCCAAAATGATTAAAAGCCCTTAAGTTTAATCTCTTTAAGCTGTAAACTCTATTACCCAAGATTCTATATGAGTGCCAACAAACTCTTAATTCCTGTGAATCCGTGCTTCGAGTCGTGGGAATGAGAAACCGCAGACAGTCTGAAATGAGCTGATTAGATGATAATCAAAAGCTTTTTTCCTGCCTGTGTGTTTGCAAATGTGGAGGGTGCTGTAAGAACACTTTGAGCCGGGGTTGGAGTGTGTTTCTGCATGTGGGCAGGAAGGCAAGAGAGTACAAGAGAGATTGCGTTCATTTCAGTTATTATAGTTATATAGATAATTAAGTAATTTTAGTGATTAAAGATTTAATATTTCAGAGCTTCACATTCTATCCTACTATCTGCAACCTTCAAATTGTAAACTTCCGTAAGACTATAGAGGGCCTTCTAAAATTATTGGCACCCTTCATGAAAATGATTATGTAAAAAGAACGACACATGAAATTAATATTATACACTTATACATATGAGGATGATAGTTTTATATAAACATCTATCAAAACATTGATTTCACAATTATTGGCACTCTTACAACTGTAAGTCAACTGTCATGTTGACTAAGCCTTCCCTGGAAGGACTAATAGGACTGGACCTTGGGTTAACCCTAACCCTAACCCTAACCCTAACCCTGTTATGGCTTAAAAAATTTCAAAGGGTATTGAATCACATCTTCATGCATAACATTTCTATATCTGTTATATTCTTATTTTTGTGCGTTTGGACTGTCGTGTTCAATTCAGGTCACAGGATCAAATCCATGGACTGAGATGGCCAAAGCAGAACACTCATTTTGTGTCCCACGAACATTACCATTCCAAACTGTTCATGTTTGTTTATCATTATGTTGTTGAATCATAACCTTATGGCAGACGCAACCAGGTTTTGGGTTAAAATATAGGGTTAGAGGTTTTCCTTGTATTCAGTCCTGTTTTATGACAAATATGCCAATGATGTAAATGACTCAAAAGCTTGCTTTTGGCCTCAGAAGACAAAAGTTTGCTTTTGGTCTCAACAAACACAAAAGTTTGCTTTTGTCAAAAGACACAGTGCTTCAGCCACAATGCTATTGTTAAAGTGCAGTTCGAGGATTTCATATTGTATTTGAAAGAACGTGACCTTGCATAAAGAAACAAAGTGTTTCATTTCTCTGTTTGGTCATCCATACAATATGATCTTCAGTTGTTTTGACGGTGTCTCAGTTTAACATCTGGTAAAAGGCAAGTTCAAGGCTCTCCACTGGCAGAGTAGACTCTTAACGTTTTGCACTTTCTAAATAAGAGAAGTGACTATAATTATATAGGATGAGTGGAATTCTGAACAAATATTACTGGAGCTGCCTCTGCCTTGCTCATTAGAGATAAATTTAAAAATTAAAAAAAAAAAAATCCAGAATTTATATATTTCAGTAAAGCAGCTTTGTGACAATGTCCATGGTTAAAAGCACTGTACACATTTAAATTGAAATGAATTGAAGTTTAACTTGGACTATACATATTGTCCATGATGAACTTTTCATGATTTGTCAAAATACCTGGATTTGACCGTCCTTGCTATATAAAGCATGTTGAGATTTTGAACCCAAAAAAATAAAGTGCTATATGTAAATATTATTATATGCATCTTCAGGTTTTGGTATGCAAAAAGAAAATCTAATGATCTGGAAATAATCTTCATGTTTAAACTTGACCTTTTGACCTTTTCATCTACACATTTCAAAATATTTATCCACATGTCAGATTTGCTTAAATTTTTAAAACTTTCAGCCACAAACCTCTAACATTTTGAAATCTGTCTAACTCCATAATAAAAAAACCGATGATATTTAGAGATTTGTAGCATTTAAAACTTCTATTACATTACAGTCCATATGCTTTACTGACAAGTTGACAGCCATGACTGGGAGGGGACTGACTGCTGATTACTACAAGAAAAAAAGTCATTTTCCTAATATAGTATAAGAAATTCGGTATAAAGATGTTACCATAATAGAGTTACTTTAACTTTTCAAGAAAGTTTCTAATAGTATACTTAATCTTGTTGACTGATTTTCCCCATCATGATCCTTAAATTGGAACATACCTACATTACTGTCTAGATTGCAAGTAGATGCTATCATTACTGATAGTAGACAGGTTTAGACAGATAATAAATAATTTTCCATGTTGACTTGGTAATAAAAATACATGTTATTAAAGTAAAGATTTTTAGGGTATAACAGAAAACTTCCATTGTGACCAAAAAAAAGTAGCATGAGAGCCATTTAGAATAGCGGTCGGCGTTGCTCAACCCTCACACAGGATTCTTCCAAGGTTTACAAAGGAGTTTAAGATATTAGTCTTTATTTTATTTCACCTAAATGCCATGAGCAAACTGTCCTAAAATACACTCCAAGAAAAAACATCAATAGTTCTTTACATGGTGAAATGTTTTACATTTAAAACCTTTATTCTTGTCATTAATGCATAATTGTGATCTTGTCGTTTTTAATCATTGCATTGTCCAGTAATTAAAATTGTGTGAAAAGTTTGTACACCCTGGTGAATTAGGTGTTTTTGGATATTTTTTTTAACTGAATATTGGGTATATTTAAAGAAAAATGCAAAGTTACAGCTGAATTTAAGAGACTGGCCAAGGTTGACCAAGAGTGCATAAACCTTTTCACATAACTTTATATGAAATATAAGTCTTTTCAGGCTTCTCAGTCCTTTACATAACATCTCCACAAACTAGGGATGTACATTGCATGAATCCATTTACATACTTCCAACCTCCTGAGCCCCGTCTAAAGGATTCTCAGCATTGAACATGCGAGGCATATGCAAACAGCAAGGACTGAAATTGTGGCCAAGTGGCCTGAGCTTACATATGACTACAAGGACGGTGGATAATTACAGGTGACAGTATGTATCCACTCTGTACATATTTGCTCACTCCAGTCTTAAATCCCCATACTGAGGCTGACGAGAGATACAACAGGGAACATCATAGGACATGCAGTGTTGTAGAGTGAGCTTTGGGCACTTGTAACCAAATATGAATACATTATTCATTGGATGAAACAAAAAAGGTCACCTAAGCACAGGGTTTTTACTTTATTGTTAAGCTTTGAAGCACAGCTTGTGGAAGCCGGTTGCCAGATTTAAAAAAAATGCACAAAAAGACTTAAAACTAGCCCAAAATGTTCAGACATAAGAATGCATGTTTCTTCTTTTTTCCTCAGGTTTTTCGTGGGCAACATGTGATGCGTATTTCTGATTTGCAGTATCTATCTGCAACATGCAGGCATTATACACTGAACCTGGCAACCCTGCTCACCCACCTTCATTAACATGATACTAATTGTTGTTGATGTTGTTGTTGTTTTATGTCAATGGTTTGCTCCAGTAGCCTGACCCAAACACTGAGCTCCGAAATAAATCCATTTTTCTGCCATATTTCTGTACAAACAAAAGAAATATGTTTTTATATTTTCGCTGATGCTCCAGATGCAGTAGCTCAAGCAGACAGAGCACTGTGCATTGAGAAGCATATCTCTGCGGGGATCTCGAAAAAATAATCATTTCATTCTTTTTTTAAATCTTAACTTGTATGTTAATTACATATTTTTTTCAGCATTCTTGAATTATTGCTCTCCATTGTTACTTAAAGAAAATCGCTGAAAATTATACAAGCATTGTAATGAAATTTGATTTGCAGAAGGACTGTGAGTTTATTCAGTGAACTTTTCTGATCTTTCTGAAATGTAACAAACCCAGTCCTAAAGTCTAATCAAACATTATAAAGTGGCTATTGTTGTCAACTGTGTATAACAGTTTCTTGATTTTGGAAAGACCTTGGTGATTTGAAACTTGAAGCTTGCTTACTCAGTGACATTAGAAAGAAGATAGAAATAGAGAAACGATATGAAAACAGATACAAATAATTAGAGCACTAAACAGATACAGATACAGCTAATGCCATCTGCTAGTCCCTACACAAACCATCGGGGGGTCTTAGATTTTCACCTGAGCACAGCTGTGCCATTATTGTGTGCTGTGCTACACAACATTGTGTCTCATGCTGAAATACTTCTTCCCGATGAGGCAGAAGGGGAGGAAAGATGAGGAGACAGAGGAAGAAAACGTTCCTGTTGAGCTACCAGGACTTCACCGGGCTTCACAAAGGCATATAATGAGCAATTCAATTCAATTCAATTTTATTTGTATAGCGCTTTTAACAATGGACATTGTCACAAAGCAGCTTTGCAGAAATAAATGGATTCACAAAAAATATATTGCAATGATTTTGCTTAATTTGTGTGGCCTACTATCTATCAATATTTCCTTATTTATTTATTTATTTATTTATTTACTTGTTGTTCACCTATTTATTCAATATGCAAGTTGTATTGGTTGTTGAACTTTTGTTACATATATTATTAAATACTCTCCATGCCTTTTCTTGGGTTTCTCATGTTTTTACTCAAATCAAACTTTATTTCTGTTATTCAGAAATGAAACAAAAAAAAAACAAATATATCTTGGCCATGGAAAATGTTCATAGCTACACTGTCTGTGGTATCTGTCTTGAAAGAAAACATTCAAATTAATGGCACAGCCATAAAAATGTGAAGCTATTTTATGGATCCTTTAGACAGAAATCAATGTACAGTCTACACAATGTTCCCATTTTTACTTGGTTAAGTAACTAACCTCGTTCTGACACCTGAAATGGAACTCCTGGTGAACTGTAGCTCGACCAGTGCACCTTGTTGGATCATACGTTCAAATTTGGCCTTCTGTAGCTGAACCAACTCCACACAATGCCACTCCTGTTGTTGTCGCTCTTCTGGTGTCAGCTGTAGCTGCCCTTTCACTACCTCAAGCCTTTCTTTTCACGAGCAAGGAGTTCTTGTCTACATCTACGGGTAGTTTTTGTTGTGTCCTGCCCTTTGGTTGGGCTCTGCATGTGAAGGTGCTGGAGATGGCCCAGAACTGGTGCAGGGGGAAGGATGTACAGGGGATGCAGTGTGTGATGGGGTAGATGGGAACTCGTATCTACCCCTCCAGAAATTCCTAATGTTGTTGTGTCTCCAGTACTCTTTCATCCTCTAGAATGAAAGCCCTCCACCACTCTTAGACCTCTCTTTCCTGAACTATGCCACTTTTCTTTTTGCAAGACTGGAGAAGATGTGCCATGTTTTCTAACTTCAGATCTGCAGGCACTTTTTTTTTCTCCTATGTCTTCTTTTTTCATTGTTTGTTGAACTTCCACAAGTTTTGGAAAAGAGCTTCTCTTTGTTTTGTTTTGGGGTTTTTTTCTATCTCCTCTGACATTTGGTTTAATTCTTCTAGAGAATTAAATTTAATTATTTTAGAGAAGTGTTGCTTTTGTTTATGAGCACGTTTTTCTGTGAACAAAGGTTAATTGTAAGCCTATTTATAGGCAACAAATATTATTTACAACTTGTTCATTATTTATCTGATAATGAAGGCTTCTGGGACACACACGAAACCAGATTGTACATAATGTACGTCCATTGTATGTCCTTTGCCTGTATGTACATTTGTTAGCCACTAAGATTCACGCAATGCATGGGAAATGCACCCCTGGACACCTCTCACTATTGACACCTAGATTTTGTACTTTGAGCCTTATGAGACAGCTCACCCACATCCAACTCCTAAGATTTTTTGTCTGTCATCTGTGTGGAGTATCTCAGGTTCGATGCATCAATGAGCCCAAACAACACAGCGTGAAACAAAGCCACATTCTCAAGATCCTGCAGCATCAACACTCCCTTGATGACAATCCCTACATCATGTGGTGCGATGTTAGCTGTGTCCTTGAGCACATAGATCCCCAAGGTGGTCTTCTCTGTGGCATTCTGGGCAAGATCCTCATCACTGCACTCTTAAAAAAAAAAAAAAAAAAAAAGTAGCAGTGAGCAGGATAATGTTCAATGTGGAATGACTGTGCTATGTCAGGTGTGAACATTTTTACATACTTCTCAATGGAAAAAAAGCAAAAGAGACCAACGTTTTGATTTTTCACTTAATCCATTCTTTTAATGAGTTTTCATCATGTTGAAGCATTATTTCAAACTCAATAAAGCTAGCTCCATACCTCAGACATGCCAAAGCATGAAGATCAGCTGAACAGTTTACTGAACTCACAAAAGATTCAAACTGTTTAAATATTGTGCTAACCACAGAGCTTTGAAAACATGAATCTGTGAGTTCATGTGAAATGATGGTGCACCATTTATTCTCCAATGTTCTACAGATCTCTGCATGTTTCTCAGGTGGAGAATAAAATAATTATTTTTAATGAATGAATGAATGAATGAGGGTGAGGTACACTATATGGCCAAAAGTAAGGGGACACCTGACCATCACACCCATATGTGGTTCTTCCCCAAACTGTTGCCACAAGGTTGGAAGCACAGAATTGTCTAGAATGTCTTTGTATGCTGTAGCAATACGATTTACCTTTCACTGGAACTAAGAGGCCCAAACCTGTTCCAGCATGACAATGCTCCTGTACACAAAGATTGGTCCATGAAGACATGGTTTGGCAAGGTTGGAGTGGAAGAACTCGAGTGTCCTGCACAGAGCCCTGACCTCAACCCCACTGAACACCTTTGGGATGAACCGGAACGCTTACTGTGCAACTGGCCTCTTCACCCAGCTTCAGTGCCTGATCTCACTAATGATCTTGTGGCTGAATGAGATCCCCATAGCTATGCTGCAAAATCTAGTGGAAAGCCTTCCCAGAAGAGTGGAGGTTATCTGGAAAGGGATGTTCAAAAGGCACATATGAGTTTTTACTTTTGGCCGTATACTGTATGGCCAAAATTTACATATTTACTTTTGGCCATATACTGTATATTGGGCAGAGTAGTGGTGTGTTGGTGCATTTTAAGACTTGTAATAAGGAGCCATGTAAAAAAAAGGTTACATGCCAAATTAAAATGTCAATGCCACTGATGAAAAATTTGCTTGCTTACTGCTGACAAGCTAACAATCCCAGCCTAATCAGCCTGATTATTTATATCATCCAATAAATTCAACCCTAAACCAGATAACAAGCTAGTAAATGCTAAGGAGGAAAGCCATGGAAATCATTTCTGCTTTCCTATTTGTAGATGAATTATTTAGCTAAAAATTACTAGCTTCTTTCTATAAATGCCTTCAAGGATTAATTCCTTTTGAAGCATTTATTACAGCACCATCAAATCACATTAATCCGAAGAAGTAACATTCCTTGTTGACTTAAGAAATTGCTGTCACTTAGAGTTTAGATGTTATATTGCTAGTGTTAAAACACCTACAAACAAGATGGTTATTCTCTTGCAAATTTGAAACAATTCTCTAACTAAAAAAACCAAAGACAAAAAACAAAGTATTTACCATCTACTAAGGGTACACCTTAATCCTTAATATTTGTAGTTAATATTTGTAGGCAAAATCCAATGGATAATGGGTGTGTTGAGCTAAAGCTTACTTAATTAGGGTAGCTTTAGTTAAATATGGTGGTTTCTGAAAGAAATCTCTTTAGGCAGTGTAGAGTGAGCACTAGCATAAGCAACACTGGTACCATAATACCAATCAGAGGGAATCAGCTGATTCTCAGATTTGCAGCAGGAAACAAAGTTGGCTATAATCTGCAGAAGTTGTGTTGGTGCCAGTGAGACACTGATCGTGAGTGTGGGTGGGGTGGCTAAGAGCAACCGGCCTGTGGTCATGGCAACTATGGAAAAAATGCACCCAGATAGCTGCCAAGTGAAAGATGAGTAACTCCAGCTGCCAAAATGTCAGTGTGCATGATAACAAGTCAGCTGAAAAAAAAACAATCCCTGTAATTTTTATTAGTTTGTATTTTCCTAGCAGCTGGTTCTGCTTAATCAATTTAAGCAACAGTATTTTCTGCCTCGAGCAGCTTGTTTCCTTTTCTGTTGGCATAGACCTGACTGGAATTAGTTTTATAGCTCTTTCTACCATATAAATGTAAATGTTAAATGCAAATGTTCAATATAAATGTTAAATGTAAATGTTAAATGTAGAAGTTTAATGTTTCTTTCATATGCTAACTGCACCCGCCATCTCAGAGTGTGCTTCATTGGAAAGCATAGCGCCAGGAGGGTTGCCGGTTTTATACCTTACTGTGCTAGTTTTGGAACGAGGTTCAAAAAAGCAAGTGTGGTGATGCCATTTTGGGGCTGATATTGTTTTAAAGCAAATAATCTGAATGAAACCCAAACAAACTAACAACAACCACACCCGTGGACTTGCTCTTTACACCGGCAATCTTATTCCAAAACTAGCACTAGTATGATATAATCCTGGCAATCCTACCAGCGCCATGTTTTCCCAGTGAAGCACATTCCAAGGGAGTCTCAGATTCCTGTTCTTGGCTGTTTCTTGGTGATCTGCGATGCTTTTCTGCTCACCATGGTTGTAAAGAGTAGTTATTTGATTTATTGTAGCTCTCCTGTTAGCTCATGGCCATTCTACACGGAGCTCTCTCATCAACAAGGTGTTTCTGCTCACAGAAGTGCTGCTCACTGAATTAACAAAATGTTTTTTGCAAGTGTTTCTGTATAGTAGGCTACATTCTGCCACCATGTTATCAGAGAGGTAAGAAACAAAACCTTCTAAAAGTAGCAAAATCTGGATGTCTTTGTCCATATAGCTAGTTACAACTGCATTGACATCTTTATAATGAACTTGCCTACAGACAGAGAAAGCAGCAGGTGTTTAAACTGCTACTCTGAACGTGCAACATGGACTATTTGGTTGTAAATGATATGGTTTCTTTTAATTGGCATCATTAAAATGGAAATGAAATCATGCTGTTTGAATTGAATTGTGTTTTGTTTTCCGTTTGTAAAACTACTAAATTCTGGGGAATGCACCCCCACACCGCCCACTGTGGAGCTGAACATATTCATCCATGGGCATGTTGCGTGAATAGGACTCCTGGGTGAGATGAGAATTGTCTTATATTTCCTCACTTTCTTGTTTCGGTCCATTTTCCTTGTCAACTCTGCACACCGTGTACTCCTGTCCCCTGATTTGTTTTTCCTGTATTGCATGTTCACCTCTGAATGGAGACTTTCTAAAGCTGAGTACAGCTTGCTTGCTTTTTTCGCCTGTTTATTTCTCACAAGTCCCTCGACCATGATATGATATGTTTCCATAACCCTTGTGATGATTTTTTTCATCAAGCCACTGCGAGCATGCAATCTCTCGCCGCATCTGCCCTACATCTATCATTACGACACACACATTCACACAGTTTTTCAGAAACATATCTCACAAAAGCAAAAGTAAATCTTATACTGTGGAAGGAATATTTGGTATCTATTTACTTAAGAGTAGCATTCATAGGGCGAAATAGCACATACAGTATATAAGTCCATTATCACAACTATTTAAAGCTACATAAAAATTCATAACAGTTTATTCCAAGACACTTTTTAGGCTGACTTACATTACAGTGTCCTGACATCTGATGTTTTAAGCTTGATGTGTCAGAGTTACTATACATAAGTAAGGAATAGCATACGACAGTTCATGCTGTTATACAAAAATAATCCACACTGGTTTGAATTATGTTTCTATAACAATATATCCTGAAGTGTGCTAATTCTCTTATACCACATCACGGCTTTTAACAGTTTATAGTTACATTTAATATTATAAAACATCCATGAGACAAGTTAGTTCCTGTTCTCACTTACTTCATAGAAACTATAAACAGTCCTCATCTATTTTTTTCCCTCTGATGAAGTTAATAAGACAAAAAAACAAAAAAAAAAACAGAAAGCACAAACTTCTCTGTCCTTTCCCTTGGGAAGGAGGAAAAAAAAGCTTACTGACTGTTACAAAGTGCTGACACTAGCGACTCCTTTCATAAATGTTAAATAAACGTGTTCTAAAAATTTCACAAAAATTTTCACACTATCAACAATTACATCTTTTTCATTGTTTTTAAAACACTTAAAAAGAAAATCCGTTTATTATTAGTGTCTACTGTCAGAGACGTGCTGTTATATAAAATTAAGGAATTCATCCTCACTCTGTGTATAATGGGTATTATCAGGGTTTGAATTTAACTTTTTCACTCACCAGCCAATTTGGCTACAAAATTTGTAAGTTACCGGCCATTCAGAACTTCTACTCGCCAAAAAATAAATAAATAAATAAATAAATAAATATTTGTTTTGTGCTTTTCCAACTTGTTTTCCGCTTGGTATTAAAACTTCTGCTTTTCTTTTCTTGGTCTCCTTCGTTGTTTGGGGCGACTTTCCTTTTGTACGCTGGGGTTAGTAACCCCAGCTAAGTATCGCCACATTATCAGAGTTGTATCGAGAGTTGTCCCGAGTCTAGCGCGCCATTATTCGTTGCATAGTGACGGGTGTTTTCAAGTAAGCCAGTTATTCTGTGCAATAATGTTGTATTTAGTATACCATTATGGCTCACGAGTTGAGTATTTACGCTAAAACTGCGCAGATTTCGCTTACATGAGCTTTATCCGGAACTTAACGAGTGAACATTATTTATAAAAGGTAAACCGCCAGATTGGCTAGTGATTTGACAACTTTACCCGCCACAGCTGATTTTTGCCCGCATTTGGCGGGTTGGCGGGTGTTAATTTCAAACCCTGGTTATTATGTGTCATGACAGATATGTGCCAAGTCTAAAATCATTAGACAGTGAATTTTGTACAGTCACAATCATTACACTGACAAAATACACAAAGCACCTCTGGTTCTTAAATTGTTTATTGTTTATGTATATATTTTCTTTGAATACTTATGAAAATAATATGATACCATAATGACACAGTTCTGTATATTTCCTGTGGAGCTTCAAAATTAGGGAGCTTAATAAAAATAAGAATTAGAATTTGCACTGAAGTAAAATATGTAAGTAAATATGTAAAAATGGCAGTTTTATGTTTAACTCATAAAATATAAAGATATACATATCTAAATATGTAAAAGATGCTTTTACGTATATACGTACAGGATATAAATATTTTTATATTTTAAATATTATAAGTGTAATAGATCTTTTTTGGCCTTACTTTTGATTAAATGCTTTGACAAGGTTTTTTTTTTTTTTTTTTTTGTAAAAATTAGCAAGTTTGGTTTTTATGTTTGATATGATTATGGGAGTCTGCCATAAAAGAAGTCTGAACTACAGTGTCAGCTGTCATGACATCCTAATGTCAATCCAAAAGGTGTCACAACCCAACCTTGTGTCAACAGCAAGCTATGGCATATGATAATGAAATATCAAATCTAACACTTTGCAATTATTTGTAATGGTAATGATCATTGTATCATCCACAGACATGTCTGAAACTGGGAAGTGGCCCTAATGGGGAAAAAAGTTATTGTTATTGTCATGTGCATTTATTATATATTTTGCACCACTCTCATGTATCTGCACTTTATGTAGTATAGTGCACTGTGCTACTGGATTATGTGTTGCATCATGGTCCTAGAGAAATGACATTTCGTTCCAATGGATACCAGCTACTGTCTATAGAGGAATATGAAAAACCCAATTGACTTGATTTGAATATGTCTGGCATGTGCACTGGTCTAAAAAAGGTTTTGAGTTGTTTTCTTGTGAGATGTACTTACTGTTTATGTAGCACTGTGCCTTCCAGTTATAGATAGCAAGATGTTTAGCTGCTTGAATGATCTAATGCTGTAATAAAAATGCATATCTAGGGCAAGTACCCTTTTGGGAATATTCCAAATATGATCCAGAAGATGAATTAAATGCACAGAGAAAATGGATTTGAGCATGCCCTAGAAACACTGTGCACAAAATCCTCATAAGCGACGTTCACTTACTTTTGGTATATACTGTAGATGTAACCGATTATGAATATGTTATTCGGATTGAACAGATAATGTATCCTAAAAAGATAGAAATACAGATATGAATAGTACATGTACCAGTAGATGTACCATGGGGATTTATATATATATATATATATATATATATATATATATATATATATATATATATATATATATATATACCTGGCTGTGGATTATCCTGCTTATACCATGGTCACTTGCTTAAAGCTGTCATTGATGTTTGCAGTGCAATTTGACTTAAAGGATAAAAATAACAGGTAATTATTGTTAGTTATTTTATATAAAGGTCGTTAGAACTAGAATTCTGCCTGCTCTAAATTATACACAGCGATAAAGTAGTGTGATAAGATTATTTGAATGAATTATAATAAATAGTTATTAGAGAGAGAGAAAGAGAGAGAAAGAGAGAGACAGAGAGAGTGTGTGCATGTGTGAATTACCTGCATCTGTGCTGCATCTCTACTAATAATGAAGCTGTGAGTTTAACTGCTGTATGCAACTGTAACTGTATGTTACCATGGTTACAATTGTTTATAGGCAGAGCATTAATTTACAACAGTGATTAAACTGACTGGAACTGCCTGTGCATTCAACGGTTTGAACGCACACTTTCCAGCCCATCTGTGTGTGTGTGTTTGTGTGTATATATATATATATATGGTCTGTCTGAATACTCATTTCTGATGGGCTGGAAGGTGTGCATTTAAATTGTTTTGCGTATGTGATTTATATACACTGCCCTCCAAAAGTTTGGAAACGCCTGAACAAAATAGGGTTTTTGGGCAATATCAGCATAAATCCTCTTTAGTTAGTGACCATTTTGCATTGATAATAAGGGACAACACAAACTATGAAAACATATTTTATTAAATAAAAAGTTTATGAACATAAACATGAACATAACATAGAAAAATACTCAAATT
>CM040994.1:15712534-15743077 GCA_022985145.1 Pangasius djambal
CCAACATTGTATGCAAAGGATCAAATGAGCCCTTTAAACAATAACTAATCCCATGTGAATTTTCTGTGCTGCAAGGATAAAAACTGACATTTTTTGCATAAAAATGCCAAATACTCTAACTGTTTTTGAAGAAAAGTGGGTTGTCAAAATTGCACTTCCTTTTCACTTAGGAACAGATTGCAAAACCATGTCCCTGTCATGACGATCTTGCTAATAAATGACATGCCAACAGGCACAAAAAAGGTTCAGCATTTAGAAAGAGACAAAAAACATTGCACCGTATCACTAACAATACATAAGCCTGAGGCTTTTAAGACATACGTATATGTACCAAGTACTCAGTCTTCTCATTTTCACTATACACTATACATGAGTTACACTATAAGTTGTGTAACTCATGAACAGTTAATGCTCTTGCAGTCTTTTGTATATACAACAGAATGAATGTTCCTACAAGATACAGTGAGGAAGCTGCTGTAAAGTAAGATTACATCAGTATGTACAAAAACCTCTCAGCTGCCCTCAAACTATTCTTCAAAATAAGTAATCACTTATACAAAATTCATACAAACTTCATGTGTCAATAAGCACATCTGATTCATATGTGAGATTTATGGGGGTTTTAGACACTTTACATTTTTGCATGTAGTGCGTGGGCTTTTGTATTCACATATTATTTATTTATACATGATTCATTTATTTTCAAATGATTGTTCAATTGGATTATGTATTTTCAAATGATTTTTCACATGATTCATATATTTTCACATGCAATATTTACAAAATTCAATTTTTCACACAATTGTTTTTTAACAATTCATTTCTTTTCACATTATTTTTTACAAATTGCAGTTATTGTCAAGTGACTCATTTATTTTCATGTGACTTTTTTTATTATTCATATTTTTTACGTGATTTTTCACAATAAATCTAGAGTGATTTTTCCCATGACTCATTTATTTTCACATGCTCATTTTTATTTACAGATAATTCATTTATTTTTTTTTGTGATTCATACAGATGATTCATAATCCATGTGATTTTTCTCCCCACACGAAACTTTTCCAATGTTTACATGAGTCATTTATTTTCACTGTTTTTATACACAGGACTCGTTTATTTTTATATGTGATTTTTTTAAAGGATTAATTTATTTTCACATAATAATTTTTCACATGTAGGGCCATATGTGCAATTTTACACATATGCGTGTGATTTTTCGATCAGAAAAAAAAGAGGAAGGAATAGTGCTCATTTAGGATTATATGTATGTAAATATGGTTAAAGTTGCAATATTTTCACATGTAAATAGGATGGGATGGAACCACACACTGATCACACTGATCAGATGGTTAAAATGTAAATGTAAAACCATAACAACTTGGTGCTGATGTTCCCACACCTCTACACCCAAAAGGTGAGAGAATGAAAATGTTTTTGTTTTTTTTTTAATTATGATGTGTCATTACTTAATAAATTTTAAAAAATTGCAATCTTCGACATATTATGGTTGTATAACAGGAATAAAACACTTCAGGATGTGCTAATATTAGAAAATAATCAACTTCCTACACAGAAACATATGGCTATGTGTTTATTAGCCTGCTTGTAATTACAGTGTAAATTTATACACATGACGTCTTTTGAATTTTTTACTTATATGGACAAAAAAGGTATGTATTCATAAGCATAAGCAAAGATATGTTTTAAAAAATGAATGAAAATATAGAAAAATAATATTTTTCTTTATTTTATCTATTGTTTAGATGGACACAGAGAGGATGTGAACAACCTGAACTTGTGCTAAAACCTAACAGTGCCTTCATAGTTGGCTATAAATAGGACTGTAGATAATCACATTTATGTGAAAGCAGATATTTTGCCTCATCACAGCCTGAAGTGTCTGTGCTACTGAGCTTTGTGGTTTCTTCAAAAAGAGACCGTACAGAAGAGTGAAGTGATAACAGGAACAATTTTTTTTTGTTTGTTTTTGTTTTTGTTTTGTTTTTTTTGTTTGTTTTTTTTTTTTTTTTGGGGGGGGGGGGGTTGGAGACGACAATAAATAAATAATATGGATAAAACATATCATGTGTCATTATTTAATATATAAAAAAAAATCATTGGCAATTTGTTGCTGTATAACAGGAATAAAAACACTTCAGGATGTGCTAATATTGGAAAATAATCAACTTCAGGGTAGTAGCAGTAAATCCACTTCACATATCACACCATCCGGTTGAGTTTTATTCTTTACTCTACAGCATTATTACTGAGTCTCTGCATTTGGCACCCGAACATTACATTCATCTCTTAAGACAGTGACATTGTGCTTTTGTGAGCAGTTTATCATCATAACATTACTGTTTCAACACCAAGTATAGCTTTTCTTGGCTCGAGTGGCTGCCACAAACTGCACATGCCATCCCAAAATGCCTCAGAGACTTTTTTATGGAAACCAAAACAACATTTACACAAGCCAGATAAGTCTCACTGGCTTTGATCTGACATGTCTGTTTCTAGAATACAACAGCTATGGATGTCTTAAGTTTATTATTTAATACTAAGTATGACATGGATACTTAAATGATGGTAGAAAGTAAATGTACAGCTTTCCTGAAACTTGTGTCCTGTCCTAAGCCCAGAAAAGTTATAGGTACTATCTGATCAAATCTGGGCTAAATCAGATTTTAAATTAGTTTGGTTCTAGTACTTTTTTTCTCAGTTTTAAGTAATGTTTTTTGCTTTTAATTGCCATTTTATTTTTATATCCTCTCACCTTTTTGAAAAATTGTTTGCTAACAGTAGAAATGTATGGCAATGTGTTCTAATTATCCTGCTTGTAATTACAGTGTAAATTTACATTTACACGTAAATTTAATCTTTTGACTTTTTTGCTTATATGAACAAAATATGAATAAAAAGGATGTATTCATAAGCAAAAACTAAGATATGTTTAAAAAAAAAACAGTATATGAAAAAATGTTCTTGTGTAGATGGCATCTCTTGTGATTATAAAAGATATTGCAATTGGTTGGGAATATTTCACAGAACAAGTGAACAACTTCCTAAGGTTCTCAGAGACAACATTATTAAGCAACACTTGAATGGAAAATGCCACAGAGCCATGGCAAAGACCACAAACATTCCTGTACAACTGGTTCAATAATTTGCAGGTGGAAAATTCATGGAACCACAACTAATATTCCCCAGACTGTTGCGTCACAGACTCTCACTCTCAGAATAATGATAAGGAAGGTAAGACAGGGGCCAACAGTCACTCAAAAGGAGTTGCAGGACGATCTGAAAGCAGCAGGAACAACAGTTATGCAGAGAATAATAAGCAATGAAGTGCACCACAAACATTTCCATTCCTACACCCCACACAAAACTCCACTGAAAGCATTTAGACAAATTGGAAAAGTTTTGGAACAATGTACTTCGTTCAGATGAAAAAAAACTTTTTGGCAATAATTTAGCTTGTCATGTTTGGAGAAAGAAGAGTTGCTCATTTGATCCCAAGAACACCATACACACAGTGAAGCATGGGGGTGGGAGCATCGTGACATAGGGCATTACACGTCATCAAAGAAAACATGAGTGGAGCGATGTTCAGTCAAAGTCTTTTATTTGTCATTTTATTTGTAACTAACCAACCTGTATAAAGTCCCACTCGAAGTCCATTAAGTTAACAGCGAGGACAGTCTCCCTGTCTTCTTGGACATGTTTTTTCCCTTGGCTGCCCTTCGTTCCTCTCTCTGGGATGATCCCAAGAAAGCGTCTATAAAGTTTGAACACCATGTTTCCAGCTGAACACCATCACCAAGTTAGTCAGAGAGTAAAACTGACATTTGAATGAATTTTTTTTTTAAGCAGAATGCATATCTTTTGTTCTGTGCATGCAATCTGCATGCAAGAAGACTATATCCATAAATGTATTTGTTAAATTCATACAATGATTACTTCCCAGAATATTATGAATTGTGTATTGATTGACATTTTTTGAACAGTATCATAGCAGCCACTTAAGTGGGCTAATAGATAATGTTGTGTTTTTTTTTTCTATTACAGCTACTTTAAAATAACTACTGTCTGAGGAAGTGGCATCTGCATTACAGGAAATTAGTCAACAGAGCAACTACATGTACCTTTGAAAGAATTCCAGTGTTTGTGCAGCCTCATCTTGGTACTTGGTAGGTTGAAAATATAGAAGGTGAAAAACCATCGATCCTCCAGTCGTGACTTGGTTACCGTCAACTGATGCAGAAAGAAAATACAGTTTAAGATAAGATAGAACTTTAATCATCCCGAGGGAAATTCTTGTACCAGAGGTTGCTCAAACAGATATATAACAACAATGTAAGAATAAAAGACAATATAGTAATAAATGAAGTAGTAAAAATAACCACAGTGTGTAACAGAATAGCAAAAAAAGCTAGATATTTTAGTAAAAAATAATTAAGTACACAAAAATAAGTGGAGAAGTAGAAAAGTAGAGTGAAAAGTAGAAAGTGACATTGCACACAATATTGCACTTTATATTGCACATGGTATTGCACATTCAAATGGTAGAATAGCACAAAAATGATAATGCCCATGGTATTGCACATTATTATTCACAAATGTACTGTCAGTGATATTGAAAAGTAATAAATAGTAACAATAATGGTATTGCATACTATTAGTGATACTATTATTCTCAGTGTCCGATGTTACAACTTTACTCCCTGCAGAAGGGGGAGGAGTTATACAGATTGATGGCCATTGGTATAAAAGAACTCCTGTGGCGTTCTGTGGTACACCTCGGTGGTCTTAGTCTACTGCTGAAGGTGCTCTGATGTGCCTCCAGCATGGCGTGCAGGGGATGAGAGACATTCTCATCCCCTGCACGCCATGCTGGAGGCACATCAGAGCACCTTCAGCAGTTATACTTCAGCATTATACTGAATAGTTTCCTCAGCATCCTCCTCTCTGACACCTCCACCAAAGACTCCAGTTCCACTCCCAGGACAGAACCCACTTTCCTGATGAGCTTATTGAGTCTATTGGCATCGGCTGCCTTCACCCTGCTGCCCCAGCACACTACAGCGTAGAAGATGATGCTGGCCACCACCGGGTGATAAAATATCTGCAGCATAGTTCCGCAGACACTGAAAGATCGTAGTCTCCTGAGAAGATACAGGCGGCTCAGACCTTTCTTGTACAGAGCCTCAATGTTTTTAGTCCAGTCAATCTTATTGTCTATGTGGACGCCCAGGTACCTGTAGTCCTCAACAATGTCCACCTCTGTTCCCCGGATGCTGATTGGGTTCGGACAGATTTTGCCTCCTGAAATTCACCACCAACTCCTTGGTCTTTGTGATGTTGAGATGCAGATGATTTAGTTTGAACTACTCCACAAAACTGTCCGCCACATTCCTGTACTCAGCCTCCTGTCCTCTGTTGATACAACCAACAATGGCAGAGTCATCAGAAAATTTCTGCAGATGGCAGGATTGTGAGTAGTATCTGAAGTCTGATGTGTAGAGTGTGAACAGATAGGGAGACAGAACCCTCCCCTGAAGTGCCCCCATGCTGCTCACTATTGTATCTGACACGTGGCTCTGCAGCAGTACATACTGTGGCCGACCTGTGAGGTAGTTGGTGATCCAGGCCACTAGTGGAGCATCCATCTGCATGTCCTGCAGCTTAGTCCTGAGCAGGTTAGGTTGTATGGTGTTAAAAGCGCTTGAGAAGTTGAAAAACATGACTCTCACATAACTGCCTGCCTCATCCAGGTGAGTATAAGCCCTGTTCAGCAGAAAGAGGATGGCGTCTTCCACTTCCATGCGGGGCTGGTAGGCGAATTGCAAAGAGTCAAGTGAAGGCTCAACTAGTGAACGGAGGTGCTTCAGGACTAGCCTCTCCAGTGACTTCATGGCATGTGAAGTCAAGGCCACTGGTGTGTAGTCCCTGAGGGTGTTTGGTTGCTTTTTTTGGGGGACAGGAACAAGGCGTGACGTCTTCCACAGAACAGGGAAGGACATCAGACTCAGGCTCAGGCTGAAGATGTAGTGAAAAACCCCACACAGCTGACTAGCACATCCTCTGAGCACTCTGAAACTGAGGCTGTCAGGCCCTGCAGCCTTACCTGGGTGTAGTCTGCTGAACTCTCTTCTCACATCTTCCTCAGTTATGGGGACGACTGGCCCCATGTACAGTTAGTTATGTAAGTTTACATATCTTTTGTTGTAAGTACAATTTGTTTGTAGTTCAAAAATTGTTGCACAGTATAATTACATGTCTAATCACACAAATCATAGCAAAAAATATTACACTGACATTAAAATTCCATTTGATGTTCTCCAGAGTTTAACATATGTAATTAACATTCTTAACATTGACATTCAAGGTACAGTACTTCCAGTAGTGCTGTGCTTCACCTCAGATGCCCAAAAAAATATGCAAACTATACTCAGTGCTCAACTTAAGAATGTGGTATTTTCCCTTGTTTCATTTGGGCCTTATTTGGACATTATATTTAGGCTGTTTGGATGTTATCTTTAGCATATTATATCGCTCGGTACTGGGAATGTACTAACACCATTTCTTACTTATGCAATATCAAGTGAGGACTAGCTGGTGGGGTCAAAGTGCTCTGAACATCTGCAGCATAGGACACCTATCAAGCAGGGACAATGGTATTAAGGATGAGTATAGTAATAGTGTGTATTATAATTACAGGAAAAAAGTTTGACAATTATTGCTCAACAAAACTTACATTAGCATGGAGTATTAGTCCATCCATTCTCTCAGCATAGTGGGCCATCATTAGCTGGATAACAAGGAAAGTCAGGTCAGTGTCCTCACTCTGGGACAGGACAGACTGGACATCTTTGTTTTATGTTTTTGACCTGAAATACTCCACAATTGCTTTCCCACATTCCTCAGTAGAAACCTCCAAGACACGCAGCACAGGAATATCTGTCAGCAACTCAGAATGAGCATAGATTCCCTGTTGTGTGAAAAGGTAAGGCCAATTGCTTTGCAAGCTGTCAATTGGGGGTGCAGGAATCTCATTTATATGTCTGCGCTGAAGACAGAATGTAGTCTCCATATGACTAATCACTTCGCCACTTTCTCCTCCCTGACTGCCATCCTGCCTGTATATGTTCTCCAGTCTTTGGTGTTTCTTCTCAACTGTCTCATTGGTTTCCTCTGGAGGGAGTTTGGGCTGGAATCGTGTATATCCATAAGTATCAGCTGGCCCCTGCTTGTGTCCAGCTATGCCACAATGTTCCGATGACCGGTGATGCTTAAAGCTCCCATAGCGATGGATGATCAATTCGTGTTTTTACTTGAGAGAGGAGTGAAGCAAAACCTCCAGCAATGATGCCACAACTTGATTTCATATAAGCAAAGCTGTTGGGGTACTGACCAGTTATGTGTCCACAAATGGTAAGGCACTGAGAACCTTATGATTAGCCTCATTCTTCTCTTCTCATTTCATCTTCAAGTATTCATACCATCTGGTGCCATTTGCAATGGTTGAATCCATGGCAATTGAAATGTTTCAGGCAATGTTTTGGTTATGATAGCTGATTGACTTGTACTGCTTGATGGCTGTGGTGAGGGGCTGGTCATGGATGAAGACCTGGATAATGGAGCTGATGCAGCTGTTGGAGAACTAGTGAGAGGAGACAGGCTTGTGTATGTTGAGTCACTTGACAACTCTTGGATATTCAACATAACAGTGCTGGTTTCTGAAACACAGGAAAGAACAAACACAACAAAATATGTTAATATCTCTCAAGGTGCAAGAATAAAATTTCATACAGGCCCAAAGGAATTAAAAATAATACATTCACTGAAAGGTGTAATCTGTAATTCTGTAAATCTCTTTATAGAAAGATCATTTAGAGATAAACTCTTCAGTTATATATAGTATATTTTTCCAACATACATCAATGTCAGAAATACTGTGAATTACTAATTTACTTGTCCAATGGTTTGACTGTTTAGAATAATATTAATTAAACAGATAAGATTAGCTACCCAATTTAAGTGTCTCCAGCAGTTTTTGTTGCTGAATATTAGGTAACAGGTCTCTGATGTCCTCCTGTTGTACATATTTAAGGTCTTCCACAGACTCCATGCCAGAGCTCAGAAATGAATAAATAAGCTGTTGTTGAGTGTCTTCAGAGAGATTGGGTAAAGACTTTTGGATGATGGCTTTAATATCTTCAGCCAAGGATGACACTGGTATAAAATATGTGTGGACAGAATGGGCATACTCCAAACTGCATATTCAGGCAATGCTCTTGTTTGACATAGCAGTATGCTTTCTGTACCGGTGTAGTGTAATAAACATCAAAGTAAGGTAGGCGAAAAACCTGATGAATTGTTTTATTTTGCAGACTAAAAAGGCATCATCATATTACAACATATATGCTGCTCTTATATTTTGTCCCTTTTACTGTCAGCTCACTGGCAGTCAGAGTATTTGCAGGATCCAAGTTAATTATCATTATATTATCATTGTAGTTTCCCAAAAAAAAAAAAAAAACTCAATACCCTTGTGTACCACAACATCTGGTGGGAAAAGGTTGCCTGCATTTAGAAAAGCCTGCAAAAGTTGATGTCTCTCAGCAAGGGTTCCGCAAAGATTTTTGAAATTATGCAACTTCCTCACACATTGTTTGAAATATGTATTTTCTTTGCTTTCAAACCTTAGTCTCCATAGGCAAATAAGTGGCCCAAACTGAGTAATAAGTTCGGGATCATGGGGGCAGTCGTGGCCTAATGGTTAGAGAGTCGGACTTGTAACCCGAAGGTGAACCCGAACGTTGAGGGTTCAAGTCTCAGGACCAGCAGGGATTGTAGTTGTGGGGAGTGAATGACCAGCGCTCTCTTCCACCATCAATACCCTTGAGCAAGGCACCGAACCCCCAACTGCTCCCCGGGCGCCGCAGCAAAAAAAAAAGGCTGCCCACTGCTCCGGGTGTGTGTGTGTGCACTTGGATGGGTTAAATGCAGAGAACAAATTCCGAGTATGGGTCACCATACTTGGCCACAAGTCACTTCACTCACTTATATATCACTTAGTATACAAATACTCATCAGTCAAATCTCTTAAGTATGGAAATTGTTGGAGAACAAACAAGGTCAGCAATCTCTCTTAGCTGTAAAACAAGCTGCGATACTTAATTATGACCAGGATATTTTTTTATATTATCACAAATCAACACTGGGAGCATCCTGAGAAAACACCCATTCTGAACCGCATGTTCAGAGAGTTTTCCAGCCCCTGGGCACACCTCACAAGGTTTGTTATTGGCGTTATTACCAAGGTATTTCAGCTGATTTATGCTTCGGTTCAATTCAAGGTAAGTAAAATGTTTCTCTTTTGTAACTAGATGGTTGATGTACAATGCCAAGTCAAAGGAAACAATGCCCTCAAAACGGTCACGGCCAAGACAAGGGGGTAACCCAGGCTGACAAACAATAAAATTTGCAAGCTCATTGAAGATGGACTCAAATTTGACACCTCCACCACCACTTTCTTCTGCATTATGTCTATAAACCTCAACATGTTCTTGATAAGATTGTACTGTGCGATCAGACCTTTGGCAAGAGGATATGCAGAAACTGTTTCTCGATCTTTCTCACAATATATCTCAGAATACCTGTAGAAATGCAAAGTCTTGCCACTTTCATGAAAGCCTCCAATGCTGTGTGAACCCAAATTGTCACCTGCAGTGGCATGGTTCCTTTGCAGATATTTCCATCAGGCAAGGCGATGCCACTTATCTCAAGATCTTTAAGTCTTTCACAAGAGAGCCAAACACCAGACCTTGGCCAAAATAATTAAATCTTGCACTCGACAAAGCAGCACATGTTGCATCTGTTCTGTGCTTGATCTATTATAAGGCAGGATGTTTGTAAGGGTGAGATATACTGCCAGTATCTTATGCTTCTTTCTTCCAGACCCTAAAGGGTTTACCACTTCAAAAGAATCCTGATAAAGAATTATGCCTAATGAAGAAGCTATGTTCTTGAACACCATGTTTATTTCATGATTGTATCATGCCACACATCCTGAAAAACATTATCAGAACAAATTCTAGTTCTTATTTGCTGGTGTCGCTCCCACACTGATTTTGATTTTTCCCACTCAATCATATTTTTGATGGGAACATACTGTGCAAAACATTCTTTGCCTGACTTATTCTGACCAAGACAAATGGACACTGGCTTAACATAGCTTAAACTCTGAAGTTTCTGGGTATTGCAATCCATGAGGAGATCCTCACTTTTCAAGGAAACAATCACAGATGAGATTTCATCTTCAGGAAGACCAAGAGAAACCAAGTTTGAAAAGTAGATGTTACTGATTTTGACATGTAGTTCCTGATAGTCATTAATAGACTGAATAGTAGAGGATGGAAGAAGCTATTTGGCCTGTAATTTCAGATAAAACAAAGCCACATTTCTCATACATTGTCCTTTGTCTGCATCTTCTAGGTATACCTCTAATTGTTCACAACTGAAGTGACTTGACTCATCATGATACTCATTTTTCATGGGAGCTGCTTGGATTTGCAACCAAGGTGATCAAGTTTTCTCTGGAACAACGTTTATGTTGCCTTGACATATGTGAATGTAGACTTAACTGTAAATCTCTTCTCACATTGTTTAAAAGGGCATGTAACTGCTCTCCCCTCTTTGATGTGAATTTTCAGATGTGAGAAAAGACTTCGCATGTCCTCAAACTTAGCACGACAGAAGTCAGCATGCCATGTTAGATCAACTTTGCTGTCCTGTTCAGGCATATGCACATCTTTATGGCAGTAAATGTGACACGTAAAGGTCGAAAAACCTATAAAATGTTCTACTGCATTCAAGGAAACCACACTTGAAAGACACATTAGGCATACAGCTATGAGTTTACATATGCCTCACATAGGCTAATATACATATCGCTGCAGGTCTTGAGGCAAATAGTGCATGTTATCATTTTGGTGTTCACTGCAGTCAGATGTATATTTTACATCTGACACCCTTGTAGTTGGTTTCAGTTGTCCAATTACAAGAATAACTTCATTCATTGCATTAAAATGTACCATTAGCAGCATGTGCTTGCTAGTGCTGTCCCAGTTATATCTAAAAAATAAATCTTCAAAAAGTGTCTGAATACTAATTTCCCCTCACTATAGTCTCTTGATGCTAAAGTCATTGTTTGATCCTCATGATACTGACAAATATTTAAAGGTACAGATCATTTTTATTTTTAAAAAATACTCCACATACAAATCACTGCTGAGATTTTAATAATTTTAATGCAACTTTTAATGTAGGTATTATCTACAAAGACTGGAAGTATAGGAGGTATTAATAATTTGAAGCATTATAGATTCCTCTCTAGCTCTGCTATATTTACAAAATTTCTAAAATACACAGTCATCTTTGTGTCTGCATCACTTTTCAATTTTGGATCAGACATGGGCATTGTGCTATTACTACAGAATCTCTTGTAGTAAATTATATTGTTCATGTTATAAAGAAATCAATATTTTGCTGTTCTTTTCATCGGCCTGTCCTAAGCATTTGACACAGTCAAGCAGAACCTCCTTTTACGAAGACTGGCCTCTATATGCTTTCGTCAGGAAAACTGGCTCAAACGTTATCTTTGAAAGAAATAAACATGTGAGCATATGTAGTGTCCATTTTCCGATTTTGATTCCTTTGATTCCACAAAGATCTATTCTCTGACTTTCGACTTTTTTTTGTAGCTATAACGTTTGCTAATTAAATGAATGTTGTGGTTTATGCTTTTATGCTGATGACACAGTTATTTATTTTTTTTTAAAATGATCAGAAAATTAATAGACAAACTTTAGCCAGATCCAAATTTGTTATAATATAAAATATTTATAAAAGATATATTTTTTGTGTCATTTTTAGTCTCTTTTAAAAAAAAAAAAACTCATATCCTAAAGGGTGTCCTGAGCAAATCCTGAATAGTAAATAGATTAATAATAAGTTATAATAGAAGGAGGCCTTTGTGGTTCTTACTGCATACATACATACTGTATATACATTCATACCAGTTATGCTTGAAATATACTGCAAAATATATAAAATGGATCACACAAGTAAATAAAGGCCAGAGGGCAAAAGCAAGCAATGATGGTGCACATCCACAAAATCATTGCAAATACATTTCACCCCCAATAAAAAAGGCTCTACTATAAAGAAATGCTGTATAAATCATTTTCCAGCCAAAATGCAGTTCTAAGATTCCAGTTCAGTCCACATGCAGCAAACCCAGGTGTCCATCTTCCAAGTCGACCATCTGCCAAGCTTCTAACCATTCTCTGGGGAAATCCCAATGGTAGCATGAGCACTATAAGTGCAGAGTCTCTCACAAAATGCTCAGATTCGTCTGTAGATTCCTCTGAGTCTGACTGCAGTCCATGATTAAAACATGGAGTCAGCCAGGCTTAATGAGCTTTTAAAAAAAAGGGGGAAAAAAAGACTTTTTGTAGTGCACACGTACATTCAGCTTCACATGCTGCACAGCTACATACTCATTAATGATGTCAAAAATACTGACACATAGCTATAAAAATGACCTGCTTCCGTCACATACTCACTTCTCTTAAATGACTAAATATATGGTACAGTTCCTGCTTGTTTAGTTAGACAGACAGCAATTAACTGATGCCAGACAGCTATAAAATTTTAGACCTAAGTAATAGAAATTGCATTGCCCAGAGTAGTAAGGGAATTTGGAAGAACCTAATGCAGGAAGAGCATGCATAAAGCACTTCCCAGCAATCCTGTGCTATTCTGAATCAGCTATGATCTATAGAATACTGTATAGTCAATGCAATCAATATGAAGAATATTGGATCTTGATATGATAATAGCGATGTGGGATATTGAGGTGGTTGTGAAGGAACTCCAGAGAGTCATTGTGCTTTCTAACAGCGCCAACATGATGTCTTGCAAAATTCATACCAGTGATTTCATTGGATTTAATAAGAATGAAGTCATAGAAACGCTACAACTGCTAGCCCTGCCTCTCAGCATAATCTGACAAAGTAGTCACCAAAAAAAAATAAAAAATTTGGCTGGCAGATCTGTTTGAATGGGAAAATCAAAAAGGAATGTGTTTTTTTTACTCCATTTTCTCCCAATTTGGTCATTTGCCAATTCCGAACCCACTAGCTAGCTCTGCCCTATCAAACAACACTTATCAAGAGTGGAGGGTGATGGTTAGAACGTGCTTCCTCAAAGACAAATGAAGCCAGCCAATGCCTCAACACTTCGAACTGCTGCTCATACTGCATCACAGGTCAATGTAACAGAAACCGCTATCCGCCCTCTTCCACATACATGAGCTCACGGATGCCCATGATTGGCTAGTCTAGCTCTGATTGATAGGGGAGAGAGTAATACCATGACTCCCACCCAGAGAACATGACCGATTTTGCTGTCTTGGACTCCCTGCCATGGATGGCAGTAATTAAAAGTATATAGTAAATAAACAAATTAATGCCCAATTTTACGCTTGTGGCGAAGTTGTGGCTCAGTGGTCAAGGCTTTTTCATTAGTGATTGGAAGGTTGTGAGTTCACATCCCAGTAATGCCAAGCTGTCAAAGTTGGGTCCTGGAGCAAGACCCTCAATCCTCAACAGCTCAGTTTCAAAATGTTCCAAAATGTACTCATGTAATTCCCTTTCTCGGATTTGCCTAGTAGGTCTGCTCTAGGCAAGTCATTCTTGAGTACAGTTCAAGAATGCCAAAAGAGTATCCATTAATGTCAGACGAATTGGCTACAGCATTAATTGAAATCCCATCAGCATATAGAGCTTACTGAGTTAAAGGCATCCTGCAATTTCATTGTGACAGCTTGAATGAATAAACAATAGACATACAATACAGGAAGACTTCATCCACTACCTGTTTTCTTAATAAAATGGGACAATATAGTGTCAGGCATAAAAAAGGGTTAGGGTTAGGGTTAGAAAAAATATACAGGAGTATGCATGAATTCAACATTCAGTATCATTTACACTGAATTCCTTGATTTCCTGTTTACCCATCTAATAGCTCATCACAATGATAAGAAAGGATTTGTTAATGGATGGCACTTGTTTCAATGTCAGTGTGGATCGCTTGCCAAGCAGGAACAAGACATAGTAGCAATTATGCCATTAAAGCCATCAATTTTCTCAGTTCTGTTTTACAGTGACATGTTATTGTGTTAATAGGATAGTTATGCAAAATAGATTCTTCAGCTTCAAAGTTAACGTCATTAAGCAAAATAATTAATTTAATAGTAGTTTCCATGTATAGGCCATTACATGAGAGGACATTTCGAAGGGTCTGCAGTTGTACAAAGTTAGAGTCTGTTATCTGATGGATAATATCAACTGAGGATATGGAGTTCCACAAACAAAATGACTGTTTTGCTAGCTGACGTTCATTTGATGGTGGATTAGTTTGGTGGATTTTAGAGCAGACTCTTGCAGCATGAAGAACTTAGCAAAAGCCTTTTCTGTTTGTCAATAGCTCATGAACAGCACAGCTGCTTCTAAATGTCTGTCTGAGGATATTAGCAACGTGTTGACTGACTTATTTTTATCCAGATTAGTGCATGAATGTTGTTCCTGGATGGTTGATTCATCTTTCTATAACAGCAGTAGTTATAGAAAGTAGTGCAGTTGCAAATCACAGGTTTATATTAATGTACTTATTCCAGTATGTTATTGTTTCTATAGTAACAGCATAATCAGTGACTTCTAATGCGGATGCTCTACATAAACTGATTTTGTAAATGTGTGTAGTTGTTGATATATAGTTTATTGCTATATAGACATAGATTTCTGTGAGGAGATTTATCATTTTATTTATTTATTTTATTTATTTATTAAGTCTCCAGTTTCAGCACTTTGTAAAGGCAACACTGACACTCTAACTACAGAGGGCTCTGCGTTTTCTCTGTCACATAGCTGCATTTCTATCTTATTAACATCAAGACAAAGAAGAAAAAAAGGCTGATGAAGGATTGATTGTTTATAGCTGTTTCATGGATGTTCTAATCTAGGACATTAAATGTAACTATAAATGGATAAAAACTGCAATGTGTTGTACTTCAAATAAAAAAAATGCTGTTGGATAGGAGAAATAAAACACTTTGGGATGTGCTGTATTTGGAAAATTAAATGGAAAAAATACTTTCCATATAGTTGGGGTGTTTTACTGTATATTATGTATGTTTTTGCTCCCTTGTGATTATGACAAGCACATTTTTTTCTGAAAGGATGAAACAGTAATTTACAATATCGTTTGTAGCTATTTTCGAGAATTTCGCTGTTTTTGACGGAAAACATGTTACTTAAATACTGACTGTTCTGGCCGAGAGTGTGTTCTGCATTTAACTCAATGCAGTATTTGTAGCTGCCAAGCTGAAATGAACATTGAAGACAAACCACCTTTTAAATTTGTCAGTAAATCTTGTCAAAGAAGACAAATTGAATGACTGCCTATGGTCGATGTCCGAAATATGGTGTTGTCCTGTTTTTAACTGATTTTTCATTAAAACTCAAGAGTGCAACACTTTCCCCAGCTCTGTGTAGGTAATGAGTCTTGCAGACGTATGCACTAATAGCTGTCTTGGCACACATACACTTTAATTAGGCTAATTAAGCAATGTGTCGAGGACTGGAAATTAGACTGAAAAAAAAGCACGAGTTCACTAAACACACTCCATTTTTTTTCAGTTTTTTTGAGTCTTTTTAAGTTTCATGTTTTACAAGCAGCCTGTACATGGCATATGCACATGCATTTGGATATTGGTCCATAAAAACAGTTTTATGGACCAATATGCAAAACAACTGACATTCAAGAGACTCATAAATGTTCACTGATGACGTATATAAAGTTTAAAAGTGATTACTGAGTTTAAAAATGATTATTTTATTCACGATTTAATCGACACAACTTACAAGACTGAGTTCAAAATTCATTATATTCAGAAAAATGTGATTTAAAACTAAGAGATGTCGAAACAACCATATATATTACTTGCATATTTTTGATGGATTGACATCTTAAACATTTGGTGTTATATTTTTTGTCTTGTTTTGTTACATTTTTGTTAGTGATGCATTTTGCACATGTGGAGGAGCTTAAATGTAAAATGGCACTCTGCATTAAGAATTGAACACGTTGAAGAGTAACATAAGTCTGTGATGTGTGTTTTGTCATATTGGAAGAGTTCTTAAGTAGGTTTTGAACATGAGTGTATATAACGCATTGTGTGAATGAGAACGCTTGTTTAATTTGATACATTTATTGAAATGGCTTAGTGTAACACATACAATATGTCACAATATGTATATTGCATTGCCGTGCACTGATAAATTAATTACTGTATAATTATTATTAATGTACTGTATTTTGAATACTTAGTATTTTGCTGAAAAATAACAGCAACGTCTTCAGTGGAACCTGTAGAGAAAAATGTTGTTAATGTTATGAGTTAAAATGTTATACTTACCTATTACCTGCAAAAGAGAAAAAAAAAGGTTAAAGTAATTAAAGAAATCACCAGAACACTGCCAGATTGTAAGCGTTGTCACTCTACAGTTTACCAGTCTAAGACTGGTAACCAATGCATTTAATGAAATTAGCTAAGAATTTCACAAGTGGATCTTCCAAGCCAACTAAATAAGGGAAACTCTAATCTTTCCACCACTGGGGATGTTTTGTAACAGCTATTTTTGTTAGACTCTAACGGGAACGAAAAATGTTTCATAACAGCTCGATACTGATTTTATTCACTGCCCCCACTTTAGATCAAACAAGACTTGATTATGTGTCATGAAGACAGGAAGGAGGCTATGTTGTAGCTCTGCCATGCCTGTCTACTTCTGCATGGATGTTTTGCTTAATGGCTGGAAGGATTGAAGCTGTTCCACCATGCTTCAAAAGAAATGGGGACACTTGTGTATCTTAATTACAGGATGTAACGACGCCTGTCTGTTCACATGACGCACTCATTCAAAATCAAATTGAGTTTCAGAAGAGGATCTGAGGAAAATTGTATCTTATTCATATCAGGTAATTAACACAGAGACACATAGCACCTGCCATGAGTGTTAGGATATTGAAATGAAAATGATCATTTTTGCTGTTTACTCAAGTTTATTAGATTTTATCCAAGCAAATGGACAGGATGTGTTCACTAATGGAGATCTTTGAGGGATTTATAGAACTTTCCCACTGCCAGTCGTATTGACTGAGTACACAAACATAACACTGAAAGTACCTGTGTATGCTGGGTTTTGGCCTTTGCTCTTTTCCTTGCTCTTGTTCTTGCCATGACTCAATAGCCTTGAAAATTCTGGACTAAAGCTGCATTCAACTAAATGTCATAACATGGAATTCCCGAGCTCTGACTAGGAAAACCAAAGAAAATGCCCCCTCAAGTTGTAATTCCTACCTGGATCATCAGTAAACAAAGTTCTTTATTTTAAAATGAGTTCTATATACTTACATATATAGTAGTATCTGCTTTAGATCAATCAAAATACAGACATATTAGCTTGTAAAATCTATAGCATTGACTATAGAGTTCACTGCTTTAATGCTAGCTGGCTAGATTGTTGTTAACAAAAGATGAACATACAGGCATCCATGTTTTTTCCCCGCTTTATAGCTCAAACACACTAAAATGATGTATTTCTGTGTTCTGGCTCCCTACTTCCAAGTTAAGTTAAACGCAGCATTGATAACTGTAAACAGAACGCAACAGGGGGACAAAACGATCCCGAAAATAAAGGTCCATAGATTGCCTAATATTCATTTTTATATAAAGAGTAGCTGAAATTATGGCCTTCACAGTATAAAAATTGATCTCACGAAAATTGCAGATGATTTCAAAGATATGAGGGCTATCTGCCCTGTGTTTGAGTTCATGACTATGTCATTGAATGGTAAAAAATATGGATATAGGAACAGTTTTATATAATTGCACTCAAAGAGCTAATGTTAGCCACACAGGTAACATTATCACTGAGGATCACAAACGTTTATGAATATAAATTTAAAATCCTCTCATAAATCCTGTAAGGTTAACCCCTATGTTAGCTAGTTGGTTAATGTTAGTGGTAAAGATTATTAATGTTTATGTATATGACTTAAATTCCTCTCAGAAATCCTGTCAGGTTATCTTATCTTAGCTAGTTGGCTAATTTTAGTGTAAAGATTATGAATGTTTAAGCATATGACTTAAAATCCTCTCAGAAATCCTGTCAGATTGGCTCATTGTAGCTTGCTGGCTACCATTAGCAGTAATGATTATGAATGTTTACTTAAACAACGTAAGATGCGGTGTGAAATGCTGTCAGATTTGCTTATGTTAGCTAGCTGAGTAGCTTTAACAGTAAAGAGTATGAACATTTATGAATATGACTTTAAAATACTCTCAGAAATCCTGTAAAGTTAACCCCCATGTTAGCTAGTTGGTTAATGTTAGCAGTAAAGATTATGAATGCTTATATATATGACTTAAAATCAACATTCAAACCAAATCAAATTAACAAATTAACAGTCAAATTAACAGTAAAGAGTATGAACATGAAACCCTGTCATGTTACTTCATGTTAGCTATCTGGCTACCTTTGTTCCCCCTAAATTTAACATTTGTAACATTATATATGAAATCTTTAATATACAAAATGCTATGATTTTGCCATAATTAATCCATGTTTCCCAGCAACTGTAGATTACGTTGGACACACACACATTGTTAGCCTATGGAAGAACAACCACTGATGTGAAACCTAAGAAATTGTGGCCATGTAAAGGGGTAAGCCATCTTACAAAAAAATCTAAACCAGAATATATGTAACTCTGACCCTAGTCCATACTATATAAAGTTATATCTTATAGTAAGGCTATAGCTTATTCACCAGACTTTTTCTGAATAGAATATTTACCATTTCTATGCAGCATCAGTCATTATGAATACCGTTATGACCCTTATATTGCATGTTTCACCCCATCTCTGTATAAAGAAATGAATTATTAATGTGAAAATAGGCATACAGCGTGAGTATGTGAGAGAAGCAGGATCATAAGCTATGGGGGTGAAATTTGTGACTCCATCAAAGTTCACCCTGTGACAGGTTTATGGGTGGTCCAGGGCTCTTATAACGGACTATAAATTTCCTCTCACAGTAGCGAGAGCTGGCAGCTAAATAAAAGATGAGTGCCGGAACATGAGACTTGTCAATCTGCCATTATACATCCCTCCCAAAGCACTGACCAAAGGAGGGTGAAGGAGCATGAGCAGAATGAGTAAAGCTCTCCGACGTTGGAAACAGGAACAAACCCAACCCACCTGAGGGGTCTGACATGGCTACAAACCTGAAGGTGGCCAGGGAAGCGTGATGCCATTACAAAGACAATAATACTGTAGAGAACAAATGACTGCTTTGAGACATATGCAGTAGTGTTCCAAAGTGTGATCTACTAAAAGTCATGTTTTAATGTCATTTAGCTCCTATATCTGTAGCTATCTTAGCTAAATCTACAACTAATAGCTGATATTGGACCAATTAGTACAATTCGTAGGTGTGAGTTATTAGGCCCTGTTTATTATCATAAACACAACACATAAAATAAGAGCAAAAGTTGGTGCACATAGGCAAGGCCATAACCAGGATCAAAATTTTAGTGCAAAAATGTGATTCACTTCAAATTTAATGTGAATGTGTACTATACCAAGTGCTACTTTCTAATCAATGTTATGGTATACTTCCATTTTAGCATAAACTCCTCTGACTCCACTGCCTGATTGCTGAAAAAGCATCCATGAAATATACCATCAGCTAACGTTCCTGCAACTAGCAAGCTGATTTGAGTAGCATTGTTACAAGTAGTTTGCATTTTACAAACCACCTGTCCTCATAAACACTCACATTATACCACACAGTATGTTCTCACATATACTTGTGTAGCGTGTGTGTTCTGTGTTTTTTCTTGTTTTTGACAATAAATTCTCAGAATTCCAAAATCCTTGCCAGGTCAGGTCCTCATTTATTGAATGTGGGCAACAGATAAATGGGCATTTGAGGACTCATGCAGCAATTAAATCAAATCATAAAGCAATATACAATGCACTGAGAAAGCTCACGCAGACTGGGAAGGAGCAAAATGTTTTCGCAGAAACTCAATTTAGGAACATAAACAATAAAACATCTACCTGGACAACAGATAAATGGGCATTTGAGGACTCATTCAGCAATTAAAGAGTGTGCGGCAGCAACGCACGATGCTGAGAAAGATAGAAATTGCCCAGATTTCAGGTTAGCAAAATGCATATGTGTACATCACAGAAGGACTTATAATCACAAATACACAGATATATAAAGTGAAATTGTCAGTTACCTGAAATATGTGTCTAATTGAAACACCACTTGTGACTCACAACTCTTGCGACCTATCGCTGAGAAAGCTCATGCAGACTGGGAGGGAGCAAAATGCGCAAATTCTCCAAATCAGCCTGGTGCGAGAGAGAAAGAGGAAACCCAAATATGGTCATGGCAAGTGGAATCACAAAATATTCTTGTCTAAATGCGCACCTGCTACACTCACACATAACATATCTATGTCAGATGTTAGCCTATAATATGTGCTAGGTTTATCTATGGGCAAACCTCCTGAGCTGCTCTGAGGTCAGTTGGGAACCTGTCATCACTGCTGATTTGAATGTTCGGAAGATCTTGGAATGTTTTTCTGTATAGTAGACTGCATTTTGCCACCACATTATCAAGACGTTGCTGTTTCCATATTGAATTTGAAAAATGGAGATTCTACATAGGAGAAAGAAAGAAAAAATGAAACCTTCCAAAACTGTCCTTATAGCTATTTACAGCTATGCTTGTAGTTGAAGTAGATATATTTTTGCAACATTGGTGCAAGCAATAATCTGGCAAAAAGAGAAGTGGAGCTGAGATAGATTGAATAATTTTTCAAGACAAGTTGGTGATCTCAAGCAAATCAGGTTCTCACAGTGGCTTTTATGTAATAATGAACATATTTATTTTATTTATAGCTATTTTAGTTGTAGAAATTGTTTTTTTATTTACATGTCAGTGATCTAGGACAATTCATTTATATATTGGCTAATTCCTCATTTGTATGATGGCAACATATTGGTGAGTCTGGTATTTAATTTGTTTTGTTTGTTATTTGATATGGAAAAAAAATAATATCATGTATGCAGTTTGGAGGTAAACAATGCAAATCTACAAAACTGGGTGGTAAGAAATGGGATAGGACCTTTGTTTAAAGTCAGGAAAATCTGATTTTTCTATGACAGATGGTAACATACAGCAGGGTGCTAACATCCATGGTTTAGTTGTAGCATGTACATTTTTTGAACCCTCACCAATGTGATATGAGAGTCCTGAAAAAAAAAAAAAAAGCTATTTCGGCTAGGGTAGGATAGTTCACCTGCTAGAAATACTAATCACTGCTCCTGGTAGTGGTTACTTTTACTTTGCACTGACTTTATCTTGGTTAACTTTGCAATGTGAATTCATAAACCTTGGTTTTATGAATCGATAGAAAACAAGAGACCAGGTAGACTCTGTTTGGTAAACATGCAGGGGGAAATGTACTGTTTACCATTTAGCATGGTGTTAGCACCTCATCTACCAGGATACGCTAGGCTTTTTGCAGTAAAATTCTGTTTTCTCTCTCTGTCTGCTAGAAATTTCTTTTTATCTCTTTTTATCTTGCCAACTCTATGCAGAGTAAACCCATACGCACAAGCGGATTGAAGATTCATTTAATTTTAAATAGCCCCCCCCCAGATTTATTTAAAAAGCAACACTGAGTTACATCCAACCAAATTAGCCAAATGTCAATGTTATACTGTTAAACGATTCTCACACCTGTGCAATAACAGACCATTGTATTCATAAATAATGAAATTTAAAAAAAAAAAAAAACATACTTAGGTGTATTCATAATATTTCAATCAATGTGTAGCAAGTTTTTATGGGGAAAAAAACATTCTAGAAGAGTCTGTTGGAATATTCAGTTTGTTTTGGTGTTTGTCCATATATGAATTGCTAACCTGCTCATAACCCTCTTCATATAATATTACTCAGAACATGTTAGGAATAGAAAATCAAGCTCTGGGAGGGAAAAAATAGAAGAAAAATAAGAAGAGTCTTCTATCGCCGGCTCAAGCTCAGAGAATGACTCACCCTGGCTGGCGTAGGAGAAGTAAGCGTGGGGTGTGGATTTCAGACACACAACAAATGAAAACATGCTCTGCGCCAGATTTTTGAATTAGCAGTGGCATTCTTAGGGATGTTATGATCCCCTGTGTGAAAGGAGGGACTCAGGGTAGTGCAGGTTCAGCTACGCTCAGGAGAGATGAGAGGTTTCGTGCATGAAGCTTATTTTTGTTCTAAAATGAAGCTTGCACATGGAGTGACATCGCATCTAAAGGGTTGGGGGTTCAATTCCCGCCCTGTGTGCATGGAGTTTGCAGGTTCTCTCCATGCTTCGGGGGTTTCCTCTGGGTACTCTTGTCTCCTCCCAGTCCAAAGACATGCATTGTAGGCTGATTGACATCTCAAAATTGTCCGTAGTGTGTGAATGAGTGTGTGTTTATGTGACTGTGCCCTGCGATGGGTTGGCATCCCGCCTCATGCCCTGAGTCCCCTGGGATAGGCTCCAGGCTCCCCATGACCCTCTGTAGGATAAGTGGTACAGAAAATGGACGGATGTATGAATTAAACTATAAGTTGAATTAAAACAAAAGTAATTTCTTATCTTGTTTTTTTAATAAATTTTCCACTGTACTGTATGTACAGTATATATTTTAATGTAGAGGTGAAGTGAAATGATATAAATAAACAAGAGTTTGAATTTGAGGTTTCCAAAAAAAAAACCAAAAAAAAAAAAAACATGGTCGTAAGATGCAGACAAGGTCAGTGGGCAAAACACAGGAATAAGAGATCAGATAAAAGGTAGACAATGTTATCTCTATCAATCTACTCAAGGTCAATATGTAAGCAGGCAGAGGTCAAAACCCTAGAAAACAAGATAAACAAGCTAAAAGAACCTATAAGACAAAGGATCAGACTGAGGAAGAGTATGCATGGTGCGCACAGCCTGTACAAGGCAAGGGACTCCAGGTATTCATGAATGATAGGTTTAGTAATGACTGGTTGAAGTCATTTACAGTGAGGGGAAATAAGTATTCAAACACTCTTGTGATAAACAAAGATATGTTTAAAAAATGAAATTGACAGGGGAAAAATTATTAGCACACTAAGATTTCACAAGATTTCAAAACACGCCCTCAGACTAATGATAAAGGAAATAAATGAGTAATTATCTCATTTAATTTTCGAGTTTGTTCTAATTTATTAGATCAAGTTACTCTGGATTTCTGTAGTACTTAAAGTTGTGTTGTCTTTCATGACTTTGTTAAGATGTTAGTGTTAGGTTTTACAGTGTAAGAAAGAAGCAAGCAGTTACTCGAAAGGATTTTCAGGATGACCTGAAAGCAGCAAGAATAATAGTTGAATTTATAAAAATGACCCCGTTCAAAAGTTTACATCCACTTGATTCTTAATACTGTGTTGTTACCTGAATGATCCACAGCTGTGTTTTGTTGTTTAGTGATAGTTGTTCATGAGTCCCATGTTTGTCCTGAACAGTTAAACTGCCTGCTGTTCTTCAGAAAAATCCTTCAGGTCCCACAAATTCTTTGGTTTTCCAGCATTTCTTTGTATTTGAACCCTTTCCAATAATGACTGTATGATTTTGAGATCCATCTTTTCACACTGAGGACAACTGAGGGACTCGTATGCAACTATTACAGAAGGTTCAAACACTCATTGATGCTCCAGAAGGAAAAACCATGCATTAAGAGCCGGGGGGTGAAAACTTTTTGAATTTGAAGATCAGGGTAAATTTAACTTATTTTGTCTTCTGGGAAACATGTAACTATCTTCTGTAGCCTCTGAAGGGCAGTACTAAATGAAAAAATATGATATTTATGCAAAATAAGAAAAATGTACACATCTCCATTCCGTTCTCCATTCAAAAACCTTTATTTTTCAAAAGTTTTGTTGATGTTGTGTTTGTGTTGTTGCTGTTTGTTCCATAGTCTCGCACATAGTCTGCGTTTTTTGCCTTGCGTCTCTGGTTTAGGTTTTTGATTCTTGTTTTCACTGTTTTGTTGTTTGTTTGCACCATTTATCAATAAATCTGCGCTTGCATCCACCGTTGCCGACTCCCTATTCGTGACAGCAATAAAGCACGCCAAAAACATTTTCATTCCTGCACCCCACACAAAACCCCTGCTCAAAAAGAAGCACGGGGATCTGCATCTAAAATGTGCATGAGCATTTAGGCAAATCAGAACTTCTTCTGGAACAAATGACAAGACAAAAATAGAACTGTATGGCTAAAATTCAGCTTGTCATGTTTGGAGAAAGAAGAGGGAAAGAAACATGAATGAAGCAATGTACAGGGAAATATAAGAGGAGAATATAATCTCAGTGAATCTTAGTAGTAGATGGAGGTTTCAACAAGACAATGAACAAAACAAAATCATGGACCCTATGGCTATACCACTTTGAGAACCACTGCTATTTCTACGTGTCATTGTTTATGATTCCTGATTGTATTTTGCGTTTGTGTGCCTGAGGCTTTATTATTAAATCATACTTGTGTTTGCATCCTGGTTGTCTTGTTCCATTTGCTATAACATATGTGAGTCTTCGAGTACTGAAGAGCACATTCTCATGTGGTGAGCATTGCAGATGAAGTATATTGACTTGACCTGTTCACCCTTGGAATGATTAGCCTGGCAGACTGCCGATGAGATTCAGCTCTTCCTTTTACACCGTAATATGCGTAGCCATGGAAATGGCTTGCTTCATATTTGAAGGGTGTGTAAGTTTAATACACCGTGCTGCATTTAATCCACAAAGACCAAAAACAGGGGATTATTGTGGATAATACATGTTAGTGACACATACAAGATGTGAGCAAAAGAACTGTATAAAATATGTAGGCACTCAGTGTAGTAGTATATTAATATTTATTACTTAATGTTAAGGTCAAACATGGGTTGTTAATCATTAATAGTAGCAAATGCATTCAGCTTTAGACTTCAGGATGAAAAATATCATGAGGTTGCAAAAACAGCAACAACAAAAAAAAACCTTCCCATGACTTTTAGCTCAAAGTAAATGAGTCACTGTAAAAAAAAAAAAAAAATGTAAAGAAAAAAAATCATTGAACTGCCTTATATGGTCGAGAAGTAATTTGCCTTTGCAAGTCACAGTGTAGTGTGGCTGAATATGCTATTATTGTTTCATGAATAAAAGAGTCTATATATCAAAGTTGAGCAAAGACAGCAGGCAAAAAGAAGGACCGGGGAGTGAACATCTCACCGTTTCTCAAAGAGCTAACATGGGAACATTGATAATTCAGGAAAAAGAGCCAATAAATAAATAAATAAATAAATAAATGACACACAAAGTCTATTTAGGTAACTTTTTTTTATCAAAGTATTTTGGATGTTTTCAACTTTATCTCATGTAATATTTATAGGAGTGAGAGAACTTGACTTGGATATTCGTATAAATGAAATTTCTAAAATTATCACGTGTGGGCTGAATTTTATTAGGAGGGTTCCAATATTGAGTCCTCATAAGGCGTTCTTAAGCATTACATACATCTTTTATAAAGCAATACTGATTTACGTTAAATTTTAATGTAGAATCGGACTTTCATGACTGTCATTTTTATCCTTAGCTTCTAAGTTAGTATTACTTTGGCTTTAAGACATCTCCTGTGAAGTAAGGCAACTATCATGTTACCTTCAGGAAAGTGTATTTACTGAATCCGCCTCATGGAATTGGATGTTAACCAATATGCTGTTATTAAAAAGAAAAATAATGAAGGTACTTACAAGTACTGCACATTTAAGCAATGTGAATTGTTGCCAGTTTACAAGTGTGAAACAATGTTGAACTAACAGATTTCTAGCTTGTTAGCTGAAGTTAGCCAGGTGACATTCTCAGGCTAATCTCAGCTAAGTAACATTAGAACAGCATTTGTCTATTTACTGAGTATTTACTGGAGTTATTTAAAAAAAAAAAAAAAAAAAACAAGAATAAGGAAACACATAAATGGCATAATTGGATAATGTGTGTTAAGAGAAAAAAATAAGAGTATGAAGCCATGAAAGAGCAGTACTACTGGAATTAGCAAGTAACATTAATATCACTTAGATGTACTTTCTGGCCATTATGTTATCATCACGTCATGTATTGCTTGATCTGTTGAAAAATATATAGTAATTTGAACAAAAATTATGTTTTGATCAATTTCATATTAAGCAAGGAAGAATAAAATCACATCATCCCTAGCCTTAACCCTAGTTTTTATAAATGTTCCACAAATGTTAGCCAGGCAACATTCTGAAAAGGCTAGAAAATAATTTGTGTAGTTACTGAGTAAGCAGTAGAAGATGACGGAAAAAAATAATAAAAATAAAACAGGAATGAAGTGTCACATAAATGCCAGGATTGGTAAATATGTGTTTACACTGTCTTCTTTTAAAATGCTAGCTTCCTTTAAGCGGCCAAGATAAACACCCTTTCCTGAGCTCAAGTGCTTTGTTTTTTTCCCCTAAGACATTAGTCTGTTTAAAAAGGCTGGGCGTAGAGGGGAAGAGCAGTGAATTTGATTCAAATTGTGATGCAGAGGCTAACTGAAGGTTTAGCCATGGGGTGGGAAAGGACAGAGAGAGTGGAGACGAAATTTGGACGAATGTGAAGAATGATTCGAATGTCATGTTAATAGCATTTATTCACAGTCAGTACATTATACAATTACAAGGAGCTCTATGCAGATGGGTTTTGGTCCAGAACACAGCAGCAGACATGAGTTAGAGTCATCAGAGGCAAACTTGGCCTTTAGCACTCAGTCCACAAAAACAAATTCAACAGCACGTAACCTTTATCTTTAAAATTAAGTTAATTGGAGGACATGTTGCACTGATCACTTAGTGTTCAAGACATTGTTTTGGAAAGAAAAAAACATAAAATGGTGTACTGTTACAGGAAAATTATCAATGATGGGCTGGTGTGATGCGGCCCGACGTGGACTGTAGTTACTGTTACCACCCTGGGGTTAATAATTTTCCTATAACAGCATGCCATGAAGTGTGCAACAATAATATCAAAAACATATTGATCATAAATTCACAAACATAGCTAGAGCTAACAACATAGACAAAGCTGATGTTAACCATCATAAGCTACATTATGATAACAATACCAGACAACGGTATTCAATCAGAAATCAAACTACAAATCCAACTGCAAAACAAGTCTGACTGATCTTCACGTGCACTGGGAAGAATGTTAGCTAGCTTGGTCGAGCTAAACAGAAATCAAACAGTAATAAACAGTAATAAATATAAACTCAGCTAGCTCTAACTCCTGCATAAAGTGCTCCATACAATGTAAAAAGCTTTTATCTGTAAATAAAGAGAGAGGTGTTAGTGATTCTGACATTTCTAGAAAAAAAAAACCTAGTTGACAATCTAAATTCAGTTCAATTCAGTGAAATCAATCTGTCAATCAGTCAGTCACCCCACTGAGACAACAATGCCATTGATGTGACTGTCTTAGCTCAGGATATGATTAGCTCAGCTTCCTCTGGTAGCCATGCTGAACCTAGCATTGTTGTTGTTCCTCTTTCAGCTGCTCCCATTAGAGGTTATCACAGGGGATCATTGGTTATTTGACAGCTTTCACACCAGATGCTCTTACTGACGCATCCCTCCCCAGTTTTATCCGGGCTTGGGACCGGCACTGAGAGCGTACTGTTGCAAAAGTTAACCACAAGTCCTCCAGGGACCTGAACCTAGCCACAATACAATTCCACTATTAAACTCTCAGAAACCAATGAGCATGTTGTTAAATAGCTTGTCATAAGAGGAATCAAATTTTTTGAGCAAACTTGAGCCTGATGTCTCTACATTTCCGGCTATGCGTCTCTATGGAAAACATCTTAGGAGACATATGACTCATCAAAGGTTTTTCATAAGGACCTGTGAGAGTGATCAAACTCCAGCTGGATATTTTTGAAATTCATACAACAGCCTAAAAATATTTTTCACAGAGTCATATGGAAATCTCTGAAGGTTAGGCATCAGGCATACTATTAGCCTTAGAAACCTCAAAGCTGAACAGCTTTTAGGCTTTAAAGCATCTCTCTCTCTCTCTCTCTCTCTCTCTCTCTCTTTCTCTCTCTCTCTCTCTCCCTCTGAGGGATCTTAGGATCTGTCTTTCCTTTCTTGCTTTTCTCTTAATGAGCCCTGTAAGATGGGCATTAGTCTGGCTATCAACACAGGATTCAAACTGAAAGGCTTAAGCACTTATGGTGTCTTTACAGGCCAGAATTCAGGTCCTTGGTAGAAATTAGGGATGCAATTTGGAGTAAACAGAAAGTGGGTTCTAAACAGATATGAATACAGATTTTTTTTTTTTTTTTTTTTTTGAATGCTTGCCAGAAAGGCTCACAGGGCATCTACTTGAGAGTAGAGGTGTGCTGGAATAATGCAGGACAGCAATTTCAAGCAGTCAGATATGAGGCTCACATGATTTTAATCAACATGAACATGAGCTAGTGCTGCACGATGCATTTATAGCAGTCATTCCTTCATCCTTAGTGAATGCCTGGTCAGGGTCACAGTGTTATAAAATAGAATACTAATTTGTTTGGATTTTGGGATCTAGAACCAATTAAGTTTGTTTGAAAATATTGCAGGTACAAACAGAAATAATAACTGTGCGATTGGGATTTAAAAAAAAAAAAAAACACATCTTGCACATCTCTAGTTGAGACCAGTTATGAACACGAGTGATGTAACTTAGGTTGAGGAACTGTCAGGGCCACAATTTACATGCTGGTTTTGTTACCTCTGAGGTTTTTTTTTTTCCTGGGGATAGTCATAGAGTTCATTAAAAAAATAAATAAATAAACAAAACACTTCTGTTTTAGGCCATGCCCACTTTAGGTTTAACTCCAAATACTAAATACAGAAATTTGGAGAACAGTACAGATACTCATCGTGTCATTGCATTGCACCTTCTTCTTCTTCTTTCGGCTTTTCCCTTCAGGGGTCGCCACAGCGAATCATCACTCTCCACCTATCCCTATCTTCTGCATCCTCAACACTTGCACCCACTAGCTTCAAATCCTCATTTATTACGTCTATATTCCCATATATACATTGCATCCCTAGTATAAACGTAGTTATTATATATTGCCCACAGAGAAAAAAATCTTTGCTCCATTGCTCTTGTATAAAAAACTGTCATTAGAAAAAAAAATAATAGGTTTTTTAGAATGATTTCCTGATAATCTCTCTGGTAAAATTTGTCCAACAAAGGTGCTTGGTTTTTTTTGGTATTGGTGTTATAATTTGGTATAAACACTATTTATAATATGTTATGTTAAGAATTCATAATGATTAATAAAGACATCTATAAAGTGTATTGCATTATCATAACTAATTCTAACAATCTTATAAATGCATTATGGTGTCATGGTGGTGCTGAATGGTGCAGAACTACACTACCCATCAGCCCCTGCATGTCACATGATCTTTCCACATGGTCCCTGATCACTCACACCTGTTTCCTGTTTCACCTAATTAGTGTCACTATTTAAGTTCTGGATTCTGTGGCTGTATCTGAATATCTCTTCTACACTAATATACAGTAGGTGAAAAGCAGTGTATGTGTGCCAAAGGAGTAGTATGTCTGAATTCTCAGTATTAATAAAACAGTAGGTAAGAAAAACCCAGATGACCCACTGCTTCTGCTGAGATTCTGCAGTATGGAAGCAATGGACACTATGCTATCCCATAAGGCAACAGGACTGGTGTGGAAGAGCTGTCAGAATTAAAGAGTGGCGGAAGGCAGCTCGTCAGCTCTTTTTTTAAGTGTAAGTGCTATCAGTATTAAACTTTCCTTTTTCCTTGTGGTTAAACTGTACTTGTTTAACATGAGTAAATTGCAAACTTGTTGAAGGTTTAAACAAGGGGAAAAAAGATAGTATTCATACCATACACATACTGATCAGTATGTACTGTATCAACAGCTGAGCAGTAGGTACTGAGCCATATGCAGTACATACTGTCACCATATGCAATTTGATGCAGTCTTTGTCTCGCTGTCATGCTTTTGTTGTTTGTTTGTTGTGTGTACCATGCTATTGCTTATAGTTGGTATATTTCTTGACTTGCATTCATAGTTCATGTTGACGGTTCCTGTTTTTGCTGTTTTGTTTGTACTTTCCACAGTAAGTCATGTGCATTTGCATCTGCTTCCACTACCAATTCCTAACATGCAGCATTTTATGAAAGTGTTTGTAGTTCATTATGACTATGACCTTCATAACCTAAGGAAGTAAAAATTAATTAACCCCCCC
>CM040994.1:15743177-15770855 GCA_022985145.1 Pangasius djambal
ACTTTTCTTGCTCATTTCCTGGTCCTGGATTCCAGCATGCAAAAAAAAATTTGACCCTTTTCACCCTGGCTATCATTTAGGGCAATTAGAACACACCTATTCAGCACATTCACTAACTGGTGACAAAACTGCAGCCTTGGTTTTCATACAAACCCAACTCATTTGTTCAACTCTGCCTCATTTAAGTTGCATGAGAATCTATACATTTGAGCTCATTTTCTCTAAATTCAATTAATGTTTCTTTAGAACAGTTCAATATTCTTGTTTATGGTTGTCTACATTTGTTTCACAATGAGTTTTAGGTTGCATGGGAAAGATTTCATAATTCTCCTATTTTTTCAAATTCAGGGCTGAAATCCATGCCCAAGAACTAGTGTCCTTATTAATTATGATCTCCATCAAGGAGAAAGTGAACCAGTTTAAATGGTGGTATATCACAGGGTGTGTATTTGATCAGTTTAGACATTTGCCCTTAAACCATCAATCTCTTGCAGATTGACTTGATCAGTGAATGGGGTATTGAATAAACCAGCTCAACTGTATCTACAGTAAGTCTAAAGTCTTTAGCAGAAGGAAAAGTACACTTCAGAGTGGACTTGAATACAAGTGAAAGTGTAAATAACAATTTTAGTGTTCAGGTAAAGAACATTTTGTTCAAAATGTATCCTGTTTTTCAAACCCTGTAGCTCTCGCACAATCTGAAACTTGATTGTTAACTCAAAACAGTACAACAGTTAAAATAATAGGATTTTGAACAAACTAACTGGAATAAAATACAAGTTAGTTATGATTGGCTAAGTGCACCAAGAATTAAATTTAGTATAATCAAACATTTGTTGACCTGAGTTTTATATTAATTCTAGTTACAGCATGTCATTTTAAAATTGGCTTAACAAATAAGCTATTAAAAGCTTAACATTTGATTAAAAACTTTTATTTGAGAAACTCTCATTTGGAAATTTAAACTACTCCTAATTAAAATTAAAACTTGATTTTAAAGCAACAGAATTAAAAGTATTGAACTTTTATTATAATAAAATATAGAAGGTATTAAGGTAATATTTTACAGTTTATCTTCACCCTGATTCAACCTTATAATCCTGAGGTCACAATGTAAGTGAGGGGAAAAGTCCAAGCTGTGCTTTGGTAAAGACTAAAGTCAGGTCACATTAAACTTGAGCCACCATAATAACTGTCAACTGGATGTATATGTGGGGACTGAACACAGCAGGATTCGTGTCCTCTCAGTCTGGGTCCATAAACTGAATGGTGTATGAATGTGCGCAATATTGTAATCTGTTGCAGCTTTCAGGCCCTGAATCCTCACATAGCCTCAGAGCCAAAAGAAACAGCCTGTGTGTGTGTGTTTGCATGTTTATGCATGTGCTATGGCTGCGAGATGAAGCGAATGAGCAGAAATCACTTGGCACAAACGCGCCACTCCGGCAAATTCAACAACGTAATGGCCCGTGTTCCACCGAAATCCCAGTTTCATGGGAATTGACAGCTGGGAGTGAAATAAAGACTTGATGTTGGGAGCAATTGAAACAGTTGTCCATGACTATCTGCTGTCATCACCATGTCGTTTTCCTTGCAGCACCATGGACAGCCGATCGATGATTGAGTGGATGTCATCCATCAAGCACAGCACTATCAAGCTTCTCGTTAGTGGAATTATTGAACCGTGTTGCAGTTTGAGTTTGTCAAGTGTTGGTGGGATTTGAATAATGCCCCCGCCATGTAGTGTTTGATCTATGGGTTCATTTCTCTAGCTGACAAAGACTAACAGTGTCGGCAGTATAATAACAGGATTGAATATTAATGTTGAATTGATCCTATTGGACTTGAATCATTTTCCTGTTTGAGAATGAATTACTGCAATCATGGGATGTAAATCAATGCCACATTGACCTTTCCTTGTGTAATATTTATGAAAGTCACTGTTGAACATCTCATGTCATACCTCTAATACATGGTTCATCAATTCCTGTCTTGGAAGTATGGAGTCCAACAGTTTGACCATTTCCTTGCTCAAAGCAGTGATTACCCATCACATTACAGTGAGGGAAGAATTAGAGGAAGGAGGCAATTGTGAATGATGTGGGGTGTTTTTTTGTTTGTTTTTTTTTTAGGGCAAATCCAGAAATCCTTGTCACAGTCCAAAACAGGATTTAAACATGAGCACATGGCGTTCATTGAAATGGCAACTGTGACACCAAGGGTTAACCCATGTCAGAATCCTCCCATTAATGCCTGGCTGAATGCTGCAGTAGAGACAAAAAGGGGGTCTTGGATCCCTGGGCAGACTGTAATCTGTTGGTAGGAGAACCAGAGGATAGTTTTGGATGAGAGTTGCTGAGACATCTGCAGGTGGTAGCATGGGAATTGGAGTGGCTCATCTGTGAAGAACGGAAGCAGAGTGAGACTGTCCTCTGCCAGGATGAGATGGAGGGATGGCATCTTTTGCAAAGATGGGAGGTGGAGCAGCAGGCTCTTTTGTGAAGAAGGTGGTGCAAGATGGGCCTCAGTTGGAGTAAGAGCATCCACAGTTTGGGCAGGCAGGTCCATGGTGTAGACAGGTGGAGCCCTGGAGACAATGGGTGGTGGTGCCTTCTCCAAGGTCATGCTTCATTTAGTCATGCTCCCTTTGTGGGACCTTGAACCAACCAAGCTGATTGTAGGAAGCTCAGAGGCTGATTGCCCCATGGGACTGTCTGAGAAGGGCTGCCAAATCTATGGTGGTTTCTACACCTGTGCCCCTGTGTCCAGATTTTCAGGCCCACCCCTGAGCTCTGCCAACTAGCTGTGATAACATGAACATCACTGTCTCTTTCTAGTAGGCTTAGGATCTGCCTAATTTTAATCAAATTAATTCAGAGGCTTATGTGACTTCAAGTCAGGAGAAGCCAGCCAGTCATGCCTCTGGAAGAGCCACATCATGTTTCCTGTAGGGTCTTGTACTTCACGCTGAGTCACTGATCAAACCAATGATGGGACAAGTTATACAGGACCAAAGGAGAAACCAAACATGAGTACATGGCTTTCGTCACCATGGTAACTGTGATGTATGTCTGCCAAATGCCATAAATGTAAATGTAGAGACATACATGCACACCAATTATTTACTAGTCTTCCAGTAGAAAGTGTATTTGAGCAAGGAAATCACCAAACACTTCTGGACTCTGATGCTTCAGGGCTGGAATTGATTACCATTTCTCTGTGATGTCCAGTCTTTGTACTTGTAGCTGTAGCACCACCACATTCTCCCTCCTCATCCTATCCTCCCAAGCTGCACACTTTTACACATCATAGCCCACAACCCAGTTGTCTTGCTTTCTTTAGCCATCTTTCTCCAGGAATGTGACAAGAGTGAAACTCCACCTAAATCCTTAATGGCACCACAGTGACTGTCTTCTCCCTTCTCAAATGGCCTTTAAATGTTTTCGATCAATTAAGTGCAACACCACTGTTGCCACATACTCCAACCTCATTCCAGGCAAAGAAGACTGTACATCTGAAATGAATCTCCAAAGGCTTGTCCATTGGGGTGCAGGCAATCTTGGATGGAGGTTATGGGCTGAGCTTGGCTGATTATATATGGCAAACTACCATCAAAACTGAGATGGAAAAAGTCGTTAAATGTGGCCATTCCAGCAAGTGTGATAGACCACCCAAGGAGCAGCAAATGGTCCACAGCAAATATATTTGGGTTGAGACCAACAATCAAGGGAAATGGCCACCTAGGAGAAGGGGAAATTGCCTAGGTGCCTTAACTAATAGGTTTAATACAAACCATCAAAACAATGCACTAACACATCAGTGCCACATGAAGTTTTAGTCATTGAATGACTAAACAGGGGTTTATGACCTTGCAGTAGATACTAATAAAAAAGGTTGAATATTTCAGCAAAATATATTTTTAATGCAATGTCTGATTACCTCATGTCATACCCTTTGTGTGTGGTGCATTTTCATGAACAGTAGTAGCTAAAACTTACTTTTTTTAATCCACTATTCATTAGGATTTATTATTGAACTGGCTTAAGTGAAGTTTGTTAGAAATTCTAGTATAATGGACACAATTTGTTCTGCTTTTATTACCCATCCCTGTCCAGGTGTGCACAGGCAGCACAGTTTAGCAACAATATTTAAATTTCCTTTTAGTCTAATGCATCTTCTGCTTCATTTACTAGCATGCTTCAAGCAACACACCAAGTGAGACTGAAAGACAATAAAGTGTTTTTTCTTCTGTCACAGAGGTTTCAAATGTTAAACACCAGAGGAAACACTAAAGCAGTTTAAGTGCAATATTAAACAGTGTCTTTTGCTAGCATGCTATATATGGAAAATGCAGTATTTTCTTTGTTAAATCATTATTTTTTCACATTACACAGATAACTAGGTTATCTATATATGCTAGTTACTATAATCTTGTAAATACTTGGTGCACCTCTTTGACAAAATAACAAAAAAAACAATTTAAATAGGTCTTTGCACATTTACCAATATCTATCCATCCATTTTATGTACCACTTATCCTACACAGGGTCCCAGTGGAACCTGGAGCCTATGCCAAGGGACTCGGTGCACAAGGTGGGGGACACCCTGGACAGGGTGGCAACCCATCGCATGGCATATTTACCGATTATTTCCAACACAAATTTTATAGGACTTGCGATGAATGAGATTTTGATTTTATGTAGCTCAAGAAAAGATCAATACAAATTCAAAGGTCTGCAAATTTTATTGGATTTCAGTTGATTTCAGTTTGTTTGCAAATTAATGATTTAAGTTCTATGAAAGGGGCAGGGTCAGCAAACATGACTTCACTAACACCAGTTCAGGGTGTTGCTCCTCCCTGCCAGCAGAAGTTGCATGCTCTTGGGCACAGTTTCCTGTTCATGTTCTTAATTCACGTAAGAGCTACTTCATTGCAAAGTCATGCCAGTTCTCCAGTTGTGTAAGCTCTAAGTCTGGTTCATCTGTGTTAGCCTTGAATGTGTCAAATCTTTGCCTGTTCATTTCGTTATTCTTTGGATTATTGTCTGGTTCTGTCATCTGATACCTTATCTTGCTTTGACCCTTGCCTGGTCAACTATTTTGGCTTGTGTTTTATCAAAGCCTTCATGCATATGGATCCTATACTTTTACCTGAGTCCAGTGTGTTTACACATGAATCGAGTCATTGATTAGTTTATTTATTTTCAGTAACTACTTTACTTTATTCTGGCCAGAGTTGTGGTGGACTCCAGAGAACCTGGAAAACACCCACAGACCCAGGGAGAAGACTCCACACACAGTTATCTGAACTCTGTTTCAAACTTGGAACCTTAAACCTTAAACTTAAAAAAGGCAAAAACATAATTGATAATAATGAGGATTTGAGGATGTTGTACTTTTTCACTATAAAACACCACTTTACATTAATGCATCTCCCAACTCAGTAGACCATGTCCAAAAATGTACTCGTGCATGGCCAAGTTTCGAAAAACCATAAGTTGCCTCTCCACAAACATTCCTTATGTATGAAACCTTTTTTTTTTTTTTTTTTTCTTTCATCTAATGCAATGGCATTTCCCCTATTATTAACACGGGTCAGTACTTCAAAGAGGCACTGCTCCATTACAGGCTGGATTGAATGAGATCATTTAAAATAAATAAGTGAGAGGATGTCAGGCTGCTGGCCTTCAAGGAGATAAAAGCCACTTATAACCCTTTGCATGCTTTCAGGCCTATAGCCCAGAGCCTCCTGAGGGCCATTCAAAGCCCACTACAGTAAAATCCTTCCAAGTACTGAGCTAATCATGTGACACTCAGGAAAGAGTTCACATTTGCAAAATAAGAGCTTTGAAGGGAAATGTTCTGATTGTCCAACAGTTTAGTTAAAAATCGATATCATTTAAAAGTACAACTGCTCATGATGAGTTGCACATGAAGCAGAACAGACTAAACAAACACAAATGTTCTTGTTTTGTCCCATCTTAACTGCAGCTCTTTTTTTTTTTTTCTTTTTTTTTTTTTTTTTTGGAAATTATATACATGTTTATTATGGTCTAGTCCAGTGACTGCTGATCACAAGATTGATTGGGAAGACGAAGAAAATTAAACTGAAATGGCAAAATATTATGCTATTAATGGTCTTAACAAATCATACAAGAAGACTATATAAGTGAATTTTCCCTGTTTCTAGCTTTCCCCAAACAGTTCACTGCAGCAAAAGTAAACGAGCAAATGGTGGCTCAGGAGTGCATTTATTTGTTTATTCCTGCTAATTTTCTGACCAATGATTTAAGACCATTAAAAGCTTAATAGTTGCCATTTTGGGCTTTTTTTTTTTTTTGCGCTCCCAGGAGTGTATTATGGAACTATTATGATTGAGCACAGGCATAAAACTATTATGCATACACATTCACTGAAATAAATGTTTCCTACTGTTTTTCAGTCGAGTGTTTCAAGTATAGTAAGCAAGAGAAAAAGAGCTCTTTCATGTAATTTTACATGAATTTGTACATTAAATGGATAATGATTACTATCTACTTTTTATTTCTCCTCCAAAGGCATTTTTAAAAATTGGTGAATAAGAAAGTAATCCACCTTGTTGATGTCTATTCCATACTCTATTTAACTTATTAATGGTGATGATGTGTTATGGATGTGTCAGTGAAGTTAATATAAGAGCTTAAATAAATTATCCCCAATGGACACCAAACCTGGGGGTGTTTCACTCTAAACACCTGACACTGTTAACAACAGGCTGTGTGAATCTACAACCTGGTCTAGAAGGAAATCAGCCCCAGCCTGTACTTCATACCATTCTGTGTTTTTATTTAGGACCATACGTGGTGCTGTTCTGGGTGGGGTGTTTTTTTTTTTTTTTTTTTTGTTTGTTTTTTAATAAAAACTATGCAATTTATTAACAGCAAATAAGATGACATGGATGCCTTTAAGTCATTTTCTTGAAAGAGATAAAGGGCTTAGTCCATTTGTACTAGCCAGACCTGTTCATGTCATAATTGTACACTTTGAAGTCAAGTAGACCTGCTTCTTTCTTCTGACGCTTTGCAGCAATTATGTATTTGGTGGAGCCTAGACTCATACAACAGATGTTTTGTGCTTTCTGTTCAACATGGTAGCAGTGAGTAGTATTTTTGGCCTTTGTAAAGCGGGATCAAATCGCAGGCCCATCAATCAGAGGCTTTGGTTTTCAGCCTTTTCAAAAAATTATCTGTAACCAGAGTAAATAGAAAATGGGTTTGCTCTTGGCAGTGAATTTAATTATGACTCTCATCACTCCAGCTGCTTTGGGCCACTGCATGAATCTCTTTGGAAAAGCCTTGGAAAACAAACAGGTTTCAAATTGACATTCAAAAGGAAAGGGGAAAAAAATGCAGAGGAAAGTAAACAATGTTTTCATTCTAGACAAAACATGGTGATCATTAATTTTCACAAGTGAAAGCAGTATAAACAAATGTGATTTCTTTTTTTTTCAGAGGGAATACTGGAGTTGATGGATGGCGTGGAAACCACTGAACTGAAACTTTACTTCACTAAAACTTGGTGCAGTTTTAGACTTTTCATAGCACATCAGGGTTAACTGTACTGCTACATGCACAGCTTTTCATGTAGGGGAAAAAAAAAAAGCATTCATTCCAAATACACGGGTATTTCCTTAGAAGATGTCAAGCTTGGGGGGAAAAATGTGAAATGTTTGGTGGCTCAGAAAACATTGCATTATATTATTTCTCTATGTGGCAGTAGGTTATATTTGCATTTATGGCATTTGGCAGATGCCCTTATCCAGAGTGACTTACAAAAGTGCTTTGAAGTCGCCATCAATAAATATACATTCTGATACTGGTTCGCTAGGTCATAAACTCTGTTGGGGAGGTAATATAGTAACAAGCACTCAGACAATACAAAGTAGTGTTTTTTTAAGTGCTAATTTAAGTACTTTAAGAAGAGGTAAGTCTTTTAGATGTTGCTTGAAGACTTACTTGTGACTCAGCTGTTTGGACATCTAGGGGAAGTTTATTCCACAACCAAGGTGCCAGAACAGAGAAGAGTCTCAATGCATGCCATCCTTGTACCCTGAAAGGCAGTGGGACCAGTCGAGCAGTGCTAGAGGATCAGAGGGAGTGTGGTGAGATGTGATAAATGCTTTGAGATAAGTGGGTGCTGGTCCATTTTTTTGGCTTTGTAGGCAAGCATCAGTGTTTTAAATCTGATGCAGGCAGCCAGTGGAGGGAGCGTAGCAATGGGGTGGTGTGGGAGAAATTGGGAAGTTTGAAAACCAGTTGTGCAGCTGACTTCTGGATCAGTTGCAGAGGTTGAATGGTGCTAAGAGGCAGACCTGCCAGGATTGAGTTGCAGTAGTCCAGTCTTAACTAGGACACCCGGGTGTGCTGTGTGGAAAGAAATGGATGAATCCTTCTGATGCTATAAAGGAGAAATCGGCATGAGCGTGTCAAATTAGCAATGTGAGAGGTAAAGGCCTGTTGATTGTCCTTGGTTACCCCAAGGTTGTGTCCGGTGACTGAAGACTAGATCAGAGAATTGTCCAGGGATATTGCAAGATCCTGACATGAACAGCAGTTCAGTTTTGCTGGGATTAAGTTTCAGCTGATAAGCTGTCCTCCATGATGAGATGTCTGCCAGACATGCTGAGATCTGAGCAGAAACATGAGTGTCTGAGGGAGGGAAGGAGAGGATGAGTTGAGTGTCCTCTGCATAGCAGTGGTATGAAAACCCATGTGAGTATATGACCACACCAAGAGATTCAGTATAGAGGGAGAACAGAAGAGGACCAAGTACTGAGCCTTGTGGGACAACAGTGGAGAGTCTGCAGGGAGCAGATATGGATCCCCTCCATGTCACCTTATATGACTGACCTTCCAGGTAGGAAGCAAACCATTGCCATGCTGCACCACGAATTCCTAGACACATGAAGGTGGACAAGAGTCTTGTGGTTCACTGTATCAAATGCTTCTGAAATGTCAAGGAGGATGAGGACTGATGACACTTTGGCTGAGCTAGCAGCACATAGCTTCTCAGTGACTGCCAAAAGGGCAGTCTATATGGAATGTACCGGTTTGAAGCCAGACTGGTTAGGATCTTGCAGGCTGTTCTGTGAGAGGTAGGGAGACAGTTGATTGTAGACAGTTTGTTCAAGGGTTTTAGAAGGAAAATAGAGAAGCGATGCCGGTCGGTGGTTGCTGATGTCAGAGGGATCCAAAGTGGGTGTGATGCCGCGACTCGGCGTCACGTCATCACGTGGCTATCACGGAAGCCCTGGCCCATGTCAAAATGTTTGGTTGCTGAATGAATGAGTGTTTGCCATAGTATAGCATCAAACGGTAATATCCTGAATCATGTCTGTCTAACACATACCATTGTCTACATCTCCTCCAACAGTACGGAATACATTTGTCACGGAGTTTGGTGAGTGCACGCACTAAACCGTAACGATGTGTTCGTTAGGTTTTAAAAAGGCATCATCTAACAGCAAACACAGGTCTCAGGCATGATCACGGTACAACAGAGTTAAAGTTTATTCTCTTCTAGCAGCATAAAACATTGTTCAATGTCTTAAGTTAAATCACTTACTTGTTCCACCGGCAGCATTTCAGGAAGTGAAAGGGAGCGTGCACCTTTACTGCCTGCTACTTATGCTGTGTATCTGTCGGGCACATTCGCGTTCACAGATCAGTGCGTGTCCCACCCATTGGAATCTGCGAAATTGTATTTTCTGCACCATATTCAATTGTGGTTTGAGTTTGGGCTCAATATGTGCAGTATTGTCTCCGGTGTCAGGAGAGTATATGTATGTATTAATACATTGGTGCATTTGTTTATATGGTTGATGTGAGTTTGCAAACCATGTTTTTGCCCTGTCTCACCTGAGCAAGTGGTATGGTCCACTGGAGGCGCGGGAGTTTGTTCTTGTAAAAAGGGTATGGTTTTCAGTATTGGTTGAACCTTTGGTGCGAATAGACCTGATGTATGGTAGGCTTGAAACTCAGTGTATGAGAAATTACTTTGCAAGCTATTGCTGCTGAAGCTAGCCGTTATCCTAATTTGCATTTGTTATCCTTAGCATTTAGTTGTTTTGTTTGACCATTGTCATTGTTTTTCAATTTTTTTTTTTTTTAAATCAAACACTGTAAATATTGCACTTGGGTGCCACTGGGATTGAAAAATAAATTTCACCCTAAGTAAGTTCCTGCCTCACATCCTCTGCCTCGAAAAGACCTCCGGTCACGGATACCCTACGACAGTGGGTTTCTTCAGAATGGGAATGCTCTCTCAAATGTGGTTGGTACATGACCAGATGTTATGGAGCCATTGATGATAGTGGTGATGAAAGGGAGGAGGTCTTGAGAGATGGTTCTGGAGCACAGTAAAAGGGATTGGATCCAGTGGGCAGGTGGTAGGATTGCAGGACAAGATGACTGGCAGAATCTCTTCAGTTGTTAGTTTAGAAAAATGTGCCAGCGAAGGAGAATCCTCAGTGTGTAGTGGAGGACCTGGTGTAGAAGTGAAGGTCTGGCAGATTGAAAAAAAATCTTCTCATCATAAAAGGTGGCAAAGTCTTCAGCAGTCAGGGAGGACAGAGCAGGAGGAGCCGGTGGGTTGAGTAGTGAAGAAAATGATGTTTTGGAGCTTGTGAGGATCTTATGCAGAAGTTTCCAGCTTTTCCTTGTAGAAGGCAGTCTTAGCAGAAGTCACTTCAGGTGAGAATTTGGACAGGAGAGTGTGTTAAGAGGCAAGATCTGTGTCAAGTTGTGATTTCTTCCACTTTCTCTCTGCTCTGCAGCGCCAGTGAAACTGTACAGTTTCTCAACATAGGTGTAAATACCAATAATTACAATGGGCAGGAAATACAATAAATCAAACAAGGGAAATTGAACTCAACCATGTTACCTGAACACATTCACCCCTATATAATATAGGGAATATCCCACAGGTTCCACGTTCAACTAGGAGTTGCATTTCTGAACTTCGATTTCAATGAAATTGTCATTGACAGACAACTTTGAAAGTACAGCCTTGTTACCCAAATCATAGATTGGAAAGAAGTTATTAATTAATTAAAAAAAAAATTGAGCAAAATATTACAATGTTCTTCAGTGTTCTCATGTCATTAGCATGGATGCTAGTTAACCACAAATTATTTATTTTCAAATTCTATGCTAAAAATAGATGATATTGTCTGAGATGGTTTATCACATTTTTGAATGGTTAAATGGAGGATTTGATGATTAACATAAATTTAAAAAAAAGGAAAAAAGTAAACGAGCAAATTGTGGCATAGAATTTTCTGACCAATGATTTGTTGTTAACCATGAAAAACTTAATATTTTCCCTCTTGGGCTTGGCGCTTTTTTTTTTTTTTTTTTTTTTTTTTTGGGGGGGGGTCCAGGAGTGTACAGTCAGTAGCAAACCTCATTTCACCCCTTCATAAAAGGATTCCCAACAATTGATGGCAGAAATAATGTTCCTGTGTGATTTGCTAGCACTTCATTGCAAACTCACTACTTTTCCCTCCACAATAGGTCTGTCTGCACCTACGCCTTAATATACAGTTTCTGGTTTTATGACAGGAAAGGAACAACATTTTGCTTGGTGCTTTACAGCTAATTTGAATGCACGTCACAGCTTCAGCCTACAGTGTTTTATCCACTCGGGTGGTCTTCTAGGTGCACTGAATTATGAGTAACAGGGAGCCCGCTTTGTAAATTCTTTAGAATGCATGAAAAAGATGAATTACAAGGTTCCTTCTGATATTTTTATTTTATTTTTTATTTTTTTTGTGCAAGTCATCGCATGCAAGCTGGGTTAGCTGTGAATCATCAGTGATGTTAAAGTTAACATGAGGCAGGTGCTGCCCACAAGTCACGACGAGACATGACTACTACCCTTGTAGGTCATGCAAGAAGTTTGGGGAAAATAATTACTAAACTTTTTTTTTTTTTTTTAAATACCATATTTGAAATGTTCAACTAAGGCCAAGGATTTCCAACACCCATGCTTTCCTTTATATAGGGGTTTTAACCCTTTCAAGCTTTAATGATGAGAAACATCAAGATTTTAAAGGGTGTTACTAATCAAAAATGGAATGCGAATTCAAATAAATTTTGACTTTCTAAAAGTAAACAGGGGTAGAAACCGTACTGCTGAAAAATACTTCCAGTGTGTAAAGTTATTCACTAATATTTCAGGTATAAAATATTATAGAACATTATAGCCCATCTGCCTTGAGGTTTGATGTGTTGCGATGCTTTTCTGCTCGCCATGGTTGAGTTACTGTAGCCTTCCGGTCAGCTCAAATCAGTCTGGCCATTCTCTTCTGACCTTTCAGCAACAAGGCATTTCAGCCCACTTATTGGATATTTTTTGGTTTTTTTCACAATTCTGTGTAAACTCTAGAAAATGTTGTTTGTGGAAAAACTCAGCAGTTTCTGAAATTCATTAAAAAAAAAAAAAATCATTTTTTTCCCCATTCTGATGTCAGATGTGAACATGTTGCTCTTGACCTGTATCTTTGGCTTGATGCATTGCACTGCTGCTACATGATTGGATGATTGCATAAACGACCAGGTATACAGGTGTTCCTATTAAACTGGTCAGTGCGTATATTAGAAACATATGCTGCATCTATCAGTGTCAGCAATGCTGGACTGGGAGTGACGGGAGCAACAGGTAATGAGTCAGGATAATGGTCTAAATATATAATACCATATATAAGTATATATCAACCTGAATGTATTTCTAAAAACATACTTAAATGAATGTTTTGAGTGCGTGCACTGTATGCGTCATTTGTTCTATTCCACAGTTTGTGTTGCCACTTTAAAAATTAACACATTCCTCGCTGTTTTAATGCCATGTCACATTAAGGGAGATTTTTGTTCTAAAATTAACCCTGGCCCCTTGTGAATGCCACATGACGGAACAGCTGCTTTTGCTGCCGCTGATCGTGCTCATCACCAAACATGCAGTATTTGCAAATTAGCTTGGGAAGGATGACTGCTTGCAGGGACGAGGGCCAGGAAATGTTTTAGCTGCCAATTGATGGCATTCAAGTACAGTGTACAGATGTGTCATTATTGTCTCTGTCTCTACCAGAGAACTTTAATGGGATGAAGTTGCTTTGGGGCTCATTTAAGCATCAGTTCATAGTAACTCTGGCTTTTCACTCCCTAGGAACACAACAGTCACATCCTCATACAGAGATATTACTGTATCCCTTTATCACCAGACACTCTGATATCTTGAAGGCTGCTTAGTGTTAGTTATTGTACTGTCTTGTGCTGTTTGCACGAGCACTTTATGTAGAAATGTGTAGTCCCTTGTAGATCTGTGTTTGATGTATCACGTATGGAGGAACGTTGTTTCATTTCACTGTGTACTAACCAGCTGTATATGGTTGAAATGACAAAGCCACTTAAATTGGCTTGCAATTTGATTGGCAATCCCCAGTTTTGTGTGTAAAAGTGTAGGTTTTTTGTTTGTTTTTGTTGCATTTTGGGTGACGGGAAATTAAGCTCTTCAAAAACACACTCAGTATTCTAGACTGTAAGATTGTGTTTTTGAGAATGCTGACACATTTTCAAATGCCACAGCATCAACCTGTGCATGTCCATTGCAGTTTTGCATTTGTTATGGAATGTGCTAGGACTCTGTTTATGCTGTGGCTTTTGGTCAGCTTCAGGTTGCTACTTCATGGTCTGTATATTCTTATTTGATAACCTGTCTGCAATTTCATTTCACACACTCATGCAAAGGTGCCAGAAAGATACTTTCTGTACCACCCCTGATTTCACCATTCTGATTGTAGAAAACTTTCTGCAAATGGGCAATTATATGAGCTAACAGCTGATTTTCTCTCAATACATATGTTAATAATGTTAATACTTAATACATTATGATATTATATGATTGTTCTTGTGTGGATGGAAATGTTTTGAAAAACTATTTTTAATGTGTATCCGTACAAGTTTCATGACATCACAACTTTTAAACGTTAGTGGTGAATAAACATAGCTGATCAGTTGCAATGGTCTGTTCATGTGAAAGTAGGCCACATTTAGTGACAAAGTACCAGACTCTCTAGAGTCAGCTAGAGGTCCAGCTCACAAGACTACTGTCACTAAATAAAATGATAAAGCCATCACATGGCATTTGGCTGTTTTCTTTGAGCATAATAAAGGAAATATGCATTAATGGATTAATAATTAAAGCTCTGGCTTTCACTGACCAAAAATCTCCTGTTTATTTTGTAAATTTGTAACTCCACATGTCCACAAAAGCATTTTTGAACCCATTTAAAAGTCCCACTGTTAGATTTAATGTCCATTCTCACTTTTACTGGCTCGAATAGCTAATTCCTAAGGTGTGCTTAAGAGAAATTCTCACTCCATGTTTTAAAAGTATCAACTGCCTGCTGTTATGTTACAAGCTTAGCTGTTTCTGGCAATAAATTCTTGCTTCTACACGGTGATAAATACTGGGTCGTCCTCTTCACAGCACTCGAAATCTCATCTCCCAAGAAGAATGACTTACCTTGCCAAAAAAAAGGAATCACTGCTCTGCATTTGGAAAGATTTGGCAAGCAAAAGCACTTTCTTTCATCAAAATATTGAGTCCTATGTTTGTGAGCAATGCTTTCAGGATGTGTTTGTATTCAACACCAATTGCCCAGGAGAGGAGGGGACTAGAGAAGGTGTGCAGATGCATAAACATGAAGATGTGTTGAGTTTCATTAGAACATCACAGTCATCACAAGGACGTGAGCCGTGTGCCTGAACTGGCCAGTTTCCACATTTGGACTGGCCAAGGAGTAAGAAGAGGGGGGAAAGGGCTCAGCAGCCTTTCTTACTGTCAAGATTTAACAACTAATCAGTACAACATCCTTTCTTAATCAGTTTTAGACTAAGAGTTGAGGTAAGTTCAAAATTTACTCATGCTACACTTAGATTTTTTTTTTATTTATTTTGTCAAGATCGTGTTTTTCTCAATTCCAGCTCAAATTGCCTATTTTCCATTAAACTCAAAGGTAGGATAAAATTTATTTTTTTGAAATCTGGCAGATGTTGCCACTCGAAAAAAATAAATTTACCTATGCTAACTATGGCATTTCATTATTTTTGCCACAATTAATAATGTAGTCTTCAGTGGGAGATCCATAAAATTAAAATTAAAATAGTTAATTCAGTGCAAAAGTGCAGTCCCACAAGCTGATTATAATTACAGGCCATCGTTCATTAGTAGCTGTCTGGATGCAGTTTTATCATTGAGAAGATATTCATCCTAGATTAGTCCCAACTGAATACGGCTTAACTCTGTGAATTTTGAGAAATATGAATAACAAAAAAGCCAGCTGTGTAATTGTATCTGCCTTTAACATGACCACACCTCTACTTAATCTCTTCTCAAAACTGAAGTACTTGCTATCAGTGGTAATTCAATATATACTGAAATATAAGCTAAAATTCATGTTTTGAGGCTTAATTTTGTTGGACACATGGCATGTTTATTAAGCCAGTTCCCTTAATTCTGGCAATAGTTGTGGAATTTGGGAATATCAGAAGCCTTAAGAAACTTGGAGTCAGTCATTATCAGATCTCTACAGGGCCTCCAGGATTGGGGTAGAAATCCCCTGATGCAGAACACAATGTTTCCTGAGTCATTTATGCTCAGCATGGTAGTAAATTAAACCGGGATGCACACCAAGCTAATAAGATTAGCCTCTGTATTTTTGCCATACTATCAAGTCAACTCCATAAGCAGAGGAATTTCTATGCACTTCATGCTGTCTGAAGTCAGGAAGTTCAACTGAAGACATGTTATAGTAAAACACAGCCATTTTGCTTGGTATGATGCCAATTGGAAGTATGTTTACACATTGTCTCACCTAGAAATCCTTGTGCTAGCTTCTCTGCTTGCTTGTAAGCTATCGTGCAAATAATTTATAGTTTTGGTTCCAAGTGTTTCCTTATCTGTTTATTAGCAGGGACAATGACGTTTATTTTTTAAATGTACAATACATTATCATGAATATCTACTGGCCAGCCAGATGTTCATGTTCATCCCAAAACAAAGTTAGCTGGCTATTGGTAGAGGAAAACCCTTAAAGGAAGCTAGCTCCCAAATGAAAATTTGTAATTTATAAGGCTAGAATGTCATCCATCTGAACTTGGACAGATTACTGACCAAATCAAGTTTGTTGGCTTGATTTGAATGCTTTTTTTCTTTAAATCGAACAATAGGATTGGCACTTTTATATGATTTATATACTGTATTCGTCAAATCATCTCTCATATAATTCATTATTAGGAGACAGTGGACAGTAGTTGTAAGTTAAAAATAAAAATATTTTTGTGGATGTGCTTACATTAGAGCCAGGGCTGGCTGGTGTAAATGGGCTAGCAGGGCTAAGCCTTGTTGTCTTTCAAAGATAAAAGGTTCACTTTTGGCATCTAAGTCAGAATATTTTCAAGGCTGATTGATTATTTTGGCTTTGGACTCATAGAATCTAGTGCAACAGCACTGCCAGTGGTCATAAGAAAAAATGCACAGAATGATTAGGGGCTGATTTCTTTCTAGCCCAGACTGTAGATTCATGCAGTGGTGGTTGTGTCAGGTATTAACACAGTGAAACGCCGCCTAGATTTGATCTCCAGTCTTTTCACACACATCCATGACGCATTGCAGGTGTAAGAATTGTGAATAATTTGGATTATTTACACTATCATCCTTTTTAACCTAAATGCCTTTGGAGGAAAAAAAAAACTAAAAGTAGATAGATTAAGCACACATCATCCAAGGAAAGTACAAATTGTACAAATGCTTGTTTTGTTGTACTTTTTCTGTTCTGAGGAAATTATGCCAGTAGAGCATTATGGAAATCATGAATACAGCTGTTTGTGTGTAATAGTTTCCCAATATCTTTCTAACTAATGCAATCAGTGTGACCTCATGATATAATGCATTGCTCAACCAGAATAGATTTATAGTCGAGCTATGGATAGGTTTTTAATTTTAGTCTCTCGTCTAATATCTGATTCCAGCCACTATCTCAGGAAGCATCTTTAGGATAAAGATGATGTATATGGAGTGGTTGAAAAATAACTATAAGGGATTGCCTGATTTATACTCGTGCTTGAGTCATCAGTTTGACTTCAGGTTTGTGTATCTCAATCCTACACACTTCATGTAATAGTTTCTAATGAAATAATGTGAGTGTAAAGGAAATGTATGCAAGGCCTGCTGTCTGATAACTCATCCTTAAACTGTGCCATGTCAGAGGCTGACTTACAGTACAGTTTCATGGAAATAAAGGTGCAAAAAAAAAAATCTCTTCAAATTGGAGATGAAGGAAAATGTAGTGGCAACAAAGAAGAATGGCTTATTAAAGATACAGAAAGTGTGGAATAATTAGAGGAGCTGCAAATGGCATGAGGAATAATAGAGGGAAGGAAACGGAGTGTAAGATAATGGAGAGAGGAGTGTGTGTGTCTGTTGCATGTAATGGATAGCAATCGCGGAGCATTTTCGTTAAAATGGTGACAGGGCTTTCCAGTTGCTTTGGAGAGAGACGTGAGGGGAAAGACGACTTGTAGCGATTTTCTGTCAGCCCATGATGAACTTAGTGTTGGGTAATGAGGCTTTCGCAGGTGTGGTCACTGCTGACGGCTAGGTCTGGAGAAGAGGCCATTCCAATTGCTGGGTTATAACGGAGGAGAATTGAGGAGCATTGATCGGTAGTCACATTGTAGTATGGCACAGTGAAACACTTGAAGAAAAACATTAGGTATAATTTATGACTTTCGAAGGTTTTGAAGCCGAGATGCCCTTGAGAGTCGGATATTGATGAAGCAAAGCTCTTGTGTTTTATACAGCCTATTTCAGTTGCTAAATGTTATTATTGTGAGTGTATAATAACGTATATATGATGTAGATACAAACCCTTTTTAAAGGGATATGCTGGAACCCAAACCTACAAAAACAAAAATGACAGAAAAAACAGTGACTCTCTAACTCTGTGTTCACACTAGCAAGCGACAAGTTGCTTGTAGTTTGTCTCTTGCGGGCATGGAGCGAGTGCTACTGTTGTCTTTTGTGGCCGTGTAGCATCCATCCAAAGTTTTTAGCTCCGATGAGAAAGGGTATTAGCCAGAATATATAGCTTATCGCACACTATTTATTACAGTATACCATTTAGTTGTATTTAAAACGACTTCTGCTGTTTTAATAAAGTAAAAAAAGTGTAAAAATTGTTTTTGATGTACATTATGTGCCAGGCTTCGTATTAGCTTCGTTAGCTGATCAGCAGCATGAGCTAACTGTACTAGCTAAATACACTCATCAGAGGCACCACAGTAAGCCCTGTATATCTATATTTTTTCTTCTAACTAATTAAACACAAATTTATTAATGCACTAATCAGTTATGTGCCAGGCTTCATATTAACTGTTAGCAGGTTAGCAGCGGAAGCTAACTCTACTAGCTACAAGCACTCTCTAGAAAAACCAATGAGCTCTGCTACTTCCTTCCAAGCTTTATTTTTCCTCATTACATCTAATGAGAGGTCACATACTCTAACAGGGTAAGATGAAACTACAGTTATAAGTTTTTCTTTTTTTTCTTTTTTGTTGAGTCAAGCAGTAAATAGGAACTAATTGCAGGTAGGAACTAAAGTTGTGAGAGGAAATTAAAAAAAATAAATAAATAAATAAATAAAGTGGTACCATGCACATTAGAGTTGGTCCCAGGAATCATTCGAGCCAATAGTTTGGATTTGTCGTTTCACTACATCATGCCGAATATTTATAAAGTTGAGAAAATCTTAACCCACATGCCGCTTTGTTGCTTTCCGCTGTCACTGTAATTGTGGCTCCTTGTCAAGTCAAGTGGGTTTTATGGTCATTCCTCTATATAGCTTGTATACATTGGAATGAGATGTATGTTCTCCAGGACCATGGTGCATCACAACAGTATGCAAGACTACTAAAAGTGCAAATACACAAGTATGAGATGAGTACAGTAGAGTAAATACACAGGACAATAAACACACAGAACTTGGACTGTAACTATAAACTATTGAGTAGCAAAATGAGTTCCATAAATATAAAGTGTCTGATGCAGCTTTGGAAAGTGCAGGTGTGCAGTGTTTTTTGAGTCATACTGGGTTAGGTGTTTGACTAGCGCAAGTGAGAGTTGGCAGGCAGCAGGGTATTGAGTAATCTGACTGCCTCAGGGAAGAAACTGTTGCAGAGTCTGCTGGTGGTGGCATGGATGCTCCTGTACCTCCGCCAGATGGCAGGAGGGTGAAGAGTCCATGAGAAGGGTGAAAAGGGTCGTCTGCAATGCTGGTGGCTTTGCGGATGCAGCGGTTGTAGTAAGAGACATCAACAGTGGGTAGAGAGACTCCGAGCTTTTCAGGTGTTATTATAATCCTCTGTAGGGTCTTGCTGTCAGAGACTGTGCAGTTCCCGTACCACACAATGAGACAGCTGGTCAGGATGCTCTCTATTGTCCATGTGAAGAAGGTGGTGAGGATGGGAGGGGGGAGTTGGCTCTCTTCAGCCTCCGCATGTACAGTATGTACATAGAAAATGAATGGTTGCCTGTAACTTTCACACTAGTGTGAACACACCTATAGAGGTCAGAACTGGCTAGCATGAATTTTCAATCCAGTTAGCAAGATTCTAGCTAAGTAATTATGCAGAGCTGCTAACATTGCTAAAGAAAGTCATAGCAAGCAGGGAGCACAGAAACTGACCACAGAAGCCCTACTATAGAAGATATCTGTGGACAAGAGTACTATTATTTCCCAAATGTGCACTACACAATAGTAACAAAACTAGGGAAAACAAACCACTACTTAATAATAAGCAACTCCTCCATTTTTGTAATGTCCAGAGATATGATAGTCCCACCCACTTGGCTTCTCTTGACTCACAGTGCCAAGGCTAGTGAATTCACAAGTCAAAGATGAAGATGGCATGAAGTAAAAGGAACCACCACAAGCTGTAAACATGCGTATTTCACATCATACATCCTTTCCCTTTCAATGAATTACTTTTTTTTTTACTCCTGCTTTATCTATCTATCTATCTAAATCATAGATGTTGGCGCCTCTCTTTTGGCTATTTCTAAAAAGCAAAGCACATCATAAATTGCCAGATCTTCCCAAATTGAACAAAACCAATCTAGTGGAATAATAAAAAAAAATACAATAAATTTGCATATAAAGACCTACATATATGGGTGACAACAGTCTCAAAGCAAAAGTGTAGGTACAGAAATATTAGCTAGATATCTACCCTCAGCTTGACTTAGTTTTGTTCCATTTTATGTGGAATATACAGTAGTTGGGATTGCAGGGTTCCTTTGAATATTTTTGAATGGATTACAATAATTGAGCTTTCAGATTAAACAAATACACTCCTGGGGGGTGGGGGGGACTTGAAACAGGGAAATTCACTTATATAGTCTCCGTTAGTCATCATGATAATGATTAAAATGTTTGATGATGTTTGATGTAAAATTCAAACTAACACATGTCTCTGTGTACAAGATTTTCTAAAAATATCTTCTGGGATGTTTTTTTTTTTTTTTTTTTTTCTTAAAAGATTAGCCATCATATCAAATTACAGTAGTGGCCTAAGCTACGATTGAGCTAACATAGAATCAATTATATTATATATTATATATATTATATATATCATTATAGGGATTCCCCAGTTATTGTTTGATATTATTGTACATAATGCCTGCTGGGTATCGTAGTGTCAGAACATGGAAGGACATAAACATGACTGAATGTCATTCATCTTCATGTTCATCTTCTTCTAGGGGCAATTTTGCTTAGCCAATCCACCTATGAGCATGTCTTGTGAGGTGGTAATGATACCTGAAAGGCAAAACACTGACAGATTTAGGATTGCATTACTGCACTATACAACATATTAAATGATAGCTTAATGCAGTGCTACTCTTTTTTTTTTTTTTTTTTTTTTTTTTTTTTTTTTTTTTTTTTTTTTTTTTTTTTTTTTTTTTTTTTTTTTTTTTTTTTTTTTTTTTTTTTTTTTTTTTTTTTTTTTTTTTTTTTTGTATGAATATTTGAATCAACATTCAAATTTCTAAGACAGTTTAACAGAGACAGTTCACTGTAATGAGAACAACAGTGTTTGCGATTGCTCCTTGAACCCAACTTGTTTTGTTTTAACAACAAAAGAAACCAAATTGCATTTAAACCTCATCCGTTATGCGCAATATGTAACCTTTTAAAACCTCCTGCACAAATATGAAAGTCTTTAAGCTCAAGTCGTCTCCTTAACCAGTTTAGGATGTATCAAAACCTACGGCTTGTCAGGAGATGATGGAAAGTCTGCCTGCTCAGTCAGTACCTGAGGGCACAGAAGCTACTGTGTGTGGTTGTTTTTGTTTTATATACTTTTTTTGCCATTGGTTTTTAATTTCCGTGTTCGTGTCCCATTAAATTTGTGCATTGACTGGGTGCATCCTCTGCTTTAGAGATCGATCATCTGCTGCGGGACAGAAACAAAAGGAGCCGTTTTGGAGTGGAAAAGCATTAAAGTAAAAAACATATCAAATATTTTATTTATATAATTTGCATTTGTTCATTTGCTGACTATTGCCTAAGTATATCAAGCTGAGGTGCTATATTACAATTACATATTAAGTATCAAACCTGTTTTAAAGAGAAAATTTTGTTAATTTTTTCATTTTAATTCTCTTTTAGTAGATGGATGGATGGATGGATGGATGGGCTGATGGGTAGATGAATAGATTTTCCATACACAGCAAGAAAATACAGTTAGGTCCAGAAGTATTTGGACAATGACAGAGTTTTTGTGATTTTGCCTTTATACACCACCACAGTGGATTTGAAATAAAACAATCAAGATGTGATCGAAGTGTAGACTTTCAGCTTTATTTTAAGAGGTTCCACAAAAATACACCTCAGAATACTCTGGAGAAGGTGCAAACCACTGGTAACATTCAAGAAAAGGAAAGCCAGATTAGACTTTGCCAGAAAACATCTAAAAAAAAAAAAAAGCCTCCCATGTTCTGGAATAAGATTCTTTGGACTGATGAAACCAAGATTAACTTGTACCAGAATGATGGAAAAGTATAGAGAAAAGTATGGCGAAAGAAAGCAACAGCTCATGATCCAAAGTATACCACATCATGTGTCAAACATGGTGGAGGAAGTGTTATGGCATGGGCATGTATGGCTGCCAATGGAATGGGCTCACTGGTGTTTATTGATTGCTGACAGAAGTAGCACGATGAGTTCTGAGGTGTATAGGGCTATACTCTCTGCTCACATTCAGCCAAATGCTACAAAGCTGATAGGACAGTGCAGGTGGATAATGACCCTAAACATACTGCGAAAGCAACTCAAGACTTTTTGAAGGCAAAGAAATGGAATATTCTTCAATGGCCAAGTCAGTCGCCTGATCTCAACCCAATAGAGCTGCTTTTCACTTACTGAAGACAAGACTGAAGGCAGAAAGACCCACAAACAAGCAGCAACTGAGGATGGCTGCAGTGAAGACCTGGCAAAGCATCTCCAGGGAGGAAACTCAGAATTTGAGTTTTGAGAACATGGGCTCCAGACTTCAGGCAGTCACTGACTGCAAAGGATTTTCATCCAAGTATTAAAATTATGGTTATATTTACAATTATGTCACTTTGTCCAAATACCTTTTGAGCCCCTGAAAATGGAGGTACTTTGCTGAAAATGGCTGTAATTCCTAAATGGCAAATGCCACATGTTTGTGGAACCTCTTAAAATGAAGCTGAAAGTCTACACTTCAATCACATCTTGATTGTTTTATTTCAAATCCACTGTGGTGGTGTATAAAAGCAAAATCACAAAAACTCAGTCATTGTCCAAATACTTCTGGACCTAACTGTATAACCAATAATCCACAGAATACACAAACGCTCATTAGTCAGAACAGTGTAAATAAAAAGTTAAGTCAGTATGGATTGATCTGGTGTTGATGTGCTACTGATTGTCCTTAAGCAGATGTTTTCCCGTTGGGATGCTATCAGGACAGCAGGAGGATTTATACACTCTGATGGCTGCTGGCAGACAAACACCCACTTCCTGGCATGCTGTGCTGGTGGGTGGAATTATGGGTGAAATTACAGGCTGGCTGCCATGTTCACAGCTACAAACTAATGATAATGGTATACATCTGAAACACTTCAGCACCGTGATCGAGTTGTGAAGGTCTCAAGGCCAGTGTTTATTTATATACTTGCACCACATCCACATACAAAATGAACAAATATACACTGCCATTTGGGTTTTTTCATTTCTATTCCATGTCGGTATGGGTAGGTGTGTAAAGTGAAAATGACATGCGAGTTAATTTGAATTCAAAATAGCACATGAAGGCAAGCGTCTGTTTAGTTACTGCACTCTTTACACAAATAGAGAGGAAATTCTTAGTGTCAGCTTTTATGCACATTAATTGAAAAGAAAGAAAAGAATAAAAACCCTTATTTACAGTTTTATATTTTACATCTACTTGGAAATTCTCTAAGATGCGAGTGTCTGGACTTGTTTTTACTTGATGAATGTCATACCTATATGAAATATCTTTGGCTCTGGCCATAGCAAAACCTAGTTAAATATTTGAACAGCTCTCTTCTGAACTTGTGTGAGGAGATAAGTGCATACAGAATTTTGCAAGCAGTGGACAAATTGTTAAAAAGAAAACTGGTGGTTTTAAATGATTTTTTTTTTTCTGTGCAGGAAATTAAAAATCATATTTCATATTAATCAAGTACTGTAAATACCTAGTCCATCAATGTAATAGCTTAATCAATGCTACACAGCAAAATAAAAAAATATAGTATGTCAAACTGTAACAGTGAGGAGGATATGTCCTCTTGACATGTTCACCCCAGTGATTTGACACCAATTCAACACCTCCAACCCCTGGCATTATGTTAATCTCATGATGTCACAGATGTGAATACACACGCCGTATTTAATAACAGGGATTACTCACCTTTCAGTAGCACTGATTATGACTCTCACATAAAATGTCGGAACGTCTGTAAGGTTAAATTACAAGTGCCAAGGCAGAACTATGATTGTCCACAGATGTTTTTATAATGTATAAGCGGTAGCTTTTCTGAAGGTTGAGTGCTGCACCATTAAGTGCTCGACTGCATTACCAATGAATCAATGAACAAATCTGAATGAATCTTTTAGGTCAGTAAGAAGTCTAGATGAGATGGGTTTTTTTTTTTTTTTTTTTAAACATAGACAACATAGCCACTCCTTAATTAGCAGCTCCTTTTTTTAACCAAACAATGAGATCACAGTCCCAACTTCTTGTTTTCTACTGGGCCTCATGACCCAAAAGAAGTCAAAGTTCACCTATATAAAGTCGACAAGAAGCAACAGTAACTGCCCCATGTCCTTTCCCCTTCAGTGAATTGCCTTGTCAGGTGTTTGGTCTGATCTCTGCTTAGTTTATTTACTTAAGTGGAGAAACTCACTAGGATACCTATTACTTTATTGTGTTTTAATTTAATATTACTGCAGTCTTTAGACCAATGTCATCAACTGATTAGTTAATTAGCTGCTGGGAAACCCTTAATTAGGTCGACAACATAATTAAAAGTATTGGTTTCAGCACAGACTCGGACCAAACCAGAAACATTTCCCAGGTAGAAGAATGTAGAACTATGGTGAGGTGGCCTCTACAATGCTATCTCCAGACAGATAATCAGTGTGCTGAGTAGAGGAATGCTAATATCAATAATGTGGGAGTGTGTGGGAGTGTGTGGGAGCTTGTGTGTGTGCAACCATGAAAGACAGATACAGAGGTGAGGGGTATGCTTTGTGAGGCTGATCATTATGTTGCTCACTGCCCCTAATGGGATTAATTTAATCAACCAGTTGAGTTGCCGCTGGCCCAGAAAACAGTTACTCACACTGTCGCCTAGCAACCTTTGATTGGCCATCCAAAGACTTGGATGAATTGAAGAAGAGAAGAATTGCATCAGAGGAAAGCGTATGCTGTTAATTCTCTCCAAGAGATGAAGGGAATAGCCTAAATTGGAATGTTCAACACTTGATCATTTTATATACTATAAGTAACAAATAAAACACTTGTTGGTATGCTATTATAGGAAATTAATCAGAGGGGGATGGTGTGATGTGGTCAGACATGAAAAGAGTTCCTGTTACCACCCCGAAGGTGATTATTTACCAATAACTGCACATATTCAAGTGTTTTATTTCACTTATATCACAAAAAATCTGCCAATGATTACAACTGTTTGTTAATTAAAGATTTATAAAAGTACAAGTTTTCCCTGATACAGCAGCTATAAACTATTCCCTTATGAATATGTTTTTTCCCTAATTTCTTTAAATTAATAAGACCAAAAATGCAGCTTGTTATATTATTGAGAAACCAGAAAGTCCTTCACCCTGAAGACTCTCCCATGCCAGAAAACAGACAGCTTTACCACTGATTATTACAAAGCACTGGCACTGTAGACTCCTTCCAAAAATGCCAAAAGTTAATTGGATCCTTTGGTGAAATAATGGTGCATAACACTAAATAAACAATTTTCCATTAACGGTTGCCAAACATGATTTTAATTCAGAGCTTCTCAAACATTTTGCAAACCTTTTTGCACAGGTTTAACTGTAAAGCACATTCTACAGACCCCTTAAGTACATATTTATTCTACAAACAAACTATTTTACAAAATTATGTCTATTATGTGTATAGTGATTTTGGTTATATATTGGAGTCAGAGTGTTTTTTTATTATTATTATTCAATTTCTAACTTTTCCATGGAACCCATTTTTATTAAAATTGTCATTCGATTCCAGTTGACGACTGATGTGTATAAAAATTTGCCAATATCAGGTTATGATTTTTATCAGTCTAACAAAATTAGAAAATTGTAGACCCCCTGGCTCTCCTTCACAGACCCATGAGAACCACGGTTTTAACTGAGCTAAACACTGTGTACGTGGATTTAGTCAAGCTGAACATTTCAGAATATAAATTAAATATAAATACATGAATAATATTCAATATTTTTTTTACTTCAATATCAGCCAAAAAAAAACTTTAATGAACCTAATGTCTAATTTGATTTCACGTTACAGCTTCACCTCTGGCTGTTAAAGTGCTGACACTGGTGACTCCTTCCAAAAATGCAAAAAAACATTGTTTCACAGAAAACATCACCATATCAACAAATATAAACGTTTTTAATAACCTGTTTGTGTGAAATGTCTGCCAAACTGTGCACATCAGTGTGTAATTTGTTACTATAGAAAGATAATGGATTAGAATGAGAATGTTAATATAAACCTGGCAGCCAGAACTACTTGTAGAAACACCTTCTGACCAATCAGATTTGAGAATTCAACAGGTCTGTGGCATGTGTGTGTGTATTTGGCTTGTTTTGTTGCAGGATACACCTGTATTTAATTTTCATTTCCTGGAATTTTATAAATGTTTTTTTAAATCCTTTTTTTTTATTATTATTAATACACATGAGTGATGCAAACTTTTGCACTCAACTATAGGTTGGTTACAGAGTTTGGTTTGTAGAACTCACTTCAAGCCAAATATTCATTAGTATATCAGTATGTAATGGTTAAAAGTCAAAAGTCAAAAAGCTTTAAAAGTCAGGACCCTACAATGAAAATGGTCACTTCTTAATTTGTAAGATAGGTGCTTTACGATTACTTTCTGTTACAATACAATATCATAACAATTGCAGAATATAAAAGATTTGTTTTGTTTTGATTTGTTCAGAACTTACTTTCATAATCTGTATAATTAAAAAAAAAAAAAAAAAAAAAAAGGTTGATATTTGATTGTACCTTAAAACCTTGGACATATCCAAATAAATAAATAAAAAATTCACTCACTAGCACATCGGGTACCAGTTTCAACACGCTAAACTCTTTGTTTTGAAATGGGTGGTATTGCTTCAAAAGAGATTTCCTGTTGATACAAAATCTAAGTGCTGTTGTTTGTGGCTACATTTCCCTGCTGTTATGTTGGCCTGCTGTCTTCAAAAGCCAGCTATTGTACTACCACTAACATCCTACTAACAGAGCGAGAATAAAGTCAGGGCTTGGTCTGCTTTAATCTCATCTCTCGGTCAGGGAGGAGGAAGAACCTGAGGGTCCACACGTTGCTTTCCGTGCTTTCATCATCGTTCAGTTAGTTAATGAATAGTTAATAGGTAAGCGCTATAGTGGGTAAATAAAAATGCAGCGAAACAGGAAAAATAGAAAAGATCTTCCTCTTTCTTGTGACCTTTTTTTTTGTTCAAAGATCTAATCTGCCTTGAGCGCAACTGTCAACTGATTGTAAGAAGCCCTAGAGCAACCTAACCTCACAGCGGAAAGCTGCCATACTGCACTGTGCCTTACTTCCCACAGTGCATGGAGATGTGCAGTAGACAGTGATGTCTATGTGCCATAAATTTAATTTCTATGAACAATGCAATGAAATTTGAAGCATGTTCAGTGCCACTAAAATGCTAAGTGTCTGCCATCCTCACCTAACCGTCTTTATATATATATATATATATATATATATATATATATATATATATATATATATATATATATATAT
>CM040994.1:15770955-15791302 GCA_022985145.1 Pangasius djambal
AATGCACTCCTGAGAGCTCCTGTGCCACCATTTGCTGGTTTACTTTTGCTGCAGTGAGCTGTTTGGGGGAAACAGGGAAAATCACTTATATAGTCTTCATGTATGCAAAGGTAAAATAATGATAATGATTAAAATGTTTGATGTAAAATTCAAACTAACACATATCTGAGTGTACAAAATTTTCCAAAATTATCCTCTGGGATGTTTTTTTTCCTCCTTCTTAAAATATTAGTCATCATTTGGTTATCTGCCAAACCTGATGCAGCCCATCAAGGGACACAAGGCTTAAAGATTTAAAGAAACCAAAGGGAAGAGCTATCCAGTACTAACTCCCTTTATCTATGTGTTTAATTCTTGCTAATTTCCTGACCATTGATATGTTGTTAAGACTATTAAAATCTTAATATTTTGCCATTTTGGGCTTGGCCCTTTTTTCTGCCCAGGAGTGTATGTATATATGTATGTACAGTATGTAAAGTATAGATTTGAAAATATTTTGGGAATGTCATCTTTTGTTTTGCAAATACATCATAATAAGAAAAAACTAGCATTATGATTGTGACATTTTTGCATCATAGATGTACGCATATATTTGATGCACAGTATAAACACTGCGATTTTCATTTATAATTTGAAAACAGAAGTTAAAAACAGTGAAGTATGGATAAGTCAGCATTTTTTAAAGTAATTTTAAAACTTTTAAGTTTTATTTCAGTGCCCAATTAATTTTTTTCATGGGTGACATTTGTGCGGAATTATCCTAATACAGCAGAAGGGGGTGGTAGACACAGTTGTTCCCTGATCAGCCTCTCATTCTTTCTCTTGCTTGAAGTTAATAAGACAAAATAAAATCACAGCTTATCTTGTTAGTGAGAAATTGCAAAGCGCAAAGTCTTGAAGACTTCCTGTGGTGGAAAACATACTGACTGTTACAAAGCACTTACAATGTAGCCTTCTTCCGTAAATGTTAAGTAAATACTCACAAAAACATCATGTCAACAATTATATGTTTTTGCTTGTTATTATAACAGTACGTTATTGTCTGTTTATTATTAGTCTTATGTTATGTGGAGTAAATTAGCTGTTCCTACAGAAACAATAACTATTAGAAAGTGTGCATTAATTGCATTAAGATTAGTGTGCATTAATCCACGATTTGAATTACAGATGGAACAACTGTCAGAGCCACTGTTATACGAAATGAATCAACACCTTTTGACTAATCAGAATCGAGAATTTAACAGCAGGGGTGTGCTGGCAATCAGTGACTCAAATTCATGACAGTGAGAACACAGAGCACATGGTTTGAAGAAGAAGAGAAGAGCTCTTCTATAAAACACAATGTGCTGGTGTAGCCCCTGGCAAGATGCAGCCCTAGGCAATAGTCACTTACCTTCAGGTACAGTCAAATACTGAATAATGCACACAAGGTTACATATCCAGTATAGTGAGTATAAATTTTTAAAAAAGGGATTTGAAAGAGATTTTATAGTTCAAGCCCTTGCTTTGCTTACGCTATATGTTGGTACACACAAAGAGAATCTGGACCTGTACAAAAGTTGTTCTCTATCCACTTGGCAAAAGGTGATTCAAGGTGATTCAAGGAGTTGAGCTAGCTATGAGCTAGGCTAACACAGCTCAACAAGTTAAACTCAAGATATTAAAAAAAAAACATACTGTATGTCTCACAAAACCACCAAGGACCTAAAGACCAGGTCCTTCTTTGGACTTTGGACTAGTACCTTACACTGAAAAAAAATGGAATATGTGGTTGGTCAGATTTAAGAGAATATATTGCATATAGTTTACATAAAATATGAAGTTTCTCATCAAAATGTGATTTCATTGCTTATACTAAACTTAATTTAACAAGTTCCTAATTACTAGATTGAATTATGTAGAGTGAGCGTAACCAATTCACAGAGAATTAACGTTAAACCAATTACAATATGAAATCTCGCGAGAATGTCGGCACTGATAACTCAGTTCAATAACGTAGAACCGATATACATGTTTAAATGAAGTAAATTCAATGAGTTTTTTTTTTTTTTTTTCTCCCATTTGCCATTTGTCTACTGAACACTGTCACAAGACTCAGGAACCAGTGTCCTATCGCTAAAACTAAATGTAGGATGGATTTTGTTAGTTGTGACAAGTAAAAGCTACAAGTAATAACCAGATTTTGTGGCAGCTGTGTTTGACCATCAGTGGTCATTACTAGGATTGTTACAGTGTCACAGCTAGTCATCAGATGTTTTTTTTGGTTAGTCGACTGCTGAGTTTTTCAAAATACCAATTAAAATGCATTTTGTTACTTTTTTTTTCTTCCTAATGCCTTTTGTGTCTGGATGCAACTCACCAACATTTTGCAACCCCTTCCTTCTGGACATGGTCTAAATCATACTCCAGCAACATATACAGCGTACTACAGCAACAGGGGATGTTGTGGCACTGAAAACCCTTTGGCTGTGTGATCTACTACGGTTGTAAACATGTTACATTGCTAACTCTGCTGCCACTCCTAGCATGTTCCCATCTTCATCATTCACAACTACCATCAACGTTTCAGCTTATAGAAAAGAACGTGATAAATACTGACAATGTAAGAGATTTTATAGAAAAGCCACTTAAACATAAGAAAAGAAGAACAAATAGGGGGCTTTCTGAATGTTCAAAGAGACTTTTGTACAAAAATTTTGTAGTAATAATTTTCACCAGCTTTTGATATATGATATATGATAGATGTTATTTTTTAGAATAGGTTATAATACCTTGAAAATTTCAAACCGTAACACCAACAGTCTGTACTATTTTTTTTTTTTTTTTAACCCCCACCCAATATGCCATGGCTTGGCTCTCATGGTAACTGGTCAAAAAGCATAACCAAATTCAGCACTAGTATTTTGAGAGATGGTGAGATAAAGTGAGATCAGGTTAATGTGCTGAGTTGAGATGAGCTGTTCAGTGAAAGACCAGTATACGTAATCCCAGTGAGTGAACTTCAACAAGGCACAATGGCTGTCATTGGCTATTATACGAATACAGCGTTTATTTGCCTACAGGCATTGGAATATTCCTGTATACATGGTTGTTGTAAGTATGCCTGAGTTGCCATTCCTAAATACCTAGCCTACAGCTAAGCATCTGTTAGCACCCACAATTCCTTGCGGACTGAGCATGCGCATATATTTCTCTTCAGTGGATTTTGTGAATAAGGTGTTTACATGCAACAAATTTCCGATTAAAACAGGCATATTCCAGGGGTGGGAATCGGAATTTGGGGAATCAGAATATTGTCTTAATCTGAATTGGGCAATCAGATAGCGGCATTTACATGACTCAGTACTAATTAGAATATTGCCAAATTGTAATGTAAATGTAGCCACTGTGAACCTGCTTCTTATAAATCATGGAAATTTTGTGCCCAGCTTCCTTGTGCTGAGTTTTTAAACTTTTTTTTTATGGATATTTCTATATATATCTCATCAGTGAGAATACAAAGGAGTGAAAAGGAGAAATCGTGTTTACCAATGATGAGAATGTTCTAAGCAGCTGGCTGATAATACTACATTTTCTTCCCTTTTAAAACCGTTTCCTGGAACTGGAATAACAACACGTCCGCATTCAAATAGAATTTTTCAGCTGCCCTGTAGCCGAATTAGTCAACCATCTGAAACAGCCTTGAGAAAAATTGCCTGGAAATGGACATATGTTTTAGCTCTGCTTTAATGAGTATGACTTTTATTCAGCATCAGAAAAGCCAAGTGAAGCTTCTAAGCTTTGCAGTGTAATTACTCTAAAATACTATATTAGTACATTTGTGTACCCAGGCAACAGTTTCTCTAAAATTATTCAAAAGTTTGGATTAACTTTAAGTGATTTGAGCTGCAGTCTGTGCAAAGCTTCACTGTAGGACACACAGCAGTGCACAAAGATAATGATGTGCCTGCAGTGCAAGAATATTTGTGTGTTTTTTTTTTTTTATAAACTTGTAGTTTTTTATAAACTCATCTTCATTTTGGGGCCGTTAGTCTCCTCACTCGGCATCGTTTTGAATTTGGATTAGTCAAAGCATAAACATTTGGTGCTCTGCATCCAAAATGGCTGCTGTGTTACCATTAGAATTATGTCCAGATGATTTAAGATTAGTTACCATTAATTGGCACATCCTGAAGAGTTTTATTCCTCTTATACCACAGCAATTTGTCAAAACTAACAGTTTTTCTTAAAGGATGACACATCATATGTTTTCTTCTGTTTATAGATGTGTTTAGCATTAGTTCCTGTTATCACTTGCATTATAACAGCTATTAAACAGTTGTTTCCTCACCAGCCTCTTTTTTTTTTTTTTTTGCTCTTCTTTGCCAATGCAACAGAAATCACCATGAATTGTTCCTTGAAAATGCAAGAATGTAGATATATTTTAATTTGGAGCAATATGCTTTTGCTTAGACCATTTATCTGGGATTTGACAGTTTCCTGGGTCTTTGTGGAAGTTTCTGAGCCATTATGCAGCTACAGATCATTTGCTGAAGCAGCTGCCTGTTTCACAAGTCAAGGAAGAGGCACCTTTGCAGCAATCCCAATTACGTATAGCAATATATGACAGGAAAGATGAGTCTGCTAATTAGCTGCTCGTCAACGAACTGTGGAATCGTTTCCAAAGAAATTGCAGATGTTCAAACAGAGAGTTATTGTCTGCTCAGCTTTAGATTGCTTCCAGCGTAGCTCCCTCACAGTTTACACATACAGCTGATTTTCCTGCCAGAGCTGGTCAGAAACACATTGAAATTAGGCCAGATCGAATCCCATGAGTCAGATGGGATGAGATTTATCGTTTGCTAATTTGTTCATATGTCCCTAAGCCTTTCAGTTCATAGATCATCTCAACTATCTTCCCTCTTTTTGTGTGTTTGTTTGTTATATGTTTGCTTGTTCATTCATAAATGTTTCATGCACTTGTAACAATCCTGGGAGGAATGTTGATGTTATTTAGCTCTGTGTTTAGACCTAGAGGCTCCATTTAGACCTGCTGAAAATAGTTTATTTTTAATCTTGAAGCTTCACTTTGGGAACAATATAAAGATAATGAATTAGTAGGTTTAATTAGAGATATCAAGACAAAACGACTTCCTGTGAGATTAGGAACACAAATTCACGCAAAATAGTCCTGAAAAGCTTTATAATAAGGCAATCCAGTCTCTGTTTGCAGGGATTTAATTGAGTGATCTTGCTGGATTTTATTTTAAAAAATGATTTTATATTAAAACAGCCTGCAGCTATAACCTGCAGCTTCATGACATAAACCATTCATGACAAATGACTGAAATCTACTTACATAAACATTTATAAAGGCTTATTCTTACAGGCGCCAGTTGCCATAAAGACCACGTTGTTCAGTTTTAATGTAAAGTCAACACACCACCTTTGTCAGGTGACAGATTTTTCTCAAGATCCAAGATTCAAGAACTTTACTGTCATATGCTCCAGCTTCCTTGTACAATGAAATACTTATACTTTACTCAAACGCTTTGTTGATGAAAGATATCAGAGAAAAATGTCCTCGCTCAAGCTGACATGAAGACTGGTAACTCGTATAACCACTGTTTACAACTGTGGTGTGCAGAAAAGCAGGTCAGCCATCATGGCCTGTGGACTGGCCTGGGATCATCCTGTTGACCACTCTCATCATGTGAGGGGATCAGGGCTTTGGAATAACACAGATTATTAGTTATTGATTTGTAGTGATGCTTCCGTCTAAAGGGACAAGTGGACCAAGTAAAATTAACATCAGTTGAGCCTACTTAGCATTTTTATACATGCTACAGAACATGGCAGGATGTTAATTGAGTACACCTGCCTGGAAGCATCTGCACTCTGCATTCGTCCACTCTTTGTCACCCATCGGTAGCTCATGTGCTATTTATTTTATGGGCTTACACCACATAGTACATCACAAATATTGTAGTTTGTGTTTTATAGCTAGAAATCATGTAGATGTATGCGGAATAGAACTCAAGGGGAGAATTCTGCACATGTCGGGTATAAAATGCAACACTGATTAAAATGAGAGTGTATTGGAAGCAGTGATGGTGCACATCTGTTGTAAAACGGGCAGAAGACATGGACACATCTGTAAGGGTCCTGATGAATTCCCAAAGGCTGCCAAGTCTGATTAAGGGACATCTTTGAGATTAAATTAGATTTGGTATGGTCTTCTTTTTTTTTTCAGTTCATTTAAAAAAAAAATAATAAATAACGATCCAAAATCTATGAATAGACTTGGCTACACAAAACAAGTCATTTTTATTCTGGATTTACATCCCGGATACACTTACTACAGTTACTGTTGGAGTTTGATAATGGAACTTAATGGTAGTGAAGTATTAGAGATATTAGCTACATGCACTCACACTAAGGCTGAGAGCCGCTATACATTTCTGTCAGGCAGCAGTTTCACTTTACATTATGGTGATAAGAGAGTGTCAGTATGATAAGATGGCAGCTCTCACAGTTACAAATTATCTCAAACCTCTGACTCACCATTCGTTCCCTAATAAGGCTCCAATTTGAATGATATGTACCCTCGAGATCATTATAGACTGTCACAAAACCCTAGAGATGCAGAGAAATCTGATGTACTAATACAGTTTTGCAGACTTTTTTAGGGGCTAACCAAGTGCATATTCATTTCCCTTGGACATAGTGACATATTGGGATAAAAATTCTACTACTTTTCAGGAGCTTGTCGTTAATATCATGAAACCTTTAAGGTGGAGCCTTAGAGCAGAGTCTCATCATAGGCATAGGAACACAGTCAATGAAAAAATAGGAATGCTGCACCATTTGTGCTTCCTAAGTCAAGTGTTTCAAGTCTGTACTCATGCCGTGTCTCTTTGGAATAGCAAACATGGTAAACAGAAAAGCTATGCCATCAAAATTTCAGTTTTGTCATCCATACTTGGATTGGACGTTGTATGCATAGATTTTTTATTCCAAAAGCATTTTAAAAAATTAATTATTGAGAAAGTAATCTCACCTCGTTCGTGTTTATTCCACTTGCTATCATATTTCACATGTGCCTTCTCAATCACTGGTAATGACGTGTCATGGATGTGACAGTAAAGCAGGCGGAAATAAAATAGCCCAAATGGGCGCCATATCTAGGCAGCGTTTCACTCTCTGTAACTACTTGACATGACTGTCACTGATCAGTTGTGTGTATCTGTAGTCTGGGCTAGAAAGAAATTCACAAAATTAAAAAACAATCCATGGTGAAAAGTGATGTGGATTCTAAAAATATGATTCTTATTTTATGTATTTTTTCCTTGAAAGAGAAGGCCGTACTACCATCTTTATAGCATGTCTCTGATTGGACATGACAAAATCCTATTTCCAACAATAATGAACTGACAGATTCGGGTGTCCAACTGATGAATCCAAACAGGAAGAATCTATAATCATTAAACACAGTCAGGATACAGAAACACAACTAGGCATTTGGAACAAAACACAAGACACCACAGTGTAAAACTGTTGTCGCTTAAGCAAGACTAATGCTAATGAATCTATAAGCTAGGAGCAGGTGTAAGTAATCATGATTGGGCCACCAACGAGCTGAGGACTAATCCAAAATGATTACTCCTAAATGTATCCTGTAACTACTTTCTTAATTTGTCGAAGTGCACACATCCATTACATTCAATTACATCACATTACACATAATTGTTCTTCCAAACACAAAAGGAACATAATAAATGCAGTTGATCAGCACTACTCAAGAAAAAGAAGATGATAAATTGTCGCCACACAGCCCCTCTCTATACAGATTTGAATGCATGCCATCCATTTAAACATTACACATCTTCCCAAGCAACCAACATTCCAGATGTAAAGGCCTCAGGCTCCATTATCTGTGATAAGAGAATAATTTTTGATACAGATGTTCAACGAGACAGAGCATGTAGAGAAATTAGTGGCTTTTGCCACAAACACAGATAAAAGATGCAGCCACGTTTCATCACACAAGATAATTCATTTTCATTTAATGCCTATTAAATAAAACTTGTTGAAAGGCCACGTTTAATATGTGTGCAGCACAAGAATAGAATGTTTTTAATGGTGAGCCAGAGGCAGGCAAAGCAGCAAGAGGGAAAACCTCAACATGAGCCCCCAAGAAGAGAACATTAACAACAAGTAAACATTTCTAATCTAAAGATGTTGCATTTAAGAAGATCCCAAAGAGGAATATTGAGTAGTTCTGGGAAGGGTTCAAAATAAATATGCAGTAAACAGTTAAAAACATAACACAGGACATTTTTGATGGACTGTAATAGTAATATATTTATATTTATATATATATATATATATATATATATATATATATATATATATATATGTGGATCACTTCCATGGCCACAGATGTATAAAATCAAGCACCTAGGCATGCAGACTGCTTCTACAAACATTTGTGAAAGAATGGGTCGCTCTCAGGAGCTCAGTGAATACAAGTGTGGTACCGTGATAGGTTGCCACCTGTGCAGTAAGTCCATTCCTGAAATTTCCTCACTACTAAATATTCCACAGTCAACTGTTAGTGATATAATAACAAAGTGGAAGCAATTGGGAACAACAGCAACTCAGCCACGAAGTGGTAGGCCACACAAAATCACAGAGTGGGGTCAGCGCATGCTGAGGCGTACAGTGCGCAGAAGTCGCCAACTTTCTGCAGAGTCAATAGCTACAGACCTCCAAACTTCATGTGGCCTTCAGATTAGCTCAAGAACAGTACGTAGAGAGCTTCATGGAATGGGTTTCCATGGCTGAGCAGCTGCATCCAAGCCTTACATCACCAAGTGCAATGCAGATGCAGTGGTGTAAAGCATGCCGCCACTGGACTCTAGAGCAGTGGAGACGCGTTCTCTGGAGTGACGAATCACGCTTCTCTGTCTGGCAATCCGATGGACGAGTCTGGGTTTGGCAGTTGCCAGGAGAACGGTACTTGTCTGACTGCATTGTGCCAAGTGTAAATTTGGTGGAGGGGGGATTATTGTGTGGGGTTGTTTTTGAGGGGTTGGGCTTGGCCCCTTAGTTCCAGTGAAAGGAACTCTTTATGCTCCCAACTTTGTGGGAACAGTTTGGAGCGGGCCCCTTTCCTGTTCCAACATGACTGCGCACCAGTGCACAAAGCAATCCATAAAGACATGGATGAGCGAGGTTGGTGTGGAGGAACTTGACTGGCCTGCACAGAGTCCTGACCTGAACCCGATAGAACACCTTTGGGATGAATTAGAGTGGAGACTGCGAGCCAGGCCTTCTCATCCAACATCAGTGCCTGACCTCACAAATGCGCTTCTAGAAGAATGGTCAAAAATTCCCATAAACACACACCTAAACCTTGTGGAAAGCTTTCCCAGAAGAGTTGAAGCTGTTATAGCTGCAAAGGGTGGGCCAACTCCATATTAAACCCTACGGATTAAAGGCAGACGTCCCAAAACTTTTGCCAATAGTGTGTGTGTGTGTGTGTGTGTGTGTGTGTGTATATATGTATATAATGTCCTTCCTTCATTTGTATTTAGTCATTTAGTCTGCATCACTCTCCTCCCCACCCTGGGGATTTTGCAGCACCCTGAGCAGACTGCACTATACATAGCCAATCATTTTCTTTTTCTAATTATAGCTCAGGGTCCTGTGTACCTGACCCCTTGTTAGTACTGTAGGATCTCAGACTTTCTGCAATCTAGAGTCTGATTGATGTGCTATTATGCCTAGAGTCATGACCAACGAGACTTGCCCCTCAATCTATCTCAGTAAGCATTCCAGGGCAAAGGGTTAGCAGATTTATATGACACACTTCACTCTGCGGTGTGTGTGACCACTCGGTTTTACAGCAGAGCAATGGCGCCTGTTTGGCAGCAGTGTGTTTGCTCACTGGTCAGGCTTGGGTGACCTTGTGAGGGGTGGTGGCACCTGAGAGCCTCCAGCTGTCACTGTTGGGCTCCCATGATCCCTTGGCTGTCCAGGCCAGGATGTTATCTAAATGAGCCGGACATAAACGCATTCGGATGTGAAAGCTCATTAGGAAGGGAAAAAAAAAAAGATTGTGTAGGGTTTGTGGAGAAACAACACTTCTGCTTATTATGTGAACATATTTTGAATGTTTTGATTGGTTTAATTTAATTGGTTTAGTTTTAATTAGTTTAAATGAGTGAAAATACTAGCCTTCTTAAGAATACACTGGATATAAAAAAAAAAAAATATATATATATATATATATATATATATATATATATATATATATACCCCCTAAGTTCACTTTTGAAACTTTTGACTTTCTTTTCCACAAGAAACCACTTTGCAAACTTCTGGACAAAACTGATCTTTTCAAGATTGGGTGTTTTTGTTGCTCAAGTTACTCAAGTTCAAAAACTCGATATCTTCAACAATCCTTGAAAGGTCGGCCCCCATGGTGCTCTGAAAGGAACCTGAAACAAAATCTCCTATTGCTTGGAAGCTTGAGTCACAGTGTGGCTTGGTTTCAAACACCTCCCCTCTGACTGAGTGGAAAAGCAAGAATAATAATCAGGCGACTTGTATAATATTTCTGAAACGAGACTGAAGAGATTTTTGTACTTCCGTACTGTGTCCTCATTGTATATTTCACGGAACTCATGGTGCTAGGGAAACACTGACTCAGATGATTATAGCCAAAGGCATTACATGAGAACTGCTGCCTGTGGATAATGGCACAAGGGCACACTTTGAAATCTCTGGATTCAATTTCCCTACTGTGATTCTTAAAAAAAAATTTTTTTGAATGTTGCTCTTAGGTTAAATTGTGTGCAGAAGGGTAATTCCTGGGCTTTTGTAGGCTGCATCTAATAAGCATAGGCAATTGTGGATTCCATCAACAGCTTATTCCCAGCCTGGGCCACCGTGGCAGGTGGTGGAGATTAATCAGATGGCTAATCAGTGCTGTTGCAGGCCGAGCAGCAGGGGAGACGCCTGCAGTGCCACCAAAATGGTGGCACGTATTAATTCTGCCGAGAGCTCAGCCTCCAAACAATTGCCTTTATGCAAATCAACTAATATAAATCATAATAAGAGGGAAAACATGGCTAATGCACCCTACTTTGTAAGAACTTCATCTTCGCTAAAGATGCTTCACTTTTCGATTTAGCTATGGATATGCCTAAGACTTTTGCACAGTACTATGTCTTCAATTTATTATAAATTATTATTTTAAACTTTGTGCTAAGCTTAGCCAGCAGGTTTTTATTTGTCAGATGACGGATAAGTTAATTAAGATTGGGATTAAATTTAAGTATGCTAATTGTGCTAAGTATGGCCACTGGGTTTTATTTGTCAGGTGATGGATATACAACAGTTGCTTTAAGGTTAATCTAGGTTTAATATTGTTGAATCCATGCAAATTACAATTATTTCATGTTTCTCTGTATTTATGTTCAATTTCCAAAAAAAAAAATTTCAAACTGTTTTTGTTTAAATATGCATGACCACTAGGGTTTTCGTTGTCAGATGATGAATAAGTTAATTAAGATCACCTTTTATTCCCCATGCATAATATAGGCCAGTTTTAACTTTAGGCCAAAGAGAACTATTGTGACTAACAGTATCACATCTACCTTTTCTTTCTTCTTTTAATTATTTTTCTAACTCTTCTCATTTTGCCGTAATTTCGGATGCACCTCGGAGCACGCAGAAGCAAGCACCAAGCAACCAATCTAGTTCCTGGCTGAAACATTAGTGGATCATGGATATGTATCTCCCAATGTGAACTAACTGCATTCATGGGGCCCAGAAGAGTCACACTGATCAGAGCAATGAGGCTTAGCTCTGCTCTAAAAGCAACGATGGTTCCAGGCTGCTCAGGGGGTTTCAGAAAATATGTTTGCTATAATAATTCCTGACAGTTTTTGGTGCTCGTTTGATTCCACTCACTGACTTCACATCAGGACTTTCAGTATTTCAGTCCTTGTACAATGTTATATCTAATACTTCCTCAGAGTCATGTGTAGCCAGTTTCAAACTTCTGCTCACAGGGCAGCATAACACACTCAGAGGAAAGCACTGTCTACCCTCTTCCATATACTTGAGCTCATAGATGCACATGATTGGCTAGTGCTCAGATTGACAGGGGAGAGAGTAAAGCCATCTGTCTCAACTAGTTAGCATGACGGATTTTGCTCTCGGATCATCGCGATTCAAACTTGGGAGCCCAACAGGAACTAAATTGTTTTGTGTACATTCCATAACGTTAAACATAACTATCAACAGAGAAACAATTCAATTCAATTTTATTTGTATAGCACTTTTAATAATGGTCACAAAGCAGCTTTACAGAAATATAAAAATTCAGGATATAAACTTTAAATGTATAAATGTATCCCTAATGAGCAAGCAAGCAAGCCAGAGGCAATGGTGCCAACGAAAAACTCCCTGAGACAATATGAAGAAGAAACCTTGAGAGGAACCAGACTCAAAAGGGAACCCATCCTCATCTCGGTGACATCGGATAGTGCAACTACTGTATAAATAATTCTCTTCTACAACTGTGTACTACCTGGTCAAAAGTGCAATTGTGTAACCAGGACCTTCATTATAGTTTTCATATGAAGTCTATTTTGTTGAAGTTATCAACTGTTCACTTGAGTGCAAAACTGTTCATGGCAATTTACAGTCCTAAAGCTATCAGAGCAATTGTAGTCCTAAGCCATCATAGCAAAACTGCTTTTTTTTAATCAATAAACAGATAAGAAGTGCCACAAGCTTACCATTAAAAAGCTCAGTAGTTGTTGCTTAAAGAATGTGTTCCTCTTTTAACTCAGACTCTCCTCAGGGCTTCTTCTTTTTCCCTGTTCCAAGGGATTTTTTTCCCTTGCCACAGTCAACTTAAGGGTTTAGGCCCAGATTTATTTCTCTTTTATATCTCCAGATTTATATCTGATTCATATCTCTTTTGATTCATGATTATAGCCAACACGGTATTCCTTCCAATTCCTTCCAATTATAAACTCAAGTGATGTAGCTAAGGTTGAGACACTGTCAGAGCCAGAACTGAGAAATGCTAGTGCTGGTGTTGTTGTTCAGTGTTTCTGAGAGCATAGTGGAAGGTTCATTTTTAATTAAAATCAAATAAAAAAAAAAAAACTTTTCTGTTAAGGCCATGCCCACTTTGGATTGAAATCAGAATACTGATAGGGATACAGATATTTGGAGCATTAAACGGATACAGATAGTGTCATTGTGTTACACTCATAATCGATATCATGTATTGAAACATGCTTCAGCAAATTCAAATTAAATGCTCAGTTTGCAGAAATATTCATGCAGGACTTTCAGACTGTCATCATTATGTAATTATTTAACAGATTAATGCATGTAGTAAAGCCACATAAAAGATGTTGATCTTTTATGCTTTTCTGGGATAAGAAATCAAGGTCTCTTTCTTAATCACAAAGAAAAGAGTTTATGATTTGGGATAAGACCAGCTTTAGCCAGTCGACTCAAACCCTCTATGACAAAACCAGTGCTTTAGCTTGATAAATTCCATCAACCATGAAGGTCTGTGTTCCCATCCCAGCATTAGCCAGCGTGGCTTTTCAGTGGACCTCCAGCTGATTGACCATGTCTCTCTGAGGGCTTTATTTAAAAGGAGGTTAGATGGTTTGTGCTTTTGCTCTGAAGCGTGTAATGAGAGCTGGAAAACTTCAGTGGTTCAATACTCTCGAGACTCCTGGCCCCTATTCTTTCCACCCTGATTTTTGGGAGCCTTTTCAATAGAGGACAAAGTATCTGTCATTGTTGGATACTGATGCAGTTCTCACAGGTGTCTTGACACTTTCCCTCACTTCCCCTCACACAAAGTCTCTGTTAGTATGCTTGACATCCATCTTGACATATGATGCCTTGAATAGTGTCATGTTCCACTGCATTCTTTTGTTTTTGTCAGTGTTGTTAGTTCTGGGTGTATGCTTTTCCTGTGCTACCCACTCTGTGCTATGTTGCAGTTCATTTCTGTGTTGCATGCTTGCTCTGATTCATGCATTAATGCAGGTTAATGAAACTATAATATACATTTTCATAACCTTTAGTGGTGACACGAAAAAGTATGGAAACCCTGCTGGTGTGAAAAATTTGCTATGTCACTATTTTGACTTAATAGTTCATTATTTCAAGATACTATCTTGTTATTTTGACTTACTAAGTCATTATTTTGATTTAGTATCTCATTATTTTCACTTAGTATCTAATTATTTCGACTTCTTCGCTATTGTGAGTTAGTGTCTTGTTATTTTGACTTAGTCACTCACTATATATTACTAAGTAAACATAATGAGATATTATCTTGAAAAAGTGAGTCACTAATAGTAAGTCAAAATAATGACATAGCAATTTTAAAAAAAAAAATCACACCTTGTGGTTCAGGGCTTCCGTAAAAAAAGAAGGTATCAAGCATGAGATGTTAAATGGATTCACACATTCGTGCGAAATGAATATTTTTGAAGTATTTAATGATCATATTTTAAGATATAGTGCAAATGGGATGTTCTGAAGGACATTTTACCTATTTATAAAATTTCTTTTACCTTTACATGATATATGTTTGTAAATGTAATATCAGTGGGACCCCAGTCGTGGAATTGTTCTATTTATCAGCAGGTCGAGGGGAGAAAAAAATGCACAGTCTAATTCACACTGAGATTTAAGTTTCTTTAAGTCTCAACCAGTGTTTTGTTCTACTGTAATGAAAAAAGAGCAAGCAATTTGATAGCACTCCTGCCCTGGTGGATGAGACATTCATTTGACCAGAACAGCGCCGTTTTAGATGGAGAGCATAATTAGCTCTGAGGGATTGACCAGCACTGCCCCAGCTTTTCCAGGCCACCTCCACTGGTCCATTCTTCCAGAACCAATCGATTAATTCTATGGGTGGAGGAACACAAGACTTGAACTATGGGCATAATTAAATACTTACACTAGGGTCGGCTCTTGGCTTTCAGGAAATTGCCTTCTTTTGCGTGCTTTAGGGATGGGCCTTTGCTTCTCAGAGGAATTCTGCTGAATGAGAGAGTATTATCATGGGCTATGTGAGGGAAGGATGAAAAAGAGAAAGGTGTTTGAGAAAATGAGGTTGAGAAGTTTGCCAGTAAACAGCAAAGTCAATCATAAGGTCTTCATGGTCTGACTGGGCTGTTTGCAAAACCTTCAGAAAGTTGCCTTTCTACTTTTCTTTCAAACATGCTTATTCTGTTCTTCAAAAGCAAACCAACTTCATGCCTGTGTAATACAACAAATATATAATTTAATACAGTGAAATATAAATTTTGCTGGGGAATTTTCAAAAATGATACTTTCTTCTGCTTCAAAAACCAATTTACCTATACCTAGTCTCCAAATCTGTGAGTAAGAATAAATAACTTTTTAAAAGTCATCCTCATAGTAAGCTTATTGTAGTATAATAGCAATTTTATTGGAGTTGAAGCGTCTGAGTAGAGCTGTGTGCAGGACTGTATTTTTAATCCTCCCATTCCCCTCCTATTCTGTGACCACACTCACAAAAACTCTTGAGTAATCCTGCTTATTTGCATTTTTTGTACCTGCCCACCTGTATATATATTTTTTAAAATAAACTTTGGTCCAATACCCCAAAAATAAGATCTTTAACTGGAAAGGATGTGGAAACTTGAAATAGGGAATACGCCACTGGCAGAGATTTGTTTCTTTTTGCACGTGATTTATCTAGGTGAACTTTGACCCCATGAGTTTCTGGAACTTGAAAGTTTGAAACAATAGAAAACAAGTGATTCAGGTTTGACCTTTCTGGGGGGGAAAAGTGCTCATATTTCACTGCATGTTCCTGCTTTCCTGAGAGAAAAAAATGTGCTACAACTTTTTTAGTGTGTCCTATTGTGTTTTTGCGCTTAAATTGGGCTAGTTTTGCAACAAGGTTGTGGGTGGAAAAAGCAAGGCTGTGGATGGCAGTTTTTGACTAGTTTAAAATACAGTAAGTCACAGCCACAAAGATCTTGTTTCATAGCATATAATTGGAATTAAATCTAATCAATGTCTGCAAACATAGGCTATGGCAAACAAAGGGAAAGTGTAAGTGCAGATAGTGTATCTAAGATACAGTACATAGCCAAGATTGGGAGAGGGAAAGGGTGCTTATGGATTGGATAATGGCCGTACCAGGCGATGATTTTAAAGGGGGGGTATTGCAGATACTGCAAATCAGAAATGTACGCGCACCGTGGTCAACTTGTTTCCCACACAGTGACTGAGATAAAGAAGAAAACTGCATCACCCTTCTGCCTGAATATTTTGGGATAGCTTCAGGTCTTGTTGTGCAGTTTTTGAGATGTAGTTGTGCTGGAAATTTTGCTGAGACCTGCTAAGGTCCCAGGCTTGATACATACCTCTACTTCCAAAGATGATCTTCATCTTCAGTCAGCGCTTTATCCTGGTCAGGATCCGGAACCTATATAGGGAGCACTGGGAAAGGTGGGAATACACCCTGGATGGGATGCCAGTCCATCTCGGGACACTAAACACACAGAGATTCACATACTCATTCACATCTAAGGGAAACTGGGTCTGGCCAGTCCAACTACTGCATGTTTTTGGGAGGTGGGAGGAGACCGGAGAACCCAGAGGAAACCCATGCAAACACAGGAATAACGTTCCAAACCCAAAAATGATGTAAATGTGAATTGTGGAAATAATGCTATGCTGTCATTGGCTGCCTATTTACAGACTTTTAAATATGCATTCTTGAAAACTGCAGCTATAAATATGTTAATATTTGCATGCTTCATGTCGCTAGCTTCTTTTTTTTTGCGTTACATAATGATGACTTTTGGTTTTAAACCAAATGATAAAAGAATATTGTTATAAACTCATCTTTCTGTTGGTAGGCATACACAGCATTTAAAAGAAATGCGGATAGGCAGCTTTCTGATGGTTTTCTTTTGGCCAAATAAGATTTGCTGTGCTCTCAGTGGCCTAACAATAGGTTGTGCACTATTGAAGAACCAGTACTCTGCCTTAGAGAGAGAGAGAGAGAGAGAGAGAGAGAGAGAGAGAGAGAGATGTAGGTGTCTTTGTAAGAATACATTGCTCCATGGCTTTTTCCTATACCATCTGCGATGAATGAGCAAGTCTAATCTAAAAGAACCCCTGACACACTGGGCTAACTCAAGCTTGTAATAACTCTGAACTGAAGGAGAGACTTCAGTAATACAGTGGTGAAAGCTGTGCTGGCCTTAGCACATTGTGTACCCTAGGCAAGCTTTACCCTTTCCGTGCCCCATTTCCCCACCATTATCCTTCAAACTTCCACAGCCATTTTATTCCACACCTACTCACCTTGACTGGTAATGAATTACACTCTAAAGAGGTATAATATAGTTATTTCTTTTTAAGCGAGTAGTTAACTTACCATATTGGGTCAATATCCTTATTTCTGGAGTAGTTTTATTAACTATAATATAAAGTGTATTTTATGTTCGGCTGTACACTTTTGGACAAATTCTGAAAGTCTCCTTAGTGGCCACATAATGCACTTGCGTATATAAGGCATTATTTGATACCCAATGTAGTACAAAAACAAAAAAGCAATACTAGACAGGCATTCATCATCTCTTAACCAGATTGCCAGCTACATAGGCGTGTCATCGAACAAGTTGATTTGTATAAAATGTAATTTTGTGAAAAAAGGCATATCATAATTAGTACAAACGTTGTCCTGGGTAAGCTTACCAATCAAGAGAACCCGTTCATTAATTCATTCATTTGTTCACCTATTTATCTTGTCCAGGTTTGCAGTGAATTTGACGATCCCATAATAGTAATTCACAGTCAGCGCTAATTCAACGGTGCTGGGTCGAAATTAGAGGAAAAATTGTACACGTTGTATGACAGCTCATACACATCGAACATCACACCCCCAGCTTTAGGCATGAAAGAAGTCCAGATACACAGTGATAGATGAGAAACATTAGCCTGGGGAAGAAGAGAGTAAGAGTGTGATATTGTGTTATAAGAGTAAAAAGGATCCAGGACTGATGAACTTTTAGCTTTTTGCCAAAAGATGTGAGCCTACACAACAGCATACTGTGAGATCCCACTGATTTGCAGAGTGCAAAAGATTTTTTTTTCCCCTTTCACATAATACTTCTGAAATACTGGCATTTAATGATCATCATATCATCTAGCACACAGCAGTACTATATAGTTTATCATTGGTGTCATTGCTTTTTAGACATACTACATAGTGCTCTTTATGCGGTTTGGGAAGCAGCCCTGAATTCTAATGTGTATTGACTGGGGGATTTATCCACATACTGTATAAGAGCGCAGTGCAACCCATGTTATGAAACATACTTCTTCAAATAGCTTCATATAGCATTTCTGTACCATGGAAATTGAAATTCCAAATTTACGTTACATCCTGTAGCTTTAATATAAAATTGAGTTTTAGTGGATCAAAGGGCTTACAGTATAACACCAGCATGGTGTCTAGTTCACAACAGATTGCCTCAGGGCTTGTATGCAATAGCATTCTTCTTAAAAGGATTGGAAAGCATGCATTTAAAGTCATGCAATCCCCAACTACATGTGCACTCAGGATTTCAGCATTTAAATATAGAACTTCATGGCAAAAAAAAAAGGGCCATTTTGAAAGAAACAGGATTAATGTGTATTCCTTGCAGGATGCTCAAAATTGAATCTACTTTAAATATGTCAAATCACAGTGCTGGTGTTAGGAAATAATAAATCCATGGCTGTATTCAACTGATACTGTGACAGAATGGGAGACAAAAAAAATCCTGTGGGACATGGAAATCCAAAGTGACAGGAAGACACCCACAAAACAGTCAGGCAGCAGAGTGATTGACAAGGAAAATCAGAAAAGCAGTGTTCACTGACAGAGCAATTCCAGATGATGGCAACATCCTAACCAGGAAGCAGGAAAATTTCAATACTCACTACAAAACTGCAAAAGAAGTGCAAGTGACTTTAAACATGAAGGCCTGAGCATTTTCAGTGGGTCTTCAAGCACTAGGCAGCCATTTTCAAGACCTGAACAAACATCTGGAGGCCCTGTTACACACAAGGCAGTCATCATTAAGTCTTTAAGCCAGCTGCCAAGGCCCTGTTGGAAGATCCTTACTTAGATTTATCACTCTCATAACTACAACCAACTAATTTCACTGTAGTTACTAAATATTTCACAGTAGTTAATGAATAATAAGGGAGAAATCAATACTGATAAAAAAAAAAAAGTGGATGCATCCCTTACAACTGGAATCATCAAATAGTGGGTCAACCCATTCTCTAACACACATTTCTAGTTAAAAAAAAAAAAAGTCATAAGAGTAGGACCAAATCATATACATGTCATTAGGCACAAAATTATAAGTGCTGTTACGCCATGTTTTTTGTACAAAATTGTAGCAAGGGTTGTGTCTTTCTTTGTCAGTCTTCAACTGCGCAGTTTGGGTGAGCCAGTGTCCACTGTAGCCTCAGATTCCTAGTTCCTGGATGTCAGGACTGGAACATGCAGTCTTCTGCGGTTGTAGCCCATCAACCACAGAAGACTGAAGACATTCTGAGATTCTGCGTTTCTGCTCACCACAGTTGTAAAGAGTAGTTATTTGAGCTACCAGATCCTTCCTGTCTGCTTGAACCAAAACGGGTCGTTCTTCTCTTACCTCTATCATCAACAAGGTGTTTCCAACTGCAGAACTGGATGCAGAACTGTGCTAACTGTTTTTTTTTTTTGTTTTTCACACCAGTCTGTGTAAACACTAGACTATTGTGCATGAAAATCCCAGATCAGGAATTTTGGAAAGATTCAAACCAGCCTATGTGCCACCAACAACCATACCATAGTCAAAGAGATCATATTTTTCCACATTCTAATGTTTGATGTGAATATTACCTGAAGCTCTTAACCTGTATCTGCATGATTTTGTACAATGCCTATACTACCACTAAATAATACCTAGTCACCTGTGGTCCTATGGAGTCATACCCAGTGAGATATGGACTACAGTAATTTTTACACCTATGAAGGGCATTTATATGGCATGTTGACTGTCTAATAAGTGTATATTCAAATTCCAATTCAAATTCAGTTTTATTTGTATAGCGCTTTTAACAATGGACATTGTCACAAAGCAGCTTTACAGAAATAAATGGATTAACAAAAAATATATTATAAATATTTGAATTTATCACTGTGAATTTATCCCTAATGAGCAAGCCAGTGGCGACGGTGGCAAGGAAAAACTCCCTGAGATGATATGAGGAAGAAACCTTG
>CM040994.1:15791402-15826239 GCA_022985145.1 Pangasius djambal
GAAAAGGGAACCCATCCTCATCTGGGTGCAACAGATGGTGCGATTAAATAAATAAATCCCTTCTATTTTTGTGCGCTATAAGGACAAGTAGTGCAATTGTGCAACCAACAAATTCATCACAGTTTCCGCAAGAAGTCCTGTTGGTTAAAATCTATCCACTGCAAAGCCACTACAGCAATCGCAGTCCCAAGCCATTACAGTACAGCTCCCCATATGTGATCCCCAAACCATCTCCACAGCCCCCAAGTGGCACCATCCCCAGCAAACCAAACGGTTCTTCAGGCCGTCCGTATATTCAAGTTAGGTAGGTGTCTCTAATAAAATAGGAACTGAGCATGGATATTAGCACTTCTAAATCTAAATTATAGGGTTACTGTTTCTCAAATGCTCTTACTACTGCTGTCATATTCTTGAAGTAAGGTTAGACACCAACTGGCTTTCACCTCGTGGTTTTCCAGTAATTAAGTGCTTGGGGAATATTGGCAAAATTCCACAAAATGTCCTCATGTTAATCACACATATAATTAAGCATTTTGCTAAGATTACAATTTTTTATATTTATTGCAGAGTGTCACTTTGAACATTTGATAAATTATTTGATTGATTAAATTCATTTATGTGGAAATATGTTTGCATTAGTCATGATATAGGTTTGTGAGGCACTACAATTAAAATAAATACTTTTTAAACCTGTATTGGATCACAAGTGGAAAAGGATGTTTCGAGCATGAGGTGTTAAATGGATTCACACATTTACTTTACATATGTATTTGTAAATATGATATTAATGGGACATAAATGGTACCCTAATCATAGACCAAACCCAGGTCTGTGAGTCAACTACAACTACAGCTTTATGTAGTATTTGATGCAGTTTATTTCATGTTTTTCATTTAAGTCATGTACAACAGACTTAGTCACCTTTAGCACTACAAGGAACAAATCAAAGTGGAATGAAGCAATCCTGCTGTGTCAAAATGGCACATGTTAATGCATTGCTACAAGACTCAAAGCTTTGGACAGTCAGAGCATGGCATTTACTCACCTAGTTACCCCGTTTCCCTTTCTCTCAGGGTTTGCAATTTAGAGGTCACATTCTATGTCCTGTGTTTGTTGGCCTCAGAGCTTCAGAAACCGCTAAAGCACTATGTCTGAAATCTGTGTATTGTAATGTACCAGAACTTTGCCCTCCCCAGGTTATGCTTATTGAAGACCATTTAAAAGGATTTTGAGGCCCATATTTATCAGCTCAGGAAATTACTGTGTGATTATATTTAATAGAAAGAAAAAGGTCAGTTCTATTAGTATATCAGCACAGTATAATGAGATCATGATGGGGTGTCATGGGGTGTCATGTTCACCGGGAGGTGAAAACTTTTTGAATTTGAAGATCAGGGTAAATTTAACTTATTTTGTCTCCTGGGAAACATGTAACTATCTTCTGTAGCCTCTGAAGGGCAGTACTAAATGAAAAAATACGATATTTAGGCAAAATAAGAAAAATGTACACATCTCCATTCTGTTCAAAAGTTTTCACCCCCCGGCTCTTAATGCATGGTTTTTTTTTTCCTTCTGGAGCATCAGTGAGCATTTGAACCTTCTGTAATAGTTGCATATGAGTCCCTCAGTTGAAAACCAAAGAATTTGCGGGACCTGAAGGATTTTTCTGAAGAACAGCAGGCAGTTTAACTGTTCAGGACAAACATGGGACTCATGAACAACTATCACTAAAAAAAAAAACACAGCTGTGGATCATTCAGGTAACAACACAGTATTAAGAATCAAGTGGATGTAAACTTTTGAACGGGGTCATTTTTATAAATTCAACTATTATTTTCTCTTGTGGACTATATGTAAACATCTTTTATGTAAAATATCTTATTCAGGTCAGCACTAAATAAACAATAACATGCATTTTGTATGATCCCTCTTATTTTGGTAAAATAATTAACATTTTGCAGATTCTGACAGGGGTGTGTGTGTGTGTGTGTATATGTGTGTGTGTGTATATGTGTGTGTGTGTATATGTGTGTGTGTGTATATGTGTGTGTGTGTGTGTGTGTGTGTGTGTGTGTGTGTGTATATATATATATATATATATATATATATATATATATATATATATATATATATATATATATATATATATATATATATATATATATATATCTCGATAGGTAGATTTATTTATTTATACCTTCACCTTTTACATATATATAAGTAAAGGTATTTAAAAATAAGTAAAATATCTTTCACAACAACCTACAGTATGTCCATATTTCAGACAAATGACTTAAAAAATGAAAAAAATGAAGAAAACAGAATTTTTGTCTGTCCCAGCCCATTATAACAACACTTTACTTTGAAATACGGTATAATCATTAAAAGACTTTTTATTTTAATTTTTACATTAAAGTGTGACTTTAACATCTCATTCTTGAAATGTCCTTTTCCCCAAGTCATCTCTTATATCTCTTGTGAAAAATGTACATGTTACTCCTCACAGCAGGTCACTCAACCCTGTTACCTGAACACATTCACCCCTACAAAATATCTGGAATATTGTACAAGTCACATTTTCAACAGGAAGTTGCGTGATCCTGAAGATCATAAGAAGAAGGAAATTAAATTCACTCTTCATACTTTTTCCTTTGGAAAAAGTTTGGCAGATGAGGTCACTTTGAAAGTAATCGGTTAAAAAAAGATTGCACATTGAAAAAATATTAGGTTAAAAAATTTTGGGTTAGAATGCCCTTAAAGTCCTCATACCATTAGCACGGATGCTAGTAAGCCACATTTAGTGTATTTGCTGATTCTACTTTCAACCCTGTTACATATTGAACAGCAAAATATCAGCAAGAAGAACTTGTAAAATAGTGGGTTATTGTTGCCTGAGATTTTTAAGGATAAATGCAAGTGATCTGAGTGTCAACTCAAATCCAAAAGTGGGTTGAGAAACTGTAACAGCTTGTTGAAAAAGAAGGGATCAAGTCACGTGTCTCGTCTGATAAATGGCAGTAATAAAAAAGGGTTATTGCCAGAGCCTCTTCTGCTTCCCTCTCTGTTTTTTTTTTTTTTTTTTTTTTTTTTTTTTTTTTTTTTTTTTTTTTTTTTTTTTTTTTTTTTTTTTTTTTTTTTTTTTTTTTTTTTTTTTTTTTTTTTTTTTCATTACCACACTTCTAAATAGCACGTTTAGTTTCATGGTACACACAATGTTTAATTCTGAGGGTATCACAATGTGCAGTTATTGGTGCTTAATCACTGCTCTATGTACTATCAATATTTGATGTACTTCACTCAGCACAGAACGTGCTCTCCTTTTCTGTAGTCTTTGCTATTGGTCATAGCTTGAAAAGGGCACACTTTCTGTTTTTGACCGATCTTCTAACTCGATTGAAACAGAGACGGACAAACAAAGCAGTGTGTAAGATTGATGGCGTTTCGTTTGCAGCTTTCAGCCTTGCTGGGACTCGCCACATGCCAGAGACCTGGCTTGACAGATGGGGCCCTGGCTGCTCTGACCTTGCAGGACGTTGATATTTCATGCCAAGCCCTGTGCCTTCTGCATGTCCATGCACTCACATCCCACACCTTGTCCAATTTGAGAGCTGCGTCCGTGGGTGGCATGGCAGATTTTGACATAATGGCAGCAGACAGATTTTGGGGAGGCTGAGTCACACTGGGTGGATGAGATGTACTGTAACTAACAATAACATTATAATGGTGGTAGACCGTCCTACATTCTCGCTAAGGGTTCTGTGCTGAGGAAGTCGTAATATAGGTAGTAGGCTACTTGGTCAGTAATATTATATTTTCAGAGAACCACCATAAAATGTTCAAATAAGCTGCAGTTATTGTGTTAACTGTTGCAATGTGCATGCTGAATCTGCAATAAGTAAAATCACCAAAGTGCGCCAATAATATTCAGACAATAAAGCTCTGATGAACATTGTTTTTTTCTTCCATGAAATTTGGCAGCTTTTGTGCTCATGAGTGGTGAAGCAAAAAAAAAATGCTCACCTTATCTTCAGGAGATTGCAGGTTTAAATCCTGACGATGCCACCGCTATCCATAGACGTGAGTGGTTAGGAGAGATGGTATACTCTCTCTTCCCTGCCAATCATGGTGACACTAGCTAATTGTGAGTGTCTGTGAGCTCATGTATGCGGAAGAGGGTAGACAGCGCTTTCCTCTGACTGTGCTAAGCTGATGTAGCATGAGAAGCAGATGTGGTGGCTAGCTTCACGTGTCTCACAGGAAGCACATGCTAGCCTTCACCCTACCCAATAAGCTAGTGGATGGTAATTGGCAAATGACAAAATCGGGGAGAAAAGGGGGAACAAATAAAGCAGCTTTAATAAACTTTATCTACTGTAACATGTAAAGTTACTATAGTTACTTGGTTTTTATAGGCTTAAGCCTTTTGCAGAGTCCAAAGGTTTCTGCCCACCATCATGTTTATGTTTTTTAATGATGTCACAATATTGAGATGAACTACTATCAAAACTTTATAACTTTATAGTTATTACAATAATTACGCCAGTCACGTTAATACCATTTAACTGAAACGTAATAAAATGATTTTTAAAAAAGTATTTATTGATACAGAAGGTTTCAGTTTGTCGCTTTACATCGTGGAATTGAAACAGACTTACCATTTGATTTACACAATATGACGGTACAAATAATTTTTATTGTGACACCAAGGTAACCTTAAAATAAAACTCGCCATTTGTTGGTTTCATAAGTATTCACCCCCCTGGGTCCATATATTGTAGAACGACTTTTGGCTGCAATTACAGCTACAAGTCTTCTATGATATGTCTCGATCAGCTTTGCACAAGTGGATCCTTTTTGATCATGGCATTTTTCTAATGTGTCTAATATTTGAATAGTTGGATTATGTTCACAAAATAAATCTGTGCTTTGCTGTGCTTTGCTGTGTAAAAGGAAAAAAGTTTGCACAACCCTCCTGAGTCAATAACAACAAACTTTTTGTTGACTTCATGAACAGTATTCATGAACAGTGATGTAAACTTGATTAAAGAAACACACCCTTTAATTGGTGGATTTATATATAATTGGTTCTTATAGCCTCAAGTACTTACACACAGGAATTTGAGAAATGTGGCATTCTGCGTCAAAAAACACCACCTGACGTCTGAATGCAGCATTGAGGAATGAAGAATGAGTGGGCGAGCACCGGCACACACAGAGAGGAAAGGAGAAATATGTTCTGTTACCAAGCAACCCAGCAAATTGGACATTGAGCATGCTGCAGAAGGTCTAACGTGAAAACACAGCAGCCGTCCTGCTGATGTGCTGTCTAATGACAAGGGCTCCGTGTACTAATGGCTACACCACAATATTGAATCAAATGTTGGGGCCAGGCGAAAGCCAATCCCAGATTGCCCCGGAGTAAGATAAGGGCATTTTTCATCCCTTAGGACACATGAAGGAACCCTAATCAGGAGTCAAGATGAGACTATGTCAGATTCTCCCAGAGTAACAGAGATAGATAGCTGTTGTAGGCTAACACGTTGTATCATACAGCATAGCACAGAGCTTCGGTTAATATAAGATGTCAAGCACAAATGAAACTCCCTATGTATCCAACACCTTTTACAACCCAATACAGGCCTTGGATGTGTCTCACTTCTAAGACATCTAAGTGTTCCTTGTTGTCTGTCAAACTTTATTAAGAATTCATGGTTATTAGAAATTTTATTAGTATAAGACTTGTGGAGAGACTTTCACACAACACTTCTGGCAGCACTGCAACATCATCATTGTTGCTCTTTAATTATTTACCTGTTGTTTAAGAAAGCACTTCAGCAGGGAAACAGCCCATTTCCCACCAAACACATATCTCTTTGAAAGCAACGGATGTGTGTTTAGCAGGAAATGGCAGGTTTTTCAGGAAGCATCGGGAAACCATTCGGACAAAGCAGCCTTTCACATTCAGAGCCATCAATCAAGATTATAAATGACCAAATCGAGTGTTTGTGCTAAATATAAACTAAGTCTATGAGACATTATTTACCCAAGCATGTGCATTCAATATTGATGATCATGATCTTTCTGTCTAGAATAGTCACCACCTAACTTATTTTTTATTTCCTTCCGCCCATTACAGTCGTCCTTGTCTTTACAGGTTTGTTTAAGGAAACTGCTCAGAACTCATTATACCCATTCCTTACTTGTGAGAGCTTGCTAACTAACTCTCCTGTACACACACGAGTATTTTCAGTCATAGGCATAAGCTCTTACTGTGATTTATATGTGCAATTATGTCAAACCACAACTTTTGGACAGCATTCATTTAGCATCTCAGAGTGATTTTTGTTTGTTTGTTATAAAAAGAGTGGATTTTGCAAGCTGTAGAGTTAGAAAAATAAATCTGATATGCCATGACTGCTGAGTTACTGAAACAACTAAGACTGTACTGTTTGAATTTTTTTAAAGCTTTTAAAAGGATTTGGAGACCTTTCTGGTACAGATATTATTATAACCATTTTCTGAAGCATAACACTTTCTATGAATCATGCATTTATAATGCAGTATAAATAAGTTTTATATAGTAGACATAGAATATTATTTATACAATATTACAATACCCTGTTATCATTTCTGTTACTGGGATCAGGCAATGGCATTGTTTGTGTCTGTATCTGTTTAATGCGCAAAATATTGTATCAGTTTTTGGATTTGTATTTGCACTTGAAGTGGGCGTGGTCTGTGCCGGAAGCTTTGGAGAGCATATTGTTTAAAGCTCCACATTAAAGTAAAAACCTCACACTCGTGCAACTTTTTTTGTTTGTTTGTTTGTTTCATTTTGAGAGCTCCTTTTGCACACATCTAGTCTGGGGAAAAAAAAGGAATGCTCTGCTTATTGTTTTTCTGTAATCGCAGTCAATGTATTCATATTTGGTTAAATTTCTTGTTTCTATAGTAACAACTTCAAATTTTATGGCAGATGCTCCAAATAAACAGATTTTAAAAACATGCTTAATTGTTGGTATGGATCATTTTTCTGTGAGGAGATGTCTATTTAGTATTTTTGGAAGGAATCTCCAGGGTCGGTGCTTTGTAACAGTTGTCTTAAGTTTTTTTGTCTTATTAACTTAAAGAAAGAGAAGAACAGAGGATAGTGAGGGCAGGACTGTTTATAGCCGCTATAACATAACTAACTTGTTTCATGGATGTTTCACAGCATTAAAACATACTATAAACTAAAAACTGCTAAAAAAAAAAAATGGAATGTTGTTCTATAAATAATAAGAATTTGTTAGCATTAGCAAATTGCTGTGGTAAACACTTCAGGGCCTGCTGTTATAAGAAATGAGTCAACATTGGGGTGGTAAGAGTAATCCTGTTTTGCGTCACACTGCATCACACCACCCATTGTTGATTATTTTCCTATAACAGCACTTCCGAGAAGTGTTTTAATCCTTACATAACACAGGCTTGGATCATACAATCTTACAACATTAGTGATCTATTCTAATGAACAGATCATATAATGAGTTATGTAATAAGCTATAATGAGTTATGCATGTTATGTGATATTATGAAGTCATATGCTCATGCTCATGCATAATAAAGTGTAATTATAAGCATTTTTACAGGGCCAGGCATTCTAAGGTATTATGTATGCAATGTAACATGATATGAATGCACTTATAATGCATTATGAACACTGGATCCATAGGAAGTGTTAATGAATTTTGTAACATTAGATTTGATGGTTACAAGTAGCCATTCAATACACATCCAAGTGCTATTCACATAGTGCTAAAGATTGTGGCATCAATATGTGCTAATATATGAAATATGATATTGTGTATTATTTCAGGATTTACAGGGCAGCAACGCAAGAACTTTGTGCTTTTGAGCATTTTTTGCCTACTGATTCGATTTAATCATATAACAAGAATAACTATTATTATTTGATGATTTTAATGCTGTGTGTTTAATATCTAAAATTTGAAGTTATGCACTACAGTATTAAAACATTATGTACAGAGCTGTTCAATAGTCTTATGCACATCTAAAGAAATTCTGTAAAGCAGATATACAGTATCTTCACATAAAATAACAATGAAATGTTTCCAAATATCAAAAGAATTACTACATTGAGCCAATAAACAAAAAATCAAATAAATAAACCAAATAATAAAATTCCTTTGTGTTTAAAATTGCATTAATTCTCCTAATTGCCTGGCAGGTTGTTCCAGACTTCTTAGAGAACGTGGTACACTGCTTCTGTCTCAAATCCCAGACTGTCTGGATGACTTTTTTTTACTCAGAAATGTGATTGAGTATTTATGGCAAGGCACTACCGGTGAGGAGAGTCATTTTTAAATCAATTGATGCCCCACTTAATCTTTGCCAGTTGATTGCTGATATTCTTACAAGTTTTTTTTGTTTGTTTGTTTTTTTTATATATTGAAACTTTTTGAGAATTGTACATCTATTTATGCAAATAAGGCTTTGTCTAATTAAATATGCATACATTTGCATATCTCATGTCTTTGAAAGATGTCCGAATGAAAATATTTATTTCACTGTGAAGACACTCTCCAGATAAAGACTTTTACAGAACAGTTTGTTAGAAAATCATTTACTCTTTAATCCATGCACTGTTATATATATTTTTTTAATTATTGTCTTTGTGTATATTAGTATTAATCTAATGTAAATCCAATAATTATCAAACTCATGGGAAATTCCTCTGTAATGCCCTTGTAAGTAGGGATAGCTTCTGAATATAGCAAAAACAGATATTGAGAAAAAAAACCATTTAAAAAAGACAGTGTGATTCTTAACGGTGACTTTTTCCAAGTGGGCGGAGCTAAAGTCTGAGTCAAATTTGTTAAATTTGTGGTAATAATGCGTTGGTCTTTTAGTAATACAGCTGAAGAGAAAGGTTAAAGATGTTAATTTATTTTTAAATAATCTGAGAGTTAATTGACGTTACCAAAAATTGGCGTTTTTACTTATACTGTCTTGACTTAATATGATCCAAAATACAAATATCTATCTGCAACATTGAATTTTCTGATCTAAATATAAACAAATAAGTGTTAAATATAGTGAACGAATTATGTATTCTTCTAAGAGTATAATAGAGTGAAAAGGGATTAATGTAATTCATCACTGCTTCATATAAATGAGACCCATCAACATAAGAAATGGAAAGAGTTCAAATGAGTTTGTGTAGCACTGTGTACAACTGAAATATTGATATTTGTAGTAATTGATCACTCTTTGTCCATTTCAGTTTTAAGGATCTGGCGACATTTGTTCGGTGTTTAATAATGTCATTTTGGGCAAATCTCTCGTGCGCACCTCACAGTGAGCCATAGATCAAAATGTCACAAAACAAATCAAAACTTTAAAATGGCTTTCAGGAATCGATCAGTCAAGACAATCCACATTTAAAAGTGTGGCAGTCTATAAAATATTCCCTGTGCCTCTTCCTGACAAACTTTTTATTTTTATTTTTCTGAGAGCATACATACATAATGCACATTATCTTAGACGTGTGCCAAGGTTTTGACAAAACCTTCAGGATGGGGTTAAGTCAGATTTTAGCAGGCAGGTATTATCTTTTAGATAGATGCATGGACGTCTAAGGATATTGCCAAGAGGGTAAACAAGAAGACAGAATATAAATAAACCTCAGTGGCCGTTTATGAGAAGTGACCCCATGAGCTTAAATATGGAGGCTTTATTTGACCACATGATGGGAGGAAGATAATCTGCTGCAGGGAAATCAGGATTGACTTGGCTTTTCCTTGTCTCAATCATAAACAATTATAGCTATTAGAGCTATACTCACAAACATAAAGCTTTACGATCAATAATTCACTCATGTTTCAATAGAATCGTGTTAACTAGTATTCAGAGAAGTTTGTCAAAATGCAAAAAAAAAAAAAAAAAAGCTTTGTGACATAATGTGAAAAAGACTTAAAGTTAAAATGATACAGAGTGATTCAATGGATGTGATTGTTCATCAGGTCAGGTGTGTGAACTCGTTTAGTCATAAACACATTCATCTGATTTCACAGATGGGCCTGGTAACTTTAGTGCATAGACTCACAGAAGGGAAAATTTGGCTCATTTATAGAGAACGTCTGGTGAGAGATGAGAAGAAAGTTTTATACGCGTTTTGAGAACACACATAATGGAAATGCAAAATGCCACAATATGGCATTAAATGATTTTTTCCTGCATTTTACTGACACTCTTCTAAACAAGTTACCCTGGTGCTATTCAGAACACAACAATGCCAAACCCAATTTACTGAGGCATGTGCTTCAATAAAAATCTGTTCGTGTCCTGCCATAACGTGGGACAATTCACTGAGCGGTGGAGGCTTTATGAATGAGGGTTGAGTGTGTGTAGGATTTATGTGGAATTATTATTGTAACCAGCAGATGAACTGATTATATTTTTTTTAAGAATAGTTCCAAATGAGGTCAAGGTCACAGCAAGGTCAAATGTCTGAATTAGTTTTTCTTCGATAGCTTCCTTCACGTTTGTCAAACAGATATGTTAATTTCACCTTCATGTTCAGGAACTCCTGGCCCATTTTCTGGCTATATTCAATTTTTGCCGTCTCTCTGTCCATCTGTGCTTCTGTCCAAGATTCTCATTAGTCTGATATTTCAAGATCTTATGGTTGAATGTTTGCAGGATTTATATGGAATTATCACTGAATTGTAACCAGCAGAGGAATTGATTAGATTTTGCAAGTGTTTTAAACAGGTTCAAGGCCACAGCAAGGTCAAATGTCAGAAATAGCTTTCTTTAATAGATTCCTTCCTGTTTGTAGTATATTTTAAGAGTATTTCTGGCATACATATTAGTAACAAGAAGGACTCGACTTGTGGCAGAGGCATCCTTGTTGATACCATTGGTGTCAAGTTCTACTTGTTCTATTTTTATTAAGGCTTATTTATGTTATATGCACTAGCTCACACAGCTACCACACTCCTAATCCCACCCAAATGTATGCTTGTTGTAGCCATTTAAGCAAGAAAAGACTTAAGTTCAAAATTGTACAGCAAAAAAATGGTCAAAGTAACATTTACTGAATGGTAGCCAATGGTAAAGCTGGGATGCACTATTTATTTTGCTAGCAGAAGTTCAGAACAACTATTAATGAATTGCAGAAAGCAATGATGGACTAGTAATGAAAGCAATAAATTGTAAAAGATAAGGTAATGTTATTGTACCTAGCAACTGTTCTGTAATGTAAATGTAATGTAATGTAATGTAATATTTACTTCAGTAAATTGAAAATACTTCTACTCTCAGTGGTGTGCATTACTTTAATCCTTTTTTCTCTCAACTTAACTTTAAAAGCAAATTGAAAAGTTAGTTTTACTCTGATAAATTTCCAGACACATTTGTTACTTAATGTTACGGTATATTAACTATTTCATGGAGTTGTTTTGGAAAGAAAATCTGATGAATTGTGGACATTTTTCTCTGTTGTCCAATCACCAAAATGTGATTCAACTGTAATTCAATTCCAAATGTTCGTCTCAAAGAGCCAACTCAAAACACAGAATATAGATCCGCCTCTTACTAAAGACTACTCTAAAGTAGAAAACTGTTGTAAGAGGTTTGTCAGAATTTATTACTATTATTACATTATGTGTCATTAATTATTCAGATACACGTAACCACTGGTTATGTCAGCTAGCTGTCTGGCATTACCTAAAACAAGTTTGGAAGAACTGAAGAACCTTACCTTCTCACACAAGCCCATTTTCTGGTAACTAGCTCACGATTGCAAGAAATCGAGACACGACTCCAGTTTAGAACACACTACTCCAATGGGTGACTTACTGTGTTTGGGTTGTAGAGCTGTCACTGAAGGTAAGTGAATAAAGATGGAAAAAGTAGCATTTCCCAGATAATGAGTAATGGCCCAGTGCCTGCCTACACATACAATGCCACTCTCATTTGGCCCACATTCTGCCATGGCATGACAGCAATGAGCTCATCTGCATCTGCCCGAACACAGCTACAACTGAATCCTGATAAGACCTTATCTCAAGATATGGATCAGGACCCACAGTCAGGCTAGTTTCAGTCCAAAATCTGAAATGGTACACAAGCATTAGATTGGTGCCAATTTGTGTCATTTTTTTGACCCAGATGCAAATGGGCCATCACTGGCTCATAAAACACTTGGCATTGCTTTGATCCTAATTTAAAGAAACTTAACCAAATAAGCTGTTACACAGTCCAGTGTAAAGTTCAAACTGGGGGAAAAAGCAAGTATTACATGATTCAAGGTTATAGTGAATCCCAAGCTTTTCGGGGAATACACCTTGGATGGGACTCTAGTCCATTACATGGCACTATGCACAATCGCATTCATACCTACCAGCATGTTTTTAAGAGGCAGAATGAAACTGGAGAACCTGGATCTAAGCCACACAGAGAACGTGTGAAATTACAACTAGACAGTAACCCAAGCTCAGGTTTGGACCCCAGACCCTTGAGCCGTGAGGCAGCAAGGCTACCTGCTGCACCACCATGCTGTCTAGCATGACTAAAATACATGTATCCCCTGGTTCAGAAGAAATCTAGCTAAGTTGTTAACTAGAAAGTTAAATCAATAATGATAGCTACATATAGTGGAGCTGAATTTCTTCAGTAAAAGTCGCATTTGTGCATTAACCAATAATGAAAGTCCATAAAAGCACAAGCCACCAAATTCTTGACAAATCATAGAATACTAACATGTTTAAACCATTTTATGTGCTTGAACAATGGTGCAATGTGAAACCAAATGATAAAGGTATGTCACAGACACTATAGCCAGCAACAGTGTTCTAATTCAGTTGTTCACTTGCTGTTCCTGGTCTGAATAGCACATTAGTAGTCATTGCGAAGTCTTGCCAATATTTTCCATTATATAACTTCTTAGCCGTGATTATCCTTTTTTCCATGCATTTTCTCCCCCAATTTGGTCTTATCACTTCTACAAACTGGGAAGGGTGGGAATAACACGTGCTTCCTCCAAGACATATGAAGCCAGACAACCACATCTTTTTACTGCTGTCCATGCTGAGCAATAGGGCATGATATCACATTCAGAGAAAAGCTCTATCTGCCCTCTTCCGCATATATGAGCCCACAGATGCCCATGATGGGTTAGTGTCACTCTGATAAACAAGGAAGAGGCAGTAACAACAGCCCTCCCACACAGAAGGCATGGCCAATTTTGCCACAGATGGCTGTAGCATTGTCAGGATTTGAACCCGAGGCAGTTGAGCAAACACTTTTTTTATTGCACCATTCGAGAGCCTGAGGTGTGTTAATTCTCAGTTTTACTTCCTTTTGAGATTAAGATTGGAGTCCTTCCCTGTTTTACCATTGCCTGCTTTGCACTTTGATTTTGGATTATGTTTTATATACTCTGCACACAGACCTTCATACTTCTCCTGAGTTTAGAAAAATGTAACTTTTATATGGAATTTAGAGATGTTTAGAAACTTTGGAAACTAAGTGTGAAAACAAGACATTCAGCTACATGTTAACAAAACACATGACAAGAGGATGGAAAAAAAACTTAATTTATGAGTACACCAGCCTGTCAAAAGCACCCCTTTGAAAACCTTTCTAGGTCCACCATTTCCTGTTCTGTGTTCCGAGCTAAACCTGTAAAGCTTTAAATGGTCCTCAAGTACTTCTTCAGTTCAGTCTGTGTGTGATGAAAAGGAGGAAAATGAGTGTGACAGGCTAATGGAGCCTCAAGGTTCATCTGGGAGTGCAGGTGTGTTTCCTGACAAGCAGACACTAAATAATTGAAGATTTCGATGTGTGTGCCAGAATTTATGAACGGTAAGTCTGTGATCCCCCCTGCTCTGTGACTTCTGTGTGTGTGTGTGTGTGTGTGTGTGTGTGTGTGTATGTGAAGCAGAAGGTACACTTTCTAATCAGTGTGAACAGTTAATATTTAAATAGCAATTAATCATCAGAAGGCACTAAAGCACCAGGTTCAGACTGGGCTAACTGTAATTTGGTTAGGCACAGATGGGTGGAAGTGGATGATGAACTGGTGTGGGCTTTTTTCAGTCCTTTGTCATTGATCACCAAGCCTTTAAAACATAAGAGTGAGGTTATTGACCTGCACAAGTAAAATAAGTTAAAAATACCATAAAAATAGCACTATCCACAAAGAGGGCCAGTAGAGCTTCCTTTGTGTGGATCGCTTTGAAACCAGTGTTTCACAGAAACATTCAATTATGTTTACTTTAAGGATGCTTACTTTGAGGGGTGCAAATACTTCTGGAGTTGACTGTAGATAGATAGACAGATAAATATTGCAAGGGAGCTTTCACACCTCCCTTTTGTTTTGACATGCATCAAGACTCTGCTCTGTTTCTGCAGCCAGGTGGCACCCAGCTGAGTCACTGGCTGTCTTTTTGGTCATCGTGTGGGTTGTTGTTTTGACTTTAGCTGTTTAAGATTTCACCCTGTCATGGAGAGATCACAGATTTGAATAGTGATAGTGCCATAGCTGTTAATGGTTAGGATTCTGAGAGATCATAAATGGCCCTAGGTGGCAGGGAAAGTCTATCACCAACGTGATCTATAACAATTTTGTAACAATTTTCATTTATATAACTTCTTAGAAAAGGTGATGGTTATGGGCGAGGTAAGAATGAATTCCTTTTCTTATAGTAGTGGTTCATCCATGGGGACAGAAGCTCCAGCATTTGCCTGTATTTCAGCTGTTAAGCAAATATTCATCTTCATAAGTTATTCATATTATTGCACCTAGTGGTAAAAATGAGAATTGCAACAAGCGCTAATAGAGACTCATAGGAGAGGGGATACTCTCTGCCTCATGCTCACTCTTGGAGCGGACAGGACAGTTAACGACATGGTTGCCAGATTGGGCTAGGTTAAAAACACTCTGAGGCTAAGATCTTGTTTCATAGTAAATAATCAGAATAAAGTCTAATAAATTTCCAAAAAAAAAAAAAGGCAAACTGTAAGTGCATGTGTAAGTAAGTGTTTGTTTATGATGTACAGAACCATTTCTACTGAAATATATATTGCAAGGATTGGAAGAGGGAAAGGGGAATTATGGTTGATAATGTCTGTACATCAGAAATACATATGAAATACTTGTTTCTCCTCAGAAAGGCTGAAGAAAAGAAGTTTCCCTTTTCCAGTGTCCAAATTATTAAGCTAGTTTCAAGTGGTGTGTGTGTGTGTGTGTTTAATCAGATGTAATTGGGCTGGAAATTTTGCTGAAACCTGCAATAACCCTGATTATTGATAATACCTCGAACACGGCTGAAGGTACGACTAAAACTGCTAAAAAAAAAAAAAAAAGAGCTGCTGGACTGTATACTGGATAACGGTTTGGTTGTTGACTTTACTCTAAAAATTCACTAGATAGTAGCCTATAGCACAAGTCAAGCATGATAGCCTCTCAACTTGATTTTAATTTTATCATTATTAACGTCGGCTTGTCCCACCAAAATCTAAAAAGCCGCTGCCATTTTCTTATGACTTCAATCAAAACAAATCCCAAATTCCAGTCTTTGTTTGTTTAAATTAATTTTAACTTAACATGAGATCTGGTTCCAATCACTGGCTTCTATTTATGGACTGTCCTATTGCATTAGATAAAGATGAGATTATATTAGAAAACTTTTACCCTGGTTATATTTCTGCATTGGATGCTTAAAGCTATTTTTTCCCATCGTTCACAAACTCTATATTTACTTCTCAGGTATTAAAGTTACAAAAGATTAGCTCTTGGTGGAACAAGTCCAAGGACGAGCATTTGTACCCTGAAAGTCACATGGGACTCATAGGGAAGTCGAAATCCATCTCACCTTTTGGGGAGGAAAAAAAAAAAAAGCTCTCTATATGATCTCTAATTATAAAGTTGACATTCCCATTAGATCAAGTACTCCACCCACATAATCCTTTTTTCAATAAGCTTATGCTTTTACAGTGTTCCTCAAGCAATCTTCAAAGATTGAGAGGTACTCCTCAATTGCGAGGTGTTAACATTGTAGCATGTAAAAATCTGTTCTATTCATAAGACACAAGACATCAAACCTGCAAACTGAATTGCACTGAGCTGCCTTTGTGTGGCCACTAGAGTTTTTAGCTTTGAATAATTTAACCTGCTCCTTGACAATGATTCTAGTCTGTAGCTGCTGATGTTGCTGTGTTTATGGGTTTTTTATTTCCTCTCTGCTTTAATAGCGTCAACACTGGAGGCTTCATTTGGGATCACAGTCAGGGTGTTTATGATTAATGAGTCAAAGGTAATGTGCGAGGTGTCAAGCTGCTTGAGAATACTAGTGAGCAACATACCTTGATGCATAACACAGTGAGAGAGTGGGAGAGATAGAAGGGGGAAGGAAGAAGGAAGGAGGGTTAATTGGGGAGAGACAGAAAGATCATACAGAGAGGAAGAGAAAGCAGAAGAAGGTGAAAGTTAGAAAAAGCACAAGAATTAAGTCTTAATTCAGACTTATATATATTTTTACACTTACACTGACCATGTAGTTCAGCGTGGAGCACTCAGGGAAAAAAAAGGGTTGCAGGTATAAGTAAGGAATAAAACACTTGGGGTATGCTGTTATAGGAAACTGATCAGTGACAGAAGGGTGTGATGTGGCCTGAGAAGAAAAGGAGTTACTGTTACTACCCTTAAGTTGACTCTTTTCCAATAACTGAGCATCTCAAAATGTTTTTATTGTGCTCATACTTTACCACAGAAATTAACCAACACTAATAATTTTAGCTTAGTGTTATGGAAAAAAAAAAAAGTTATTTCTGTTGTCAATTGTTATAGCAGCTATAAATAGTCATCAGCGTCTCTTTTTTCTCTCTGATGAAGTTAATAAGAAAAAAAAACAACTTGTTACCGAGAAAGCCAGAAAGCACAGTGCTTTCCTTCCTGAAGACTTTTCCATAAAGATGGCACAATACCATGTTTCCTTTTTTTTTTCTTTCAAAACTGCTAAGCGTTATGATGATTCTTTTAACTGAAGAGCCTAAAAAATCCAGGAAAAAAGTACTGACAATGGAGACTCCTTTCAAAAATGCTAAATGAACATCTCCTTACAGAAAACTTTGCCATACAAACAATAACCCATTTTTTGTTTTGTTTATGTGGAGTGTCCACCATACGAGTCCTAATGTACGTTGTTACTACAGAAATGATAATGTATTAATATGAGTACATTAGTATAAACCTCCTGCGGTTATAGAAATTTAATCAACACTTTCTGACCAATCAAATCCAGGAATCAGGAGGTGTACTGCTGGGATGTTTAATCAGATCAGCACCTCTCATTCCCTTTAAACCCAGTGACATTTTAATAATGGCACATAATTAGATTTCAGTTTCAACATCAATATTTTAGTAGTTTCACAGAAGTGGCTAAGTGAATAAATGTGCAACAGTCCAAATTCTACAACTGTAATCAACAAGCATGAAAGACATCAAATATCAGGTTTATACAGATGCCCAAATGTATAAGTGAGAAAGCAATCAAAAAGTCAATGGCAATCCTAGACAGAATAGCCCTCAGCTTTTACACATTTTACCCTGCAGCTACTGGCCGCACAGTCTTTACACTATTGTAGATTAGTAGCATAAATAATATAGAAAGAAGGATTGTTATTTGAATGGATTAGGATGGTTTGTGTGCTTTAATCATGTAAAAGAAATAGAAATGGCATGTGAAAGCTAGTATGGATTGATATGCTTTTTAAAAATAAAACATTTACTATATTTATATAAAGCAGTAAAACAATAAAGCAAAATGTTTTGAAATGTTTGATTCCAGTGAAGAAATCATGATAAATAAGTAGCTGGCTGACTTATTACAATAAATTGGTGGGTCTTGTATTTAATTACTATTTGTGTGACATAGGAGCATATATATATATATATATAGTCAGGTCCAGAAGCATTTGGACAATGAAGGAGTTTTTGTGATTTTGCCTTTCTACACCACCACAATGGATTTGAAATAAAACAATCAAGATGTGATTGAAGTGTAGACTTTCAGCTTTATTTTAAGAGGCTCCACAAAAATATGGCATTGACCATTTAGGAATTACAGCCATTTTCAGCAAAGTACTTCCATTTTCAGGGGCTCAAAGGTATTTGGACAATTGACTGACAAGCAGTTAATTGACTAGGTGTGGTCCATTCCCTCATTACTTCAAGACAAATGAAGCAGATAAAAGGTCAGGAGTTGATATCAGGTATTGAGTTGGCATTTGGCAGCTGTTCGACTGGAGCTACCAATATGAAGTCCAAGGAGATCTCAATGCAAGTGAAGGAGGCCATCCATCCTTTTTTAGATGTTTTCTTTAGATGTTTTCACTATATATATATATGAGTGGCAGCATGTATGGCTGCCATTTTTAGGTGAAACTATGAAGTGGGTTGAAAATATAGAAAGGGAAAGAGATCAGAAGAAAGGAACAGTGTGTGATGGAGAGACAGGCACAAAGAAAGTGATGTAGAGAAGGACAGGTAGAGAGCGAGAGGGATTTTGGGTGGATCGCAGCAAACGGCAGACCTGTGCCACCTGTGGTGTGTGTACGGCTGTTTTACTCACACACAAGAGGCGCAGAGGAACGCTAAAGTGCAACCGTTGCCTAGGTAACAACACTATGCAACCCTGGTACGAGGATCATTCCAGTGTTTTGAAGGAACTCACAGCGGCCATAGGAACAAAACGCTGTGGCGCTGTGGCACTGTGGCAGTACAAGCGGCAGACTATATGTGCCACCTGTGGTGTGTACGGCTGTTTTACTTACACATAGGGGGCAGAGAGGAATGATAAAGTGCAACCGTTGCCTAGGTAACAACACTACACAACCCTGGTATGAGGCTCATTCTAATGTTTTGAAGGAACTTCCAGCAGCCATGGGAACAAAACACTGTGGCACTGTGGCAGTAGACTGTGGTCTGATATCTGCAGCAAAATCTTTCTTTTTTTTTTTAATCCTTGTCCAACTGAAATACATTTTAAATGTAGAAATGCATTTAAAATCTCCTGGCAGTGACAAAATGTATTAATGAGTCATCTTCTTGCTCCTATTGTTGCATATTCAACATAATCTTTAAACTAAAGAAATAAGCTGTTCATCTATCCACATCTGGAACAGTTGTGCCACACCTCTTCAGAGGACACTAATGACTTTCTTAGCAATATATTATGAAGTTACAGAGACGTAAAGAGACAGAGAGAGTGAGAGAGAGACAGGAACAGGGAAAGTGATACAGAGAGAGAGAGAGAGACAGCGAAAGGAAAAAAGGTGGAGACAAATGGCAAGGGGGAGGAAGGTGGAGAAAAAATGGGGAGGGGGTGCGTGGTTGGATGTAGAGGGGACAGAAGGGGACAGGCAGAGAAAGTAGAGAGAGGTAGATGAATGGAAGGAAGGGAGAAAAGGATGAAAAAAGAGGACTAGAGACAGAGAGGGAGGAAAGTAAAGAGGGAACAAAAAAAGAAAGTGATTAGAAGAGTGAGGTAGAGCGATGGAGGAAGAGAGAGAGTTGGAAAAGAAGCAAGATAGACAAATGAAGGCGTGATTTATTATTATTATTATTATTATTATTATTATTATTATTATCAATGTGTTATATATTTATACCAATGATAACTTTATTTATTTGTGCTGTGTAACCGCTTATACGTACACATGTCCATTCTTTGAATTACTTTGGCTTACTTATGAAATAATGTGACATTCAAATTGTGCCAAAATTAATTTTTAAAAAATGGAATTAAACAGTTCAATTTAAACAATTAATTAAAGAAATTGGCAGAGAGAGAGTTGTGGCTCAGTGTTTTGACTCTCAAAACCTGGTTCTCATGTGTAAAAACTGAAAATATTCATCAAAATATGAAACCATCATACTGAAACCGGTGAAAACAGAAGCACTAATGAGTTTGCTTAAAATCTGCATCCATAACATGTACAGCGTCCAGCTCTTATTATCTAACAGCATCTCCCTCACGTGCTCAAACGTCATGATTTGCACACAGCCTGTAATCATCTGCCTCCGCTGTGTGAGTTTCAGGCCATTTCTGTGAGTAGCATGGCTCCCTGGAGCTCCTGTCAACCTTCTGCACGGAAGTGTTTGCATTTCCCGACAGGCTAAATGAGCCGTCTCAGGTTTGACGAGGTCATCCACGGGTCATTCCATTAGTGCGCTAATGTGAGAACACACGTCATGTGATGCACTTGTGTGTAGCTGTGTGGGATGTGTGTGTGTGTGTGTGTGTGTGTGTGTGTGTGTGTACCAGTGTATAGATTTAGTGTGGTTTGGGGAAGGGGGGGTTATCAAACGTTTTTTGATATGTTTTTTTATCCATTATGAAGCCTTAGGGCAGATTCTTAAAGTAGTCTCTAGGGTCACAAGGATGAGAAGAAGGGATCAGGGATAACCAAAGCGAAAGATCATTTACCTTGAAAATATAGAGGTAAAAGATGCAGTAGAAGAGAGAGAGAGAGAGAGAGAGAGAGAGCGCAGCAGCCATTTCTCTTCCAGCTAATGAGCTGTATGAAGGCAAAGGTAAGCGTCTATTTATACAGGGACAAATCAGCAAGTGAGATATTTGTATTCCACTTAAAATCAACAGGAGCGGAAACGCTTTTATTCTATTGAGAGAAAAATTGTTCAATCTAGTAATTTCTCACCCTGTTGCAGCACTCCAGGGACTCAAAAAAAGAAAAAAAAGCATGACGCCTCTAACAACAGTTCTGAAAGGGCAAAGCAGCCAAGACTGGCAGAAGTTCCTTTTAGAAAGCAAGCAGCATCTCAAATCCTTCACACTCACACTGAGTCACATTAAGAGGAGTAAACATTATCACTCGGGCTTCACCTCGGGTTTGCAAAATGCTTTAGGCGAAAAGGGTCTTGAAATTACGGTTGCCTAGAGCTAAACATATACTCTGCGTCCTTGCCGTGTTTTCTTTTTTTTAACCCAAAGTTTCACTTTATTTCAATCAGTATGACTTAGCAATAAGTGCATTCCATGCTTTCACCTAACTCAATCCTGAACACGGTTCAAAGAATTAATCAGGCGCCTTTCATAGATCGTCTGGCTGGAACTCAGTCGTGAAGTCATCTTTATAAGAAAGGATGAAATCAGACATTCGTCTTTATAAGAAAGGATGAAATCAGGCAAATCATGCATTTTTCAAAAAGCATCTGCTGTAAATCATCAAACCTTTGTTATATCAGAGACTCTTATCATCCCCATCCCTGTGTATAGGAAATGTCCGTTTCAGTCACGTGACTCAATACAATCATGTGTCAATATGTACACAATATATATAGTCAATATGGTGGACTGTACACAGATCTAAATCAATGAAATCATCTAAAACACAATTTATAAAGTTTGTGTAAAAATAACCTAAATTTACCAAAATGCTGTACAATGGATAAAAAGGTAAGTTAATTAAAGAGTAAAGCTAAGACACACAAAATAAATTAATTCTCAACAATTTCTCTCACACTCATAAGATTGGAAAGGATTTGATTAAATGCTACATACACTGTATGCCAAGATACAATTTGGTCATACACTAAGGCAAAATATTTGTAAATTTATTAATTACTACAGTATGTTAATGCTGGCTAAATATGCTAATCTTTGAATCTTGCTAGTTGTCTGATTGCTAGCGCTTGCCTCACTTTCCTTTAACTTTATATGTAAAATTACACATTTATTATAAAACTATGGAATGCTAAATAGAAACCAGGATACAAAAAAAATAGTCTTGCTAGCAAAGTATTGCAGGCTTGTGTTGAAAACATACCAGAACTGCATTTATTTAAAAAAATAATAATAAAAATCACTGGAACATATTCATCATAGAGATCGTTTCACTAACGATGGTTAATTTCCACGATTTTGACACAACTCTGAGCTATTATGAGATGTAATATAGATTTTGCATGGCATCCAAGCCAATATCTCTCATTTTAATCACTAAATAATTGTATTCTAGCATGTCCACTTCTTTTAAGCGTTACTTTCTACCCAATTCCTAGAACTGGTTTGACCTTGTTAGGCAATTTCCTGCTTTTTTATAACTGTGCCTGAATACTGCATGCCGTCTTTAGAGATTAAAGTGACCTGATATCTTCCTTTGATATGTTTAAAAAAAAAAAAAACGATGGCTTTCAAATAAGCAGATTTTATAATTCAGCAGCTGGTAAATTTTTTAAAGATGGACTATTTCAAAGTCATTTCAAATAACTTCTTGTTGGCCAATCCTGCACATTCTGACCTACATACTGTATCTCAAAGCTGTTTATAACCCTTTTTCAGATAATTCCAAAGAACTCCACACTGATATCTGATCATCTCCTTGCAACATTCGTTTCTTATAGCATGATGAAAACTAAACCCATATCCTTCAAATAAGGCCTTGGATTTCGCTCTTGCTCTCCCTGGGATTTTAGCCACTATAAAAGAAGCATTATTGATCTGTTCCTGTCTTTTTGATCTCACATGAGTTGAGTAATCGAATGGGTATTCCACAGGTGGCCACAAGAAAGCCACTGGGAAAAAAAAAAAAAAAAAAGTCTGTCAGCTTTGACTTCTTTGGCTGTTTACTAGGCAATGCTTTGTCCCTGCTCATCTCTCATTCAATCTATTTTCTGGCCCACACAGAAAAATCGCATACATTTGATATGTGATCATGTGTTTTTATGTGTGGTTTTGTGAATAATGCGTGATCACATGTGCCCTGAAATTGCACATCTGGACTCGAGGAAATGTGACGTGAATAATATCTGATCAATAAAACCTACAGGTAAAAATATAAACAACTGTAATAAATAAATCATGTGTAAAAATGTACATCTGGAAAATAAACGATCATGTAAAAAAAAAAAAATAAGGGAAAATAAATGTGTCATGTGTAGAAAGAAATCTAACGAAAATCAAAATGAAAATAAATGTCGCGTAAAAATTGACATGAAAATAAATGAACTGTGAAAAAATGGTATGAAAATAAATGAATTTGTCAAAAATGAATGATAAAAATATCACGTAAATAAATAAATAAATAAATAAAGTGTAAAAATCATCTGCAAAAAAATTAATGATGTATAAAAATCACACATGAAAATGAATAAATCATGTAGAAAAATGAATCTTATGAATAATGACATAAAAAATGAATGACATTTTTTTTAAAAATCAAAGTTAATGAATAACACACATTCTCCCCAAGAGCAGCACTTTTTCGCCTGAAGCCAACTGCTAGACTTTTTGGGGCTTTGAGCAATAGTTTAAATACCCTACTTTGTAACAGTGGATTGATTTGCACGTGGATTGAAAGAAATCTCTTTCCTTCTCAAATCGTCAGCCAGTATCTTATTGAGAATCTGATCATGTAATCCCCCCCTCTTCCCTCACCCTTTTTGGCAGACGTAATGAAACTTGTCTGGAGGCTACAATCAGTGCGCTGTCTCATGCTCTCTCAGTGGCAGGATAAGACAGAGGAGCACCTGGGGTCCGTAGCCATTAAAAATGTTACCCTGCCAAACTTGCCACCAGTGAGTGATATATTCCAGCGAGAGCTTGGACTAGCAGCTCCACCTGCTGACGTTTTCATCCCATCTGAGATGCAGAATAGGTTTCCACTTGTCATCGCTGGCAGATGGATGACGGTGTAATATTCACAGCTTTTTGCATCGGAGCGCCAGCTGAACCATTAAGAGGCAGGATCACGCCGTATTAGCACGGAGGCTTATGGGGATTTGTAGAGTTTCACCTTGAGCAGCTTCACTAAGCAATGACTCTACAGCTCGCTCCAGGACTCTTGAGACAGACCCGAGATTAAAACAGCACTGTTCCCTGCACTGTGAGGACGAAAGGCAAAAAAAGTACAGCACTCATCAGTGCTAATTGTTGATTGCCATTCCATTAAGATCACATTATTGTCCTCATTATTTACATTTTTACTCATTAAGCTCATTTGGGCCAGGAGGCTGCAGAGGGAAAAGGTTGTGCTTAATTAGATTTCTAGACTTATCTCTTTCTGGCCTCTGAACTATTAGAGGGAATAATAAGCAAATGAGGGAACTATTGGTGTCGGGGACAATAAAGTAATAAGTTGAAGAGTGGGAACAATGCTACAGAGACACTCTATGGCTCTACAGGCTGTTCCTGAAATGCCTAATGGTAAATAATCTCTATTCAGTAGATTACCATTTTTCCTTGCTGTAATCCTTACTAACTAGCTGATTAAACAAAAAAAATCTTCCCAGAAAAGCAATAAGATTAATCAAGATGCCCAAATCTTTGTTTCAGTGTAGAAGGAGCCACAATAAGGGGAGACAGGAAGGAGGGATGGCATTACTCTCTCCCCTGTCACTCAGAGTGACACTAGCCAATCATTGGGGTCAGTGAGGTCATGTATGAGGAAGAGGGTAGATAATGCTTTCTTCCAAATTTTCAGCTGCTCTCTGATGTAGCATGAGCAGCAGTTCCAAAAGATGCTGTGGCTGGCTTCACTTGTCTTAGAGGAAGCACGCGCTAGTCTTCCCCCTCCCTGGTTGGTAGCTGTAAAGCGATAGGGGAGAGTTGGCTAGTGGCTGGAAATTGGGAGAAATTGGGAGAAAATAATGGGTAATAATCTGAATATATCTGAACAAAGAATAGAAAACTCTTCAAATGGGTTTTCTACCTAGCTGAGAATGAGTTATTACCACATTCCAACATGATGTCAGATTCAAAGATTTAACTCTGCAGGAATTGGTTGTTACAATAAGTGTCTGAAATAGCATACTGGGCCAGACTCCTTTTTCAGTTTTATTCATCTGTTCTGCCAGCATATCTGGAATTTCTAGACCTAGACCATCGTGCTGACCAAGAAGACGTTTCCTGGCCAATTACTTTAATGATTCTGAAAACCCAAGCTGAGGTGGTTTAACTCTGCCTTTTTTATTCAATAGTTTGTCCAGACCACAATGCATTGCTCTTTGACATAATGAGGACTGGCACAGTAGCATAACCAGGAATTAATTTCAGGGGTTAAGGGTAGGGGGGTCAAAAATCCAGCAGCTGATAAACAAGAAAAAATGATTAAACAAACTAAGTAACTCTTTTATGTGATGTTTTATGCAGTTAAATATGTAACTGACCTTTTATGTACATCTTTATAGCATAACATCTTTATAGGTGTAAAATTACCGGTTCACTTATACTGCATAGTTGAATTTTGGAAAAATGTCCCTTGGTCTTTTTCCAGTTTTTAACAGATTCCCGTTCTTGGCTGAAAAGTGTCTTTTCTTCTGCTAATGTAGTGCATCCAACTCAAGGTTCGATGTGTGCATTCTGAGATGCTTTTCTGCTTACCGCGGTTGTAAAGCATAGCTATTTGTGTTACCATTGCCTTCCTGTCTGCTGAAACCAATCTGGCTAGCATTTTGAACTCAAAATTATTTCAGGATGGTTTAAACCTAGCAGTCTATAAAGACAAAACAGGTTTTCAACTCATAAATCTCATTCACTTAGACGGCCGTCCATTAAGGGTAAGGCACCATTCCTCCCTTATTATCTCCTACTCCATCTCTGTCTTTTTCCATCTCCAGCTCTGATACACAGCTGAGTTTTGCTCTCATCTATGAAGTAGTTCACTTAAGTGAAGCTAGAGATGAAATCGGCGGCACAAAAAGCGGAAAGCTCTGGGAATACCCCGAGGAGCTGTTAGATTGGGAGCACAAAGAACGTTTCGCTCTGCGGTCCTCACTCACCTTAGGACTTAGACATGGAAAACTGAGAGCGAGAGAGAGAGCAAAGAGAAATTCTTCATGGTGCAAGTATAATGAGATGAAAACGATCAGATCCCGGTTGTGCCAGACAGGCCGGGTGGGCATCTACGTAAGCGCGAAAAAATCAATTCCATGGAAGAGGTATTCCTGCAAAGAGACTTATTACAGCAGTTAGACAGGGAGTACAAGATACTGGATGTCGCAGAGGACAAAATATGCCTGCCATTTCTACTATTGATCAAACGCAGCATGTATGGCTAAGTCAAATTGATTATATCAAGCCAGAAATAAGAGTATCATTATGTGATAAAGCTCCTGTCCAAACAGAGAAAGTATCTGACTTTGGAGTCATTTTACTGTAACCTTTTCAATCATACCATAATTTTTAGTTTCACTCTAAAAATCCACACTTTTTTTTTCTTTAAAGTAAGAGGTTAGGTTGTGCTACTTAATTCTTAAAAACAGTTATCAGCCTGATATCACTGTGTCATATCACCACACAGATAAAACGGTGCTATGTAATCTTGAGAAAATGTCCTCCGATCGCTTTCAGTCTTCAAACGCTTTGCTTTTTCGAGGTGAAATTGACTGAAAGAGGACAAGTCCCTTTCAGCTTGAAGCTGAACTTCAGAATAAATGGAGTCTTTTCTAGCAATGTCAAGTTGTGTTTTTTATAGTCTAGTATCTGCTCCTACCATGCTCTTTAGGTCCATTTGCTGGTTGTGGAAAGCATTAGTTCAGACAGAGTGAGGACAGGAACGGAGATTGAGCTGCCTATGCAGTAGTATTTTCATTAGGACGAGGCGCCTTCTGAAGCCATTGATGGGTCAGGAAGCAGGTTCTTATTGCCTTATGTCTGGGTCTCAGAAGTGAGAAACCCTCAGCAGAGTGTGCTCAGCGCTGCTTCTGATGGCTGGACAGAGTTTGAAAGACACACACTGTCACACTTCAGTTGAAGCCAGTATGAATAATGCATGATCCTGCAGTTTCGCTCTACTGTAGCCATTTGTCAAAGTTATTGCGTTTCAGCTCACAATGACTTCACACCACAATCGGGCAGCTAAACAAATATGAGAGTTGTTTTTCCTCCTAGAAGGATGCCAAGTAGTAATCAGAAATTAGTATTACATTTTTAGTAATTATAAGACATATCTTATCATTTACACCAACAAAGATGTGAAAGTCTGGGGGGAAAAAAAAAAGGTCATGCTTGATTAGATTTCAGAACTTCTCTCCTTCTGGCAAATGTCACATTTAGATGTTTTCACAACGACACACTCGGCAAATGCACATCCAGTTATTCAGATACACCTACCATATATGTCACTTGGAGATATTACTGGACGAACCAAAAATTAATACAGATTGACCAAACAAATACGAATACAGATATAAAAATTAGGTATTAAGAGTAATAAGAGTATTTTCATTAAAAAGAAAAAGAACTTGCCAGCTTCAGGGACTGGGACCAGACGAAACAAACAAAAAAAAGTCATGCGACCACAAGATTTTTAATTTAATGTTGAGCTTTGAAGAACAGCTCGCTGATGTTTGTGGGGTGGGTTGCCAGTTTTCTGCTAAATTCCAACCCACAACACCACAAAACAATCTTAGCCTAAAATGTGCGAACATAGAAAAAAAAGTACTGTTGTTCTTTTTTTCAGACTTTTTGTAGGAAACAAGTTAACAGTGGTATTTCTAACTTGCAGAATACATCTGCAATACATGGACATTATATGGAACCTGGCAACCCTCCTCACGGCACTTTAAAAAACAGCTAGTTCATTATCGTAATAGTCAAGTCAAGTTAAGTAGGTTTTACTGTCATTCCTCTATATAGCTTGTATACATTGGAACAAAGTGTCGTTTCTCCAGGACCATGGTGCAACACAGAACAGTACGCAAGACTACATAAAGTACAATACACAACAGTGTGAGACAGGTGCAGGACAATGCATACACTGAACAGAACAATAGATACACAGGACAATAAATACACAGGACATGGGCTGTAAACTGTAAACTATTTTGTAGTGTAGCAGCAATAATTATAGCAGCAGTATTGGCAGCAGAAAGGAGTTATAAAGTGTCTGATGCAGTTTTGTAAAGTGCAGGTGTGCAGTGTTTTTTGAGTCATACTGGGTTAGGTGTTTGACTAACGCAGTGAGCGTTGGCGGGCGACTGCCTCAGGGAAGAAACTATTGCAGAGTCTGCTGGTGGTGGCATGGATGCTCCTGTACCTTCTGCCAGATGGCTGAGGGTGAAGAGTCCACGAGAGGGGTGAGAGGGATCGTACACAATGCTGGTGGCTTTGCGGATACAGCGGCTGTTGTATGAAGTGTCGATGGTGGGTAGAGAGAGACTCCGATGATCTTTTCAGCTGTTCTCACAATTCGCTGTAGGGTCTCTCGGAAGCTGTGCAGTTCCCGTACCACACGGTGAGACAGCTGGCCAGGACACTCTCTGTCATCCCTCTGTAAGCTGGTGGGGGGCTCTCTTCTCTCTGAATTTGGCTCTCTTCAGCCTCCGTAGGAAGTGGAGGTGCTGCTGGGCCTTCTTGGATAGGCAGGTGGTGTTGAGAGTCCTAATGAATATGAATTGTGAATACTAATGCGATACAAACAAAAGAAATATGCGTTCATTGAAATGATCATTACATGAGTCCAACATTATTCAAAGAAATTGTTCTTATGTTGCTTTACACAATATGGCATTTACGCCATCTATCACAAATTTGTGATTTCAACACAGGATCAATGACAGTTCGAACTTCAGTGGGCTCTGCCGTATTGAGAGATATCGAGCTGACTGTTCATGGTTATTCTTGATGTAAACTTGATGAACATACAACCTTATTTGAAAAAATTCCCTAAAATTATATTGACATCGTAGTGCGTTTGCTATGCGTGCATCAGGAGCAACACTGTACACTTACTGGCCGCTTTATTAGACACACCTTGTTGGAGATTTAGATACTTCAGCAGGGCTCATCAACTAATCAACTGGCGCACTGCATTCTGGTTACAGACACAGTAAAGTACATCAGAGGACCAAACTAAGTATTTGGAAAAAAAATTGTGCAACTCAGCCAATAGATGTATGAAAAAATAGATGAGCTTCAGGTTTTCTAAACATGAATCAATGAGGATTCTGTAGAGGATCCTCTGTTGTGGCTAATCCAAACACGTCCATTTATGTAAAACAGACAGCAGAGACAGCTGCAATTGCATGTAAATGCTTTTCAAAAGATAGGCAAACAGATCCAAAATGATACACAAGAACTGGTCAAAAAACAGGAGAGGGTCATGAGATGAGCAAGCAGACTTGGGTAGACCAAACCTAATTCCAAAAACCAGAAGACAAGCTAGATATTAATAAAAAAAAAAATAAATAAATAAAATAAAAAAAAAACAGAATGTCATGCATGAGAGAATAAGGCTTGGTATGTCTGTCTCAATTTCAAAATCCTTCCAGTGAACTGGAGGTTCGCTCCCTAAAAAATCCCACAATGCACCGCAAAAACCAGGGATCATCAATGCTCACTATGTTCCCTTACTGGAAATGACATCATATTTTCTGAAGCCTCTCAGCTCGAAAAAAATGGCGGATGAACTCCGCCAACGAACAGAAGAATTCTTAACCAACTTCGTCTACAAATGTAAGTAGCTTCTTGTCTTTGTTGTAGCTCTCAAATCATTACTTACGTCAGCGATTTTTAACTTTATTTGACATTCTATATAAGGTTTGTTTGAGCCTAATGACTTTTAAGTGTTTAATGATTTTAAAAAATCCACTAGCTAGCCTACGATCCTGCTTGAAGTACCATGACAGAAACTCTTGTGATTAAGCTAACAAATTTATACAAGACATATAATGTCAGAAAGATATTGGTCCTGTCTGTTGATAAATGCCAGTGGTGAAGTTTTACAATGCGAGTACGTAGTCATGTCAATGGAAATTTAGTCATCAGTGTCTCAATGTGTAATGAGCCAGGGTCCTTACCAGTGCCCAAACCCGTGTACACGATATACTGATTTACGACCTAGGAGCTAAGGGAGCTGATTGAGACGCACACAGAGACTAGCTAGAGTGCTAGATTTTCACAGATTTTTCATTTTATACTCTATTTGGTCTGAAGTGATGACATGGCTTATTTAAAAATAAAGCTGATGATGAAAACAGAACATTTAAGGGTGCATAGATGAAAACGTATGCATTTATTCTCCCTGCTTCAGATGTCTCTCATGAGTCCATGGCACATGAAGCATGACTATGAAACAAAACATAATCATTTAAAATTATCTTATTTATAGTCATAAACTATTTACTAATGGTTAAGCATTAAGAAGTAACTGGTGTCACCATTCAGCCATGGTAGTTACTTATCTGGACGCAAGGAATTTCATATAGCTGGATATTTTTGGTTGGTGGACTGCTTCTCAAGCAAGAAGTGACAATGAGGTGTTTAAAAAAATCCCAGCTCTCATACCAGCGCCACACGCACCACCATGTCAGTGTCTCTGCTGTGCTGAAAATGGAACGCAATCTAAATAATATCTGCACAGCAGTGGTGCTATAGAGATGCCTTTCCACTAATGGGCGGGGTAGAGGGGGCTGACAAACTGTGCAGAGCAACTGAAGGACTAGTCAGTAATACAGTGTACCTATATGATAAGTGTATCTGTAAAAGAGAGTGCAGTTACAAGGTAGGTGTACCTAATAAACTTGCAAATCTAGGTATCTTGATTCTGTGGGATTTTTGAGATATAGATCTCATAGCCCCAGCCTAAAAACTGGGAAACTGGGCTTTCACTTCGAGGGGCTTTTCATTTTGTTTCATGATTTATAAACTAATCTGGCGTTTTATGTGATTGTAATGTTTTTCAGCTGCTGTAACAGGAGGAGCTTTCGTTTCACAAACCCGACAAGGCCACGGGCTGTTTGTGTTGAGAAGTAATGGACACACAGTAACTATTTGTTAAAGTTAGCGTGTCCTGTCACTTTCATTCGTCAGCAAGGAAAGAAATAGCACCTGTCAGACTTCTGCCAGTGTGAATGGTGTTTCTTTTTTTTTTTCAACTGCCACACATAGTAAAACAGCTTCCAGAGCAATTCTGCTGAGTGATATTTATCAACCAAGTCAGAATACATTTTACAGGATGAAAAACAGATTATTTCTTAAATGCCAATGCACGTCCACTGCAGCTGTTCCTTTTTGTTACGTTGGCTGAACTGATTGTTTTTAGCAGGACAAGTAGAAATGTATTTCTGCATCTAACCAAATGGTACAAACCCACAGTCATGTCAAAATGGTCAAAATATCACCGTAGTGCTTTCTCAATTGCCAATATAACAGCAAAAGTGTAATCTTCTGGGAGTGATAGGCAATTAATGAAGTCCTTTTTTTGAGAGATGCTATCTTTCCTTTCTGAGCATTGAAATCCTTCACTATTCTGAAGAATGGAGCCTAGAATGGAGTTCAGCCCTTTTCCCTGCATGTGTGTGTGTGTGTGTGTGTGTGTGTGTGTGTGTGTGTGTGTGTGTGTGTGTGTGTGTGTGTGTGTGTGAGAGAGAGAGAGAGAGAGAGCGCGAGAGAGAGCGAGAGCAAGAAAGAAGAGCTAGGCATCAAGGAAAGGAGATATTTAAGTAAGGATTAAAGCCAAATTAAAGCCTAGACAGCATTAATGCAAGTCTGAGCCTTTAATGCAGAGACTGTCACACACATTTTCCTTTTTTTTTTTTTTTTATACAATATTCGAAAAGAACTGTCTGGAATTTAATGCTAATGTATTAAATCGAAATATTTTTTAAGAAATATTTTATACAGGAGGCTAGAATATGCAATTAGATTTTAATTTTTAAATATTTTGACTGTGCTAATGTGATAATGCTCTTAAAAAATATATATATATATATTTTTATGTGGTCCAAATAAGAGCGTAAAAGATCAACCGCATGTGATTTATTTATTTATTTTTTGCAATTATTTTGTGTTAGTTATTTTAATTGGAGAATGCTGTATATCAATAGAATTTTATTATCATATTTTCACGCCATGACTGATAAAATTATATGCATTTTTTTTTTTTTTTTAGCTCAACCAGTGGGAACATCCTATCATTTGCTATTACTATGTTGAATGCCAAAATGAAAAAAACATGGGGAAAAAACATGAAAAAAAAAGAAAAAAACATCTTAAGGATTTAACATAGAAATAGCAATGACTGAAAGGGAAGTGTTTTTTTGTCTGTTTTTTAACTGTTAATTTTTTATTCTTTTTGTTTTATTATCCTCCTCTTCAGAGGACAATAAGGATTTTGTTTGAAATATATAACATATTACCTTTTTTCTGGACTGTAAAGAAAAAAAGAAATAAAAGAAAAAAAAAAGCAAATAAAAACCAGGTGATGGTTGTAAAAATGTCACCTGGTCTTTTTCCAATCTTCAACTGTCCAGTTTTGGCGAGCCTGTGCCTACCGTTGTCTCACATTCCTGTTCTTGGCTTACAGGAGTGGAACCCAATGTGATCTTTTGCTGTTGTGGCCCACCTGCCTCAAGCTTCATCATGTTTGTGTTCTGGGATGCTTTTCTGCTTAACACGGTAGTAAGGAGTGTTTACTTGAGTTACTTTCTCCTTCCTGTCAGCACAAACCTGTCTGGCCATCTTCCTCTGTCCTCTCTCATCAACACCATTCCGTGTAAACTCTATAGAGTCTGTTTTATGTGAGACTGTTCCTGAAATACTCAAACCAGACCTTCTGGCACCAGCAACCATGCCACAGTCAAAGACCACATTTTTCCCACTTTTGATGTTTGATGTGAACATTGACTAAAGCATTTGATCTATATCTTTTCTGATCTATATTTGATCTGCATTATTTTATGCATTGCACTGCTGCCACATATACTGCATGTACAAATAAAAATAAAAAGTAAATACTAAACACTACTTAAAGTTTGCACTTATATATTACTCACTGAGTCACATGGTCAGAGTCAGCTATGCATTTTCACCAGCACTGTAATCACACCCAGGTAATCACCATCAAAAATGCCTCTGCCATGTTTGACAGGTTCATAATTACATCTGTAAAATTAACCACCCATTTCCGCCAGGGCTTTCATATATAGCTCAGGCATTGAGCAGCACTGCCTGCAGCTTGATATAAACCGACCCTTTGTGAAAATTATTGAAATCAAAGCTATTAATAAGCCTGGGGCACCAACAGCAGGTCAACATCCCATCTTGGCAGTGCCTGCAAAGGGCATTGATGAAAAATAGCTGTGGCCTCCACGCTTGGCATAATTACAGCCCATGCCTTAATCATGGAACTGTAGGATGCAAATAATCTACCATTTGGAATGTTGATTGGCTGCAGTATGATCCTAGACTGTGATTGGATGATTGATAGGGCCCCCCGTGAGTTGGCAATAATTTCTGTCCTTGCTTGTGTAGAGGATGCAGTGTTGATTAAAAACTCACGCTGGAGGGCTTGGGAACGAATCCTGATGTGAACTTTCTGAGCTCTGTTTCACTTCAAAGGCCTTTGGTTGAAATAAAGCACAAGTCACCTTCCTGAAACTTTTCTAAGCTTCACAGCTGCTGGATTTTAGTAGTTTAAGCAATCAGTGCTGGCTAATTTAGCATCTTTTGATGCCTTAGTGCAGGGGTGTCAAAATCTGTCCTGGACACATCAGCATTTCTGTGAGCCTTTGAAGGTCTATAATGTAAGGCTATTCATTTTTTAACTCTCTAATTAATTATGCACCCATGCACTAGGTGATAACTTTTATTAATATGATTAGAAATTGATAGATTTGGTGGAAGTAGCATCTTAAAATCATTTTTACCTACTATAGTGTACATTCATGGAAAACTATATTTTCAGTCAAATCATTTTTTATTCTTGCACACAGTACATGAGTGGGAAATAAGGTTGTCAGCTACCTCTACTGCGGAAGAATGCACAGCTTCATTTTCCTTTTCCATTTTCTCATTTCACACTAGCCTGTAATGCCCCTAACCATGCTGACAACCTCAGAGAAATACTAAAACATCTTCTTTACTGTATCCAAAATAGAATAAATCTTTGACAATCTATCGGGGTTTCACATGGACTGGTTATTGTATTCATTCATATACCTGCTTTTCTCCCTTGTTCACTCCCATAAAGGGAAAAAAGCTTGTAACAAGTATCGAATATTGTAGTAAATGACTACAAGACTCAAAAACAGTTACGTAGATGAAACAACTTGGACATTTTCAACTGCTGATGTTGGTGGCTCGTTTTATATTAAGAGTAATGTTAACAAAGAGCCATGATGTTAATTTATAATTATATACAGTTATAAACAACCTTGTATACTTTGTATACTACATTCAATGCAACTGCTTCCTATTCACTATGTTTGTTCACTACATAGGATATAAAATAATGGCACTTGTAGGTCCTACCCAGCGATAGAACAATATTGATTTCACCTCAGATAATGAAATTAGACTTTAACATCATCTAATAAAATCTGCATTCAGACATTTGGATAAATTGCATCTTCTTCTAAATTGTTGTGATAAAATATCAAACCTCAACAGAAAAATTTATTTCACTGTTTTCATCCACTCACAAACCACCGCATTGTCTGGAACTTAGTAATTTGATGAAGGATTTAAGCTCCACCCACTCACCCATATATGTCATTGTGATGATGTATTGTATGTCAGTTTCCTTTATAAATGTTATAAACCACAGTACCTTGAATAAAACACCTTAAATCATTGTTCTTTTAATTTATTTTTTTCAAAATAAACGTTTTTTCTATATTCAGAGCCAAATTCTCAATTTCTAGATGACCTACATTTGTGAAATTTTAAATGTGCATGCCTATCCCTAATTAGAAGAGGAATTACGGAGAAGTTTCCCAAAATGTTGAATAACATTTCAGTAGAAGACTTTCTACTGAAAAATTGCCAATTTTTTTTTTTTTTTTTTTTTTTTTTTTTTTTTTTTTTTT
>CM040994.1:15826339-15866920 GCA_022985145.1 Pangasius djambal
TTTTTTTTGAAGCTTCAATACAAAAAATGTAAGAATATCAGTAAATAAATAGTGAAGTAATCTCTACTGTTTAATTTTTTTTTAAAAATTCCTTATTCACCTGTAGTGACTTTCCTTAAAGAATTGGCACCCCAGTCTTGGGTCACTCGCAGCCATTAAAAGAAACTCAGTGTGTGTCTCATGCTCAGTGGACAAGCAGCAATGCCATGCACATTTCAATATAAGATTATGTTCACTGTTTGCATCAACAAAATGTGAGATGGTCTCCAGGTATCCCCAAACACCCTACTGAAATCTCTTCCTCATGCATGAATGCCTGTCGGAAAAGCCGGTGATAGCATCACACTGTTCTTCAGCACCAAATCAGCTACTCCAGCAAGCCAAGAATTGATTGCAAAGTAAGCAGAAAGGCAGGCCAAGTTTGATTGTCCCTAATCAAGTCCAATCATCTCCACTCAGACCGGGTGAGCCCAGCCAAGAAGAATCTCACTAGCCTGATAAGGTTTATCCGTTAAGTCCAGTATTTCTGCAAAATCCATTTCTTGAAGATGGCAGAAATTGTAATTGATCTGTATGTCAGAGAGGGAGGAATCTGGATTATATAGTTAAATGCTCCCACCTTCCTCGTCCACCATTAACCTTGAAGATCCTTTAGAGTTTTTACATAGGACCAAATGACTGAGATTAAGTGGTGATGTATTGAAGAAAGACAAAAATTACCAGACTGCATTGATATGCATGATCACTTGCTAGAAGACAGAGTGGAAATTCTGCCATGACATCGCTCAATGGTGCTCTGTTAGTCAAATTTCTGCCTCTGTGAGGGTGCCTACAGATCAGCATTTTGCATTTCGCTCATCACAAAGGTAAAAATTAAGCAGTGCTATGTCATCAAGACGCATTCATAGAACTAGTGCATTCTGCATGTTTCTAAATTGAACATGTATCTAAATCTCAAATGGAAATCATTCTATCTTTCGTCATCCTTTGGAGAAGACGGGAGAAAAATGAATGCATGAGACTCTATTTTCGCGACAAAGTAATGTCGAGATTAATGTCATCCGAGAGCTATGGAACTAGGACGACTGATTCCAGGGCTACAAAATCAAGCCTGGATACTGAGGCGTGCAAATAATTGTAACTAGCAAGTCACTTATGAGGGTTCATTTTACTGGTTGCACTTTGAAAACTTTGAAAACCTTGGCTGGGTCAAAATTTAATTTGAATGAACTTTGAGTGCAGTACCAAGGGGGCTTGACGTCAGCAAGGGGGCTTGACGTCAGCAAAGCGGCAGCATTCTCTCCATTAGGAAATGATGGCTGTGCCATAAAAACCAGGTTTTGCTGCTGATCATTTGTAGGAAGCTTGACGAAGAATGAGACCAGGAGTAAACATGCATAAGTTTGTGACGACAACAATTTTTCAGAGGTCTTTAGTCGCATGTCTGCTTTTATCTTTTTAATTGGGTTCAGCTTGTTTTTGATACGCTCTATTAATCTTTCAGAAAGAAAAACAACATATTTTCTTCATCAGAATTCATTACAGCACTGCCGTATCCTGTGAACTTTTCTATCTCCAATCGGAATTTAATAAAACAAGTCTCAATTAGTTGACATGCATATTGTTCAAGGTTAAAAAAGGGGTGTTATCTCTGTAAGGCACATTTAGTTACAAGACGTATTGTTGTCAACTTCTTTTTTTTAATCCTAATTGGATTTTTACTATCAAAGAAACAAAAGGATAACCTTTAGACATACCTGCTGCTTTTTTTCAATTAATTAATGGTGAGGTGTCAATTGTGCAAAAATGTTATCGGTATAAGGGACAATGTGAAACCTTTCAATATGTTGCATGCCAAACAAAATGTTTGCCAGGGCTAGCTGATAAACACTAAGACTATGTGTAGGTCACTGATAACGGGTCTTTCTTTCTTTCTTTGTTAATAGAGGAGCAGGGTGTGGAAATGAAAGAGGAGGGGAACAATGTATAATCAGAGATGGAAGTTAGTTCAGTATTTATTAAAATATACTTAATACTAACCTTAAAATATCATTATTGGACTTTAACAGAGTATAACTGGGAATTAAGACCTGCCCTCTTAATTAAATTTCCATGAAAACAACACTCATTTTACTCATTACGTCTTCATTTAGACCCTTGAAGTACTTTCAAAGATTGTGACATATTTGTTTCTTCTACCCAGCTACCAATCCAGTCACATTTATGTGCATTTAAACTTTTATTTATTTAAAGTAAATTTATACCACAGCGCTGTTGAATTCTTGATTCTAATTGGTCAAAAGATGTTGGTTAATTTTCTATAATAGCAGCTTTGACAGTAGATCAAGGTTTACATTAATGCACTCCTTGTAATATCGATGTATTCTGTGAGAAGACTCCTACTAAGCATTTTTGGAAGGATTTTCCAGTGTCAGCTGTAAAGCTGTAAAGTTTTCCGCTATGGAAACATCTTCAGGCTCAAGGGTGAGGTTTCTCAGTAGCACAACAAGCTGCATTTTTTTTTGTCTTATTAGAGAGAAGAAGTAGAAGAAGAAGTAGGAAGTAGAACTGTTTATAGCTAGTGATAATAGGAACTAATTTATTATGTGGATGTTGAACAACATTAAATGTAATTATACACATTTACAAAGTATGGCATCTTTCTTTAATGAATAGAAAATTGTTATTGTTGGTGATTGCTGTGGCATAAGAGGAATAAAACTCTTCAGACCATGCTGTTTATTTACCTATAACGCATCCCTCCAAGTGTTTTACTCCTAAAAACATCCAGTTAAATCCACAGCAATCTGTATGGACGCTATCATTTTTGCACAATTTCAGTCTCACCTGGTCATTATACACTAAATGTACTTTAGTAATAAATGTACTGATTTCATTTTTAAAAATTTAAAAATTACACATGAATTCATTAAAACAGGAATGCTAACCTTGCCCTTCACCCTGATCTTAACCCTGATATCTTTTCAGACAAGCTGTATTTTATGAATAGTTATGAATTTTACAGTTATGAAGTTTGATTTAAAAATGTGCTAACTTCTTGTTTCAGTTAAAATTTACATTTACTGTAAAATACCTGAGTGCATTTAGGTGTGTATTTTTTATCATTTTTGATTAGCTATTTATTTATTTATTTATTTATTCATCCATCCATCCATCCATCCATCAGAAAGTATGTTTGTTTGTTTGTTTGTTTGTTTGTTTGTTTGTTTGTTTGTTCTTTCATTTCATTCATTCGTTCATTCCAAGCCCAAATCATTCGTTTGTTCGTTTTCCCAAATTCATTCCAGATTAAAAAGGAAAACACTTGAATAAGCAAAGCAGAAATGAATTTCTGCACAATGCTCTGATGTAATGCATTGTATTACTGCACATTAGGTTCCACAATGAGTTTGAAAGTTCCAATATCCACTCTGTCACCGAACAGAGAAGTTTGGCTTGATTCAATTATTGACACACACGGTTAAAAGCAAGAGCCACTTAAAAGCATGAAATACAGCTTTTGCCCGCAAGACAATAATTGTATTTCTTTTCTCGCAGTAAATAGCCAGGTACATAAAATCAATGCCAACGGACCCAATAACAATTTATCTCTCCTCCTGTGACCCGATCACTGGGCCTCCTCACCCCCTGGGGCCTTCATTACTACAGATCCATTTTAGAAATCCACTATAACATTTGGATGAGCAGACTGACCTGCCATCTATTTATTGCATTAATGTGATTCCTTGCAGAGAGAATGCGACTTACGCAAGAGAAGGTTGCCAAAGCAAAATGACTGATTTCTGCTCTTCACATGCATGAAATGTCTGTGTGCTGGCAGTGGAGCTTCACATGTTCGCATGTTCCCATGCCCATGTGAGTTACCTCTGGGTTCTCTAGCGTCCTCCTACCTCTCAAAGTCGGCAACTCTGAATTGTCCCTAGGGGTGTGTGTGTGAGTGTGTGTGGTGATCTGTGAAGAATTGGCTTCCCATCAAGGGTCTATTCCCACCTCGCCCCCAGCATTCCCAGGATAGACTACGGATCCACCAAGATAAAGATAAAGGTTACTGAATATGAAAACATATGAAAAAAAGAGTGATTCATAAAATTTACTAAATCTAAAGACCAAAAAACACATAATACTCCCTCATGGAATGGCATTTGCATGTGGCATTTGAAGAAACACCATCTGGGTCAATCTAGGCTCTTGGGTTTAGCTGATTGTCCCCATAGTTGCAAATTCAACATGCCACGGCAGTCTCTAAAAGCAGCATTCCTCTTGTAGAGCCATTGATCCATGAGGACCGAGCTGTTTGCTTGCATGATCAGCATGCCTGTAAATGAAAAATGGAAGGATGAAAGACAGGCAAAGGTAACACCAGAGAGACAGCTGGCATCACTATAAATAAATAACATATTTTCTTGCGATGCGTATTAAATTTTAAAATGCTCCTCACCAGGAGAGCATGCAAGTTTGGATGTTACAGAATGACTTCTTATGCATATTTGCTTTTGAAAAAGATGGAGGTGGTGATAGCGCTCGAGGGATCCTCAGCTCAGAAAGGAGAAATGTGACAAGACAGCTTCTGAAGTCCTTGGCACATGTTCATCAAGTGTCTTCGGTAATATAATTGGCTATATAATAATGTAATTATATAATATAAGGTTATATAATATAAGATTATATAATAAACTATTTATAAACAAGTAATACACAGTGTAATTATAATGATCAATGATTATTTAATGATTAAACAAAATTGCATTAATCTCAGAATCTTCGAGCATTTACAAAAGATTTCCTTCTCTGACACTTGATGAATACAGGCCCTGACGTATATCTACTGCTCAAAAAGAAACATATTAAGCAGCAGGAGAGGCGTGTTGCTGTAGGCCTGGGTGTTTACCCTGCAAAACAGTCAGAGTTTGGCGTAAAACAGGGGCCGCTCCTCTGTCTGAATAAATTGTGTTTGTTGCAGTGTAGGTTGATGCAGCTGCCACCACCTGCTTGGTGTCATGCAAAAGCACCTGTTTAACCAGCACATAGACTAGACACCTCGCCACCATATTGGACATAATTAAAGGGCTTGCAGTTTTTTGCTGCCATTCTTTGATGTGCCTGAGGACAGCACCTGCTGAGCTCATGAGCACCTGTTCAAATTCTCATTCATCTGTTCCTCCACCAGGGAAATGAATGAAAAGCACCAGCATAGAAACACTATCTTATTTTTTCCAATTTCACAACATGTATGATATAAAGTGAAGTCCAGATGTATTTTGACTATGACATTGTAAAATTGATAGTTTACAATAATTCATTCATTAATTCATTCATCTTCTGTAACTGTTTTATCCTAGTCAGAGTAACAGTGGATCCAGATCCTATCATGGGAACCCTTGGCATGAGGTGGAAATACACCCTAAATGGGACACCAGATCATCACAGAGCACCATGCATACACTAGGGGCAATTTAAAGGGGCCAGGCCACTTACCATCATCTTTTAAAGAGGTCAGAGAAACCTAGAAAACCCAGAGAAAACCAAACCAGGGACCCAGTAAGTAAGTAATAAGTTAGAAAGAAAGTAAGTAAGTAATAAGTAATATGGTAGGAAGTAAGTAAGTACATCTAAAGACTTACCTCTTCGTAAGGTACTTAAGTTAGCACTTACAAAACCAAAAAAAAAAAAAGTGTATTGTCTGAGCGCTTGTCTATTACCTCCCCAATAGAGTTTTGGATTGATGGTATTCCTAGTGTGTGACCTAGTGAGCCAGTATCAGAATGCATTTCTGATAGACTTCAAAGCACTTTTGTAAGTCGCTCTGGATAAGGGCGTCTGCCAAATTCCATAAATGTAACTGTAAGCAAGTAATAAGTTAGCAAGTAAGTAGGTAGGTAGGTAGGTAGGAAAGTAAGTGAAGTTAGATAGTGTTATTCATAAAGCATATTTGTGTCACACTGTGCCACCTCTGGGAGATTGACAGATATTGTAAATTACAAGATATCTAATGCATATTATGGGAACTTAACAGCAGTTCATCAGGACAAGATTAAATGTGAACGAAAGCCAGTGTCAATATTCCAGCAAGAATGCTGCTGTAATCCACTGGGATGTGACTTAGTACAATTCCTGAGAAATTATTGGATGGGTTAGCAAGCTTATCTAGTAACTAGCTAACTAGAAAACATGGTAATATTACAATGCATTTAGGTTACGGATTAAGGTTGCTAAACTTTTATTTAGGTATTTATTTAGGCCTGATTAAAATTAAAACCCAGACTAAAAGCTCCCCAAAAGCAATTTTTTAAACATTTTTATTTAGTTTGTACTGTATATCAAGTATGTCTCATGGAAAAGCTTCCATTTTAAGCAGCATTAAAATCCAGCTTTATACCTCCCACAGTCACAGAATGATGGATGTTTTAAAATTCTGTTGATATGATTTGCATCACCTACACTGTGTCTTCTCTGGGAGCTGTTAAAAGCAAAATGAAGTAAACCAAGGAGTGTTATCCTTCAGATGGGGTGTTATGAATTACCATTATTTTTTTTAAACAAACAAACAAATAAATAAATAAATATATATATATATACACACACACACACGTACACACACGTACACACACGTACACACACAGTATATATCATGGCTTAAGAGATATTTTTAGAAAAAAAAATGTAATCAGTTTCTGACATGAGCTATTATATTTTAGAGCACAGCCATGTTAAATTTTCAAATTTTTTATAACAGAAGCTCTGACAGTAGTTCTAGTTGTAATTCAAATCACAATCAGTCATATTAATGCACTCGTTCGTCAATACATCATCATTTCTATATTAATAGCACCTCATTCACAGGGACTGGGATGGCAGATGCTCCACATACTCGAAGACTAATAATAAACAGAAAAAAGCAATGTGTTGCTATTTAATAAATAAAATGTATAGGTTTCTCTACAGAGATACTTATTCATATTAATGTACGTAGCACGTTGTAACAGACAGAAAGATTTCTGCTTTATAGCCTTCAATCTGCAGGATGGAGGACTTTCTTGTAACATAACAAGCTTTTTTTTATGTCTTATTAACTTCAAGAGAAAGAAAATCAGAGAGACTGGTGAGAGAACGACTGTTTATAGCTGCTATAATGTAAGTGATAACAGGAAATAATTGGCACTCCACAATAATACATGTAACTATAAATGGATAAAAAGCATGTAATCACTGGAGAATCAACTTCAAGGTAGTAACAGTAACTCACCAGGCCACATCAAAAGACCTTGTCATTGATTCTTTTCCTATAACAGCAAGCCCTCAAGTAATTTATTCTTTACATGTTGTTTTTTGAATGGACTCCACTTTCAAAAAGTGATGGGACATGTCTCCCAGCATCCTCAGGATTTTTAAGTTATGCCTATGAATTAACAAATGCAAACTAAGCTTATCAAAACAACAATACAGTCAGGTTCGGAAGTATTTGGACAATGACAGAGTTTTAGTGATTTTGCCTTTATACACCACCACAATGGATTTGAAATAAAACAATCAAGATGTGATTGAAGTGTAGACTTTCAGCTTTATTTTAAGAGGCTCCAAAAAAATATGGCATTTACCATTTAGGAATTACAGCCATTTTCCACAAAGTACCTCCATTTTCAGGGGCTCAAAGGTATTTGGACAATTGACTGACAAGAAGTTAATTGACCAGGTGTGGTCCATTCCCTCATTACTTCAAGACAAATGAAGCAGATAAAAGGTCTGGTGTTGATATCAGGTATTGAATTGGCATTTGGTAGCTGTTCGACTGGAGCTACCAATATGAAGTCCAAGGAGATCTCAATGCAAGTGAAGGAGGTCATCATTAGGCTGAAAAAACAACATAAATCTATAAGAGAGAAAAAACCTTAGGAGTGTCCAAATCAACAGTTTTTAACAGTTTACAAGAAGTTGCAAACAACTGGTAACATTCAAGAACAGGAAAGCCAGATTAGACTTTGCCAGAAAACATCTAAAAAAGCTTCCCAAGTTCTGGAATAAGATTCTTTAACCTTAAGACTGATGAAATCAAGATTAACTTGATCTTGATGGGAAGAGAAAAGTATGGCAAAAGAAAGGAACAGCTCATGATCAAAAGTATACCACATCATGTGTCAAACATGGTGAAGGCAGTGTTATGGCATGGGCATGTATGGCTGCCACTGGAACGGGCTCACTGGTACTTATTGATGATGTGACTGCTGACAGAAGTAGCAAAATGAATTCTGAGGTGTATAGGGCTATACTCTCTGCTCACATTCAGGCAAATGCTACAAAACTGATAGAACGCCGCTTCACAGGGCAGGTGGATAATGACCCTAAACATACTGCGAAAGCAACTCAAGACTTTTTGAAGGCAAAGAAATGGAATATTCTTCAATGGCCAAGTCAGTCGCCTGATCCCAAATCAATAGAGCTGCTTTTCACATACTGAAGACAAGACCGAAGGCAGAAAGACCCACAAACAAGCAACAACTGAAGGTGGCTGCAGTGAAGCCTGGCAAAGCATCTCCAGGGAGGAAACTCAGAATTTGTATATACCGTGTGTATATATATATATATATCAGGCATAACATTAATCATAACATTAGATCCCCATTGTGCCACCAAAACAGCTCTCTGCAAGGACTCCACAAGACCTCTGACGGTGTGTTGTGGTATCTGGCAGAAAGACATTAACAGCAGATCCTTTAAGTCCTGTAAGTTGCGAGGTAGGGCCTCCATGGATCGGACTTGATGGCCAGCACACCCCACAGATGTTCGACTGGATTGAGATTTGGTGAATTTGGAGGCCAAGTCAACACCTTGAACTCTTTGTCATGTTCCTCGAACCATTCCTGAACAATTTTTACAGTGTGGCAGGGTGCATTATCCTGCTGAAAGAGGCCACTGCCATTAGGGAATACCATTGCCATGAAGGGGTGTACCTGGTCTGCAACAATGTTTAGGTAGGTGGGATGTGTCAGAATAGCATCCACATAAATGCCAGGACCCAAAGTTTCCCAGCAGAACATTGCCCATAGCATCACACTTCCTCCACCAGTTTGCGTTCTTCCCATAGTGCATGCTGGTGCCACCTCTTCTCCAGATAAACGATGCACACACACCCGGCCTTCCACATGATATAAAAGAAAATGTGATTTATCGGACCAGGCCACCTTCTTCCATTGCTCCTTGGTCCAGTTCTGATGCTCACCTGTCCATTGTAGGCACTTTTCGCAGTGGACAGAGGTCAGCATGGGCACTCTGACAGGTCTGTGGCTACACAGCCCCATATGCAGCAAGCTGCGATGCATTGTGTGTTCTGACACCTTTCTATCATAGACAGCATTAAAATTTTTCAGCAATTTGTGCTACAGTAGCTCTTCTGTGGGATCAGACCAGACGGGCTAGTGTTTGCACCCCACGTGCATCAATGAGCCTTGGGTGTCCATGACCCTGTCGCTGGTTCACTGATTGTGCTTCTTTGGACCATTTTTGGTAGGTACTAACCACTGCATACCGGGAACACCCCACAAGACCTGTCATTTTGGAGACGCTCTGACCCAGTCGTCTAGCCTTCACAATCTGGCCCTTGTCAAAGTGGCTCAGATCCTTATGCTTACCCATTTTTCCTGCCTTCAACACATCAACTTTGAGAACTGACTGTTCAGTTGCTGCCTAATATATCTCACCCCTTGACAGGAGCCACTGTACCGAGATAATCAATGTTATTCACTTCACCTGTCAGTGTTTTTAATGTTATGCCTGATCGGTGTATATATATATATATATATATATATATATATATATATATATATATATATATATATATATATATATACACACACACACACACACACACACACACACACACACACACACACACACACACACATAATAGACATTAAAACATAATGGAAACACCTGGAACAATTTTCAAGGTGGATCATGAGAATTATGTGTCTCAAGTACTTGGAAATGTAACCTTGACATATTACCTGTATGAAAGTCAAATTTTATTAGTCATCCATAATAGTAATTTACGACTCGCAGGCCCTGGCTACAAAACTGGCCTGATACGATACTACCAATCACTCCTTTTTCTTTTTTTTTTTCAAAAGTTCTAACACAAGTTCCTCAGCAGATTTTGCGGCAACTATCCTCAATTTTTTTAAATGATACATTTTCTGTAGTATGCTCTTTTAACTCATAACAGAATAAAAACAAGTCTCCCCAAATGGATTCCTCCATGTTACCCATTCAGCAAAGCACCTCTCTCCCCTCGCTGATAGAATTGGGGAAACAGCGAGCCATAACCTATTGTTATTAAACTACCATGCAATAATCTTTATACCATTACACTGTGCTGCTTTCAGGGAAGAGTCAATATCTGTGATAGAACATGATGGTTGGAACAGAAATGTGCAGTCATTAGGCTTCACGAGAATGAAATGGAGCCTAGAGCATTCAGCTATGCATTTTCAGCACACCAAGGCATAAGTGATGAAGTGTTTGTCGGATAAGAGTCTCACACTGTCACAACTCGGCTCTCCGAAATTGCTCCCTTGACATAATTGAGAATCTATCGAGTTTCTCTCTGGGAGGTTTTTAGCATGCGACTAGGTTTTGATATTGATTAGATGTTAGGGGGTGATTGGAATATCATAATAGTGCTATGATAAGCTGGCTTCTGAGGACAGATCTGCAAATTTCGCTAGTGACGTGTTATCAGCTTGTCATTTCTAATCCATGGTCTTAATCTTAATTAGGGCATGACGTGATTTTTAATGCAGTGGTCTTATGTATGCTGTATATGTCCTCTAATCTTCTTGTGTCTAGGGTTCTTTACCTCAAAGCCACAGGAGCTGCTTGAGTAAACAATATACAAACCCAATATAATAATAATGCACAGTTATGCTGCAAAACAAGGGATGCAGTGTACATTTAAAGGTGCAGTCTGTAAACTGTAACATGTTTCTAGACAATAATTAGAAATAGATATAGAAATAGAAATTGTTTGTCAACACAGGTAAGGGTGGACAAAACACTAGCTCATTTGGCTGGGACAAGTAGATTTCATGTGTAGGGCTATTAATTATTTATTTATAGTTGCCCACTGAACAAGCAGGTTCAACAACCAGACAAAGAAAAAAGCTACTCCTTGTTTATTTTGCAAAACAGAAATGTGCCACTGAGAGTATGCTCAAGCACCAACTGTGAAAGGGAGGAGGAATTGCAGAGACAAGCAGGTAATGAGTGAGTGGTTACACCTGACTGTGGTTAAGAATTAAGTGTATTTATAGGCTGTTTGTGTTGCAGTGAGGGAGTTTGATGGCAGGAGAGCTGACAGTGAGCATAACTGTGAACAGACTGAAGACAAGACAAACATTGTGTTTCCTTTTTTTTTTTAGTGTTTTAGCAGTGATTACAGTTTGTGAGCTGGCTGTCAGTACAATGGTTTTTACAAGGTAGATTTACTAACATGCAAATGTGGCAGACAAAATCAGGAACACACATGTATGTGATAACAAAGAAAATCTCAGTGCAAAGCCATCATATAACTCTCCTGCTCTAACAGTCAATATATTGAGAGAAAATAAAGATGCAAGCCTGCTTTCAGACAGCTAAAAGGCTGGCCAACAATTTGCTCACTTTTTGTTAAGGGTGCATAGTGAATATAAAAAAAACTTTTTAGAAGAGAATAATAACCATATAGTTGTTCATTTCTCTTAGTCTGTATAAACTCACTTAATTAGCTAACTAGCTTGCCATATGTTGTGTGTTAACTAGCTTGCCGGTATTATGTTAGCTACCACTTCTTAGCCTGGTCAGTTTCTTAGCTATTAAAACACAGGACTGGGGAGTCCTTTGAATGTTTTTATCCTCAGTGTGATAGCTCATAAATTTATTTTATTTGTTTGTCCAACTTAGCTTCCAAAAACTTGAAACTACATAGAACCTTTGTGTTCTAAAGTCATTTTTACATTTTTTTTTCTTTTAGGCTCTGAGTTTGGTAAGATTGGTGAAGTGTGAATGTTGTTTTTGATCCTGGGAGCTGTCCAGAGATCTTATCCCTGCTCTTCTTGAAAACGTTGGTCTGGGGTTTGCTTCAGCTGAACTACAGCACGATCCACATCAGATGTGAGAACACCTGATGCAAAATGCATGTCTCTTGTCCACCTGCAAAAAATCTTCTTATAGATCATCTCCTCGTTCAGCTATTCCGGCACAATGACATGCCATGCACCTAAAAAGTCTTCTTTGCTGCTTGAGTGTTGGTACCACAGGAAAATAACTTTTAAAAACAGATGAACTTAGTGCCACCATTTTGCAAACTTGCATGCACAAAATTGACTTATGGAATTGCAAATGATCCACACACAGTTCAGAAGAAATGATTGTATGTGAACCCAAACCTGATATGAGCCCTGACCCCAAACGAGCCTGATATCAGTCCTGCGTGTGGACTCGAGTATTTGGACAAAATGTGAAAATGCCCTAAGAGTGTATAGTAGAAGCAAAAAAAGGAATTGCAGTGAAGTGGATCTCTCTGAGTGCTTCATTACAGCTTAGAAATTAGCTCCGCCCTCTCAAACGGAACCAAACCTTTAACTTTGCCCATTTTCCCTAAAAGGAAGCTCATGTGGCATACATAGTTTCAATACAGGAACAGGGTCAGATGTAGGGAAGAAGGACTCTTGCCATTGCTTTTTCCTACAACTGCACGTCACATCGCAGACAGCAGGGTGTTCTAAAATTATGAACTGCTTCTTTAACATTTTGCAGTAATCCAAATAATATATGTGATGATGCTTTGCTTTGACGACCTTACCTTTTGGCACAAATAATAGCACTTAATAATGCCACTGCTATTAAAACAAGGTAGCAGATACATTATTTACCCGGCCATTAAAAAATCAATTAAAATTATAATTACAGTTTTAACTCCTGTCTTGTTTATTTGATGTGCTCTAAAATTAATAATTGGCCAAAAGGCTGATGTAAAATCGTATGCCGTTCCTCTCCATTACACTTTTGTGATTCAGTTAATTACACAAATGATTTTTCGCAAAAATCACTAACCAATCATGTGCACCTCAGCAGATGAAAGCGCTTCACATGGATATGCAATGCCTCTCTATTCAGCCTAAAGAATGCAGTACAATTACCAGATAAAAATCAAAGTTAATGAGATAATTTGTCAAATGTCAGTGCTGTGCTTGAGAGCAAGATTAAAAACTGTACTATACATTTTTTAATATTGTTTAAAGTAAATGCACATTGTAATCATGCATTGCATTTCTCTAAGCAGTTTTAATTAAAAAACCAAATTATCCAGGCGGTAATTAAATCAGCCAGAGATGCCCCCTGGATAGTATGGGTGATTTCTTTGGTACATATCTTACCTCAGTTATGCAGGAATCCCAGCCTGCTTGATCAAGCTGTAAGTTCATATAGTGAGACAGAAGAAACAAATGTGGCATTGTAGAGTCTGTGATTAGCTACTAAATGTGTGTAAATTGTATGGTAGAGAATGTATGGTTTTTTTAACAGTTGGACATGATTAATTTATCCACAGAACTGTTTATTTCATTTATTCATCCATTCATCTTCAGTAACTGCTTTATCCTGATGACGGTCGCAATTTAGAGCAGCCAATCCAGCTACCAGTGTGTTTAGTAGGTGATTAGAAACCCATATGCACATGGGGAGGACATGTGAAATGTCACATACAGAGTAACAGGACATCAGCATGGGTAAAAAAAAAAATAATAATAAAAAGAAAAAAAAACTATTCTAGTCAAGATCAAATCTATTTCTATTTTAGAGGCAGTCTGGGAAAACTGGGAAAGTCGCTGTGGCTGAAGTCTAGAAAACCAAAAAGCCAAAAAGCCAAAAAGCGATAAAAAAAAAAAAAAATCATTGTCTTTTTCTGCCAATGATATACTTTGACACCTCAATTCAAGAAAACATAATATATTTCACCAAAACAATCTAGAAAAGTGTGTCTGCAAAGATCATGTTGTGTAAGGATCACAGTGGTTTAAATTGTGCTCTTAGATTGTTTGTTTATATTTTGTCAAATTAAACGAGCTAAATTTGTTGGAGCAAAATTAATAACTGTGCGAATGAGATTAAATAAACTGCCCCAAACATATCTCTAATTGAGACCAATTATGAACTGGAGTGATGTAGCTGAGGTTCAGGAACTGTCAGAGCCAGAACTCAAACACAATGCTGACATGACTGTCATTTCTACCACCAGTATTTTCCAGTGTTCCATGTTTCTGGGGTCATAATAGTAGGGTTCATATTACAGATATGTTTATGGATATTTGAAGCACTAAACAGATACAGAAACAGTGACAGAAACAGCGTAACAGCCCTAGTGTACATGTAAGGGTATTCATTTTCCAGAATTTAAACTTTATATACATGTGTGTGTGTGTGTGTGTGTGTGTGTGTGTGTGTGTGTGTGTGTGTGTGTGTGTGTGTGTGTGTTGTCTCCTGAGTGTTTTGAGGTGAATGCCCTCCCTCAGGCTGCACAACAAATCCAAATATGTAGTATGTCCTGTCATGTTTTCTGCTTGCTGACCCCATCCACATCTGACACTCTGTGTCAGCTCAGTGTATGCAGCCATCCATCACACACTCCAACCCAGCTCAGGACACACACTCTGATGGCAAATCATGAATGTTTTGGGGTTTGTTATATGCAAGAAGGAGTGTATACGGATAAAAGCTGATATACAGATACACATTATTATTGTCTTGATGAGCATGTCTAGTGTTTTCTGGTCAACAGTGAAGTTAAAGGTGAATTCTGGAATATTTAGAGCTCTTTGCTGCCCATGAGATGAACTGCAACTGCAATGAAAACACTAACAGGTTTCTCCCCAACTGACTTCACTTACATTGCTGAAGCTATATATTTTTTATGAGTTACCTTTTAGGTTAAAACTCCATGCTAGGAAAAAAAAAATCTACGTTAGAAATAAATGCCACACTTAAAGGTTCTTTAGTTGGTCCTCAGGGGAACCTTTAAATACTCTATGTAGAACCCAAACACAAAGTGTTTTCCTGTCAGAAAGGGAAGCTTAGGAAGCAAAGGGGCCTTAACTGTAGAAAGAACCCACTGACTAACCCATTTTTGAAGAATGTAAACATGTGGCAGCCCAAGGAAACCATACAGGTGGTCAAATTATCACAATTTCTATTATAGTACTGAAAATGACATGTTACAAGTAAAGCTCTGGTTAGCCCAAAAATGAAAACAGAGAACAAGCATTTAAAGATTGCATTCCAATTCAACTGAATAATGTGGAGCTTCATGACATATAATCTCAATTAAGTCCATTAAGTTGTAACACTACAAAATATGGGAAAGTTCAAGGAAGTGAATACGCAAAAACTGTGGTCTGTATTTAGGCTCCTTCCACTCCCATTATAAGACAAATAAATCAGTACATTATATGACAACACCATTAACAGACAAACACCAATCAACTAATGAAATGTCAGTGAGTAAAGATTAATGAACGTCGATAGCATACACTTTGGGTAAAAGTTGATTAAATCATTGCAAAGTTTGTGAACTTTCATTTAGGAAAATGCAATCAAAATCCAAACCGTGTAGAAAGTATTCCCTTGTCTAATCTTTTTAGCGTTCAGTATTAAATGCTGGGACTGTAGTCTTCACAAGTCAGCCTTCTGGACAAATCAGCTAGCATTAGCTGCTTAGGTGGAGTTTCGACAATTTACTTTTAGTGACAGTTCTATTTTAGGCATTAATTCAAGTTAGTTCAAAGCAGACAATTGAGCTGAAGTTTTCATACATTTCAGATGTGATGCTCTTGGCCAGCATTCCATTTAGTTGACAACGTTCAAAAAAGAAGTCTGCCACTTTTCTCTATAAAAACTGTGCAGGGGAAAAAAATGCATTATCATCCAAATCCAGACAGGCTGCATTTAAGCCAAGATCTATTTTTCTTCTTTTCACCCAATATCCTTAGGTTTCCCTACACCGTTTCCTCTAACACACTCTCTCTCTCTCTCTCTCTCTCTCTCTCTCTCTCTCTCTCTCTCTCTCTCTCTCTCACAAGGCTACATACATATCATAAATTAGCGAGCAGCACAACCATCACCTCACCAGTAGCTCATTCTCAACATATCAGAAAGCTGCTATTCATGATCCCACTCCAATTGATACCGCTGAAGGAGAAATGAGCTATATCGTCAAGGTGCATGTCTCAAAGCCATGGTCACATGGTCGACATTTGAAAAGAGCACCATAAAGAAAAGACATTGAAATCTAGTGAAAGAATAAAATTCAGCAGTATATAAGGGCTTCAGTGACGGGACTTTAATATTGTGTCATTCTCCTTTTACAGGATTTGTTGTAATTTCAAAAGGAGAAAAGTGGGGAAAATTGGACCATCTTTTATTGACAGTGAGGAAACCACAGTGAGGACAGTCTGACATTCCAAATATCTACATTCAATTCAATTCTATTTTGTTTATATACCACTTTTACAATAGACTTTGTCACAAAGCAGCTTTACAGAAATTCAGATACAGATTTAAACTGATCCCTATTGAGCAAGCCAGAAACAATGGTGGCAAGGAAAAACTCCCTGAGATGACATGAGGGAGAACCCTTGAGAGGAACCAGGCTCAAAAGGAAACTCATCCTCATCTGGGTGACACCAGATAGTACAATTATAAAATCATTTCTCTTTTATAACTGTATACTATATAGTCATTTCTGATTTCATTAGAGTTTTAACTTTAAGTTTATAGTATCAAAGTGAAGTTATCAAGTGTTCAATGATTGATACTTCAGCGTAAACTGTTTTTAGCATGTACAGTCTTTAGGCTATCCTGTTAGTGGTATTATAACAAAGTGGACGCAATTGGGAACAACAGCAACTCAGCCACGAAGTGGTAGGCCACGTAAAATCACAGAGCGGGGTCAGTGCATGCTGAGGCGTACAGTGCGCAGAAGTCAATAGCTACAGACCTCCAAACTTCATGTGGCCTTCAGATTAGCTCAAGAACAGTGCGTAGAGAGCTTCATGGAATGGGTTTCCATGGCCGATTATGGGAATTATGGTGTCGGGTTGTTTTTCAGGGGTTGGGCTTGGCCCCTTAGTTCCAGTGAAAGGAACTCTTAATGCTTCAGCATACCAAGACATTTTGGACAATTTCATGCTCCCAACTTTGTGGGAACAGTTTGGAGCGGGCCCCTTTCCTGTTCCAACATGACTGCACACCAGTGCACAAAGCAATCCTTAAAGACATGGATGAGCGAGTTTGGTGTGGAGGAACTTGACTGGCCTGCACAGAGTCCTGACCTCAACCCGATAGAACACCTTTGGGATGAATTAGAGTGGAGACTGCGAGCCAGGCCTTCTCATCCAACATCAGTGCTTCACCTCATAAATGCGCTTCTAGAAGAATGGTCAAAAATTCCCATAAACACACTCCTAAACCTTGTGGAAAGCTTTCCCAGAGTTGAAGCTGTTATAGCTGCAAAGGGTGGGCCAACTCCATATTAAACCCTACGGATTAAGAATGTAAAGGCAGACGTCCCAAAACATTTGGCAATATAGTGTATATTTGTCTTGTGATTTCAGATTTGCAAGAATTTGCATTAAAGGACCTGTTTGTGCTTAAAGTTTTATCTTTTTTCCTTCCCCACAACAGACTCAACCCACTAAAAGCCTTAAATAAAGAAAGCAAACAGTTCTGTTTCATGGTATCATTACTCAGTTTTTCTAAGGTCAGAAGCAACTACACTTTGACCAGACTGTTCACAGAAAGTGAACCCGAACATGAAGAAAACAACATGCAGTTATGATAATGGCTATCTCTAGGTGGTACCAGTGTCATCGCACTGGTCCATTTGAACAGAATTGAATGATGCACTTTCCTGTGTGGTGCTGTTCGTTTAGCCAGGTCTCTGTCCACTTCCAAATGAACATTGGATATCTGAACAAAAAGACAAGAAAACACTAGATAGAATATACAAAACTAGTTATTTATATAATTGTCTAGTAATTTATTTAGTGTCGGCTCCATGCTCTCTGTGCTCAGGTGATTTTTTGTGATTCCTGGGCAAAGGCTTATGTCCCTTTTTCCACTGTCGTATTTCTGCACAATGAATGAAAGTGTTATACGAGTTCACTATTAGCCTTACACACTTCTTGGCCAGATTTTTTTTTGGTTTCTTTTTGCTTTGTTTAATGATGTGCAACATGAAACCAAATCACTCCCAATAGCATACAAACCACAGATCAAAGTATTGATTTGATCTGATTCAAACTCAGCTAAAGGACTAATAGGTATGAAAGAGGCCTAGATGACCACTAGATGAATTTATTAACCCGAACTTTCACCCCCATTCGTTTCCAACAGGGATTAGTGAAAAAATGTGCAAGTGATTATGCGATAGAGAGTGGCAAGAACTTCAGTCGCAGTGCTATGAGAAAAGTTGAGCTGGTTTCAACATGTAGTGGTGACCGATCTGACAAAATGAAATATTTCTGTTGTCTGTTTGGAATCGCATCCTTTCGTATTGTACGGCCTACATACTATACACTATACGGCCAAAGGTTTGTGGACACCCGACCATCACATCCATATGTGGGCCGTCTCCTAACTGACCTGCACATATGAATAATGAACAAAAATACTTGTTATGAAACTGGTTCATACCTAACAATACAAATTCAGAACCTTCAAAACCTTCAAATGTTTATAACAGTCTAATAACATGTTGAAGGAACTGTTTTGTGCTTGAAAGTGATCGAAAGCAAAATATGTTCTTTGCTCGGGAATTTCCTGCAATGATGCCATTCTACACACACACACACACACAGACACACACACACACACACACACACACACACAATCATGTTCAAACCTCCTTAAAGGATCCATTCTTCCTTTTTTTGCTGTCCATCCACTTGAGAGAAGCAAATCTTCTCAGACAGTGCAAATTCGATCTGGGAAGTGCATCTGATTGAATCAGCTTGGATTGGCTTCTATATTCATGTGCGCAATAGCAGCCGGTGCTGGAGCTAGTTTTCTGTCTCAGTGAAGCGCAACAGCCCCATCTGCAGGCGACTACCCTCGGCTGGACACGAGAAAGGAAGGCATTTTCCAGCGTGGTGTTTTCATTATTCCAAGTGTATGGGATCACAGCTGGAAAAGGCAGGACTGGTGGATTGTGAAATGTCTTTGCTAATATTTGATGACAAGTTTAACGTATTTGGTATTAAGCCAATGCAGGAGATTGCTGCAAATTCATCATTTTGGAGCAATTATTTGTTTTAAAGCCTAAATAACCTAAAAACGTTTGTTTATCAGGTAGTCTAACTGAATATGCTGAATATTTTCTGTTCCAAGAACGACACACAAAAGAAGTGGAGAAGTATATGCATCTAAACTCAAGGAACTCTTAAGAATGTTTTATTTCAATTAATCAAATAATAATTTTGAAAAAGAATTATAATGAAAAATATATTTTAGCACATTCCATTTTTAAATATTACATTTATTTTTTCTGAGCTATGATTCCCTGCTTTATTTAATTTGTTATTATGATTTGATCTTAATTAATAATTAATTGGCTAACTACTTAATTATTATCTATTTTATGGTTACTTTATTATTCTCAGAATTATTTATTCTTAGAATTTATGTTTTATTTTTCTCTCATGTCTGTCTGCTTTGTGCTGGGTTTTTTTATTTTTATTTTTACATTTTTATTTCCCTTTTTTTCCTTTGTAAAGCATTTTAATGTATGAAAGCTGCTATATAATAAATGTGTATTATTATTATTTTGGGGGAAAAGTGTCAAGGGAGGAAAAGGCAAGATTATACCACAGTGCCTCTACAGAGTCATAACATTTCACGGGTGCAGGTTAATAATATATTCCAGAAGCGTAAAACTTACTCGAAATTACGTAATAAGCACAAACTGACACCGCTAACGTACAGTCAGGGGGTAAAAATATTTTTCAGGCCATTACTTCTCCTCACAGGAAAGCACCACAGCTCCAGGCTAATGTCAGCTGCTCAGCGTGATAGCAGCCACAGCAAAACACCAAGATACAGTGTATACACACACACGCACACTAACACACACCAAGGCCACAACAAGGTCAGCCCAAAAGCCACAGCTTGATTCTATGTCTTTCTTTTTCGCTCTCTATCTGCGAGCAAACAGTGTATTGCTACATCTCTTCAGGAAGTATATGACAAATATCAGTCATATCCTTTGCTTATCATGGAGCTAAGCCAGTCTTTTACCTCCACTGATGTGGAACGGCGGCTCTGATGTGTTGCTGACTACACAAACAGTTTCACTGAAGAAGGTCCATGAATGTAGAGGGAGCCAAGTGGCTTTTAGAGATGACAGGTTCGAAGAACAGAAATGAAGGCAGCTACGCTTAGCTAACGGGATCAAGAAACCAGCCAAAAACTTTCAGTTCTCTTTACTCCATAATTTGTTTCGGCTTTGTAATAGCTTTTTACATTTATGCCATTAAGCGCTTATCCAAAGCGATTTGAAAAAGTATTTTGTTATCTACTTATAAAAAAAAAAAAAATAGCACATCACCCTAGATCTGAAGCTATGTTTAGATAGCAGGGTAAATCTGATTTATTTCTTAAATCTGAGGGTCTGTCTTGCAAATTACAAATAGCAACAAGCAATGAGGTTCCAGTAAAGAGGATACAAACTACTACAAATGAGAAAACCAACACCAAAAAAAAAAAAAAAATAGAGACAGTCAACAGACAAAAAAAAAAGTGATACATAATGATAATAATGGTAAAGTAATAGTAGTGTTCATAGTAATAATGTTAACAACACCATAATTTGGCGTGTGTGTGTGTGTGTGAATGTGTAGTCTTGCTGTGATTGGTTGTTCTTGTGATAGTATAGGGGTTCGGTTAGGGGTCACTGACATACAGTAAGTACATGATGAGTCGTTTCCAGACAGAATTGAATTCATTGGCTTTGTTTTTGATCGACAAAGTTTTTCCATTGATCTATAATCAATTGTTACATTTTTCCAGTGCATGAGATTGATGGTATTCTTTGCTTTCCAATTCCTCAGGATAGTTTTCTTGGTGATGCTTAGCACTGCCAGAAGAACTGCTTCACTTTTCTTAGTTATATTAACTAAGAAAGACATGCACTCGGGTGGTGCATGGCAGGTGAACATTAGAAACTGAGGCAACTAAAAAAATAAAACATGAGATTTGCCTTTGAAAACATTATTATTCATTCACTTGTCTTCAGTAAGTACTTTATCTTGGCCAGGGTCATGGCTTATCATAAGTCCTGAGGACACTGGATGCCAGTCCATCACTTGGCAGCATGCACACCTAGGGGCAATTAAAGGTCACAAATCTGCTTACAGGAATGTTTTGAGAGGTTGAAGGACACCAGACAACTCCACATGGACATTAATCCAAGCTCAGGGACAAACCAGGGACCCTGGGTCTGTGAGACAGCAGTTGAGGAGGTTTAGGAGACACCCTTGTTATATTGCGGCCTACTTAGAGTCATAAGCCTTTTCAAAACAATTACAACTAAAAAATATAATTTTTTGCCAAACGCTTTAGGTAACTGAATATTACTGGGTACTGGTTGAAAAAACAAAAACAACTGTTTTTGTACATGTCTGCACTTCTCAGACCTCCCTGACCTGCACAGGTTATTCAATTACCACTGCAATTACTTCTCCCACCTGCTTCAGCATGTTCAATTCAGCATCACCAAAACTCAAGAAGTGAGACTGACCCATGAGTGCAGATACACAGCGCAGCTAATGATTTCACTGTAAAAGAACAAGACCAATGGCATGTCATACCTTTGTGAAAATGTCATCTATCAGGTGTGTAGGAGCAGAACAGCAGCAGTCATCTGTGTAATCCAAGATATCAGAAGGACAATTCTTTCCAAAGGCTAGCTATACGGGTTATGGGTACTCCTATAAATTGAGAAAGTAATATTAAATAACAAGCCTTGGTATATAAGAAATACCATCAGGACCAGAGATTTGCTGAAACAAAAGCCAGAAAGAAATGCTTTATCAATAGGAACTGAATTCACAAGAGTTTATTTCACAGTAATGAACTCAAAACATTCTCCATTCTATGGGACACTCGAGTTGAGATGACAGCACCACCCAAAAATGTTATTACTGTGAAATGGGGGAAGGGGTTGGGGCTTCCAGAGTAAGTCAGTTAATATTGGAGAGTTCAGAAACTGTACACAACTGTCAATCATTCCGGACTCACATCAATTGGCTCATCTGTCACTTTTATTAGAGGGAAAAAAGGAGACTGCACTTTTGGTATATTTTTGACTGAAGCATACTAGCATACTCCAATGTTAAAATGCTGTGCTCCTACACAAAATGCCTCAAAGTTGACAGGTCTGTAACTCAAAAGTGACAAAGTACTTTTCCTGAAAATTTTGAAGGTCAAGCTTTTAACAAGCACCACTAAGATGGCAGTAATGTGCATTCTTCTCAAAGAGGCGACTCATATGCGAACGACACATCACTAGTTCTCATCACCTGTAGCTATGCCCTTCTTGTGGTTTACAGCAAAGGTTACATATACTTTTCTCACCAAATATTTCCTCACTAAATATTTGACATAGCTATAGTATGTTTAACTGAGTAAAGTAAATAAATTTGGCCAAACTTAGTTAACTGCCTTTTTTTAATAGAGATACGGTACACAATTAATATTTATTACTTTTTATACAGTGCACATGCGAGATAGAATTGTCTTTGCTGAGTCAACTGTTGCATTACTTCAGTAGCACACACGAACATTTTTTCTGAACTCAGTTGGTTCTTTGAATTGTTACAGTTCTATACATAGCCATTGCCTTTACTTAAGGACCCTTGAAGAATCTTCTTGTTCTAAGAGAGTACATTTAAGGATACAGGCAAATCTTGCCTCCATCACTGAACTCTCTTCTGAATGACAGTCTACAACTACTTAACAGCACTTTAAAGATCTTTTAAATATCTGTCCTCCTCCACTCTCATGCCACGTGGGACAAGAGATTGAAGAACCACTTACTGGGAGATGAATCTGAAGAGCCGTATAGCCAATAATCACTGGACTTATCTTCAGGGAAATACACTCGTTATTGATTGCTAATTAAAAATGCTCATGGACTGTCCTGTGGTGATATGTGTAGGCTACCAATTCATAATTAAGAAACATATTCCTAAGCTGCAGGAGATACTGTAATTAAAAGACGTCCCAGTGCCCATATTACTGGAAGGGATCTAAATGTTAGCCATGCATTCAAAATAAATAATTCATTCCGTATAGATGATGCCCTAAACCTGTTGCACCTCAAGCTGAATTTCACATTCACACCGTTGGCAGTCATCATCCCCAAGGTGAGAACTTTCACTCAGCCTCAGAGAATTCTTTGTTATTTGAAATGTCAGCATATCCCGTGTGTGCAGTTTACCCACTACAAACACCAATCAGACGTGAAACATCTTTGTCTGTACTTGCCCCGAGGGAGGCTTTTAGAAACAGGATGACAGATTTGCCAAAAATCCAAACACCAAACCAACTATTTTTACTTAAGATAGGGCAGCTTAAAACTTATTTTCCCTTTGCAAAAAGCTATTTTTGCATTTATTTGGCAGTGAAATGATGCACAATAATTCTCACTCAGAATCCATTTAAAAGCAGCAATGAATTCTAATTATACAATTTTAAATGGCACAGTTGAGCTCCATGTTTTCACAGTATTGCTTTGTGAATAGAATAGAAAGTAGTTTTTCTATTCCTCAGGGCCTGTGGAACCTTTGGATTAAGTGATTTATGTGTTTCATTGCCAGCATTTGAGTTTGAAGATTTCTGGCTCCACTAAAGACATTAGAGCCTACACTGGTGCCATCAGTTTTTAGATAGAGTCAGATAAAGATAAGACGAAGTAAGAGAGCACTCACGAATCCAGGTATGCAATAAAGTTACTATTACAGAGCACACTTACCATCACTGTTTTATATTTTGCAACACTTTCATCCAGAGTGACTTACAAGCAGAATATCATCCATACAACTGAGAATCTGAGATTTAAAGGCTCTAATCAAGGACCTAAAATTGACTATCTAAAATTCCCCCCTTTAAACTTTTCCGAATTTTGGTGTTACAATTTGGACAACATGTGCAATTCTATCACTGGTCACTTTTCAGAATGTTCTGAATGTTCAATGTGCAATATTATGACTAAGTCACTAGCTGTATACACTTTATTCTGTATACTTGCTGTACATACATACATACATACTTCTCTACTATATGGTATACTCACTTTATAGTCTATTTATTGTCTGATGTTTTATGTTTGTTTTTTATAACACCAGTCAGAAGCAGTGCTCCTAATTTTGTTGTATATAGAGACATACAATGACAATAAAGGCTTTCATTCATTCATTCATTCATTCATATGGCTTTTTTTCCAATGACGACTATCTTCTGAGTGTCTGGACTATAGTTGTTCTGTGAACAGCTTTTGCCATCTGAGCCATGGATCTCTCCATCCCCTTCAGGGCTACCCTTGGCCTCTTGGTTGCTTCTCTGACTAATGCTTACCCGGACTTTTCATGGATGGCCTCCTCTAGGCAGAGTTGTGGTTGTGGCAGGATGTTCAAATTCTGTGCTTTATTTTTTTTGTCCTGGAATTGTTTTGATAGCTCCTTGGCCTTGCTGATGCTGTTTGTTTAGGTATGTTCTCTAACAACCTTTGAGGCATTCCAGGCAAAGGTATATTTATAACGAGATCATCTGACACTTTAATTGCATGCAGGCCAACTCAATACAACTAATTATGTGACAGTGTGATCAGGCATATAGCCATGGAGAATTGACAAACTGAACATTGAAAGTACAGTACATGGTAAAATGGTGCTGTAAGATGTGTTTCTTCTAATACACAGAAAGCCACTGCATCACAGCGTAGATGAACACTCTTGGAGGAGACCCTAACTGCATTTTTCTCTATAAATGAGCTCAAAGATCAGCAGGAGAAAGAGCAATAACATCCTTCCCACTCTCATGGACTCTTGGGTATCATGGCTATGACAGGATTCAGCATCAGATTTCAGATCTCCAAATGACAGGGCATATTAGCTGACAGTTCTGCTGAATAGTAAGCCAACAATAACAAATATCCTGAATTAAAATCAAACTAAATATCCTGTAATTAAATCAAACTAAATTAATTACTGAATTGGATTAAGAATTGCTGGGCATATTGCTAACACAGAACAAAAGTCAGAAAGTATATCAGTGAATAAGGGTGGAATAAAATGGAATACAAACAAGTCTGTAAAAAGTTTGCACAAGTGCAAAAGTTTGCATCTCTCATGAAATTAAAATGTAAATGTAGTTCTGTTTTCTATCTGCAAAAATACAATTTAAAAAAATGTTTAAAAAAAATAAAATGTGGGTGTATCCTGTAACAAAGCAACAATCCATAATTTATAGGAAATCATTTTAGAAGAAGACAGAGGTCTTCAGAATTTGAAGCATAATATCAATATCACACCTGGCAGAGTTACAACAGACTTTACAACAAACTTTTACTATTGAGAGGATCCAAAAGCTGCTTGGAGGACAGAAAAAGAGGTCAGAAGTGGTCTGAAGTGGAAATCTATAAGTTAACATATACTATTTGTCTAGTTTTGTACTAACGGTATAAACTTTTGCATAGTCTTTAGAAATGATCTGTCAAGTTGAACATTTCCCCCCACACTCATTACTTGAGTTCTTACTTGAGGTGAAGATTTAGGTACTTTGTAATGGTCCATGTCTGAAGGATTTTTAAGGTGCAATTTGCACTCTTCATCAACATAAACACTATATCACCAAACTGCATGCACCATCAAAACGCCACTAGATGGTAGACTCACTTCAGTCTTTACTACTCAGCAGCTGCTTCATGATGATCGTTTCTAAAAGCCTGAGAACAGCAGCACTTAATTCTGTGTGTACTAGGTGATTCTTCGTCTCAGGAATATGTCTTTATGCTTGTTAAAATTTCTAATTAAGGCCAAGCTTCATAACATACATGAAGAAATTAGTATTAATTAAATTAAAGAAATTAGTATACGACTAATCATAGTAGAAATGAATATGTTATGACTTAATTTTGCATAACATTCAGAAAATCCTTACATAGCCATCATTTGAAGATATTATTCGCATGGTGCACTCCTGATCAAGCGTGTTTCCGTGACCCCCAACATGAAGTGGAAGGAAACTGAATGACCAGCAAGGCTCTATGGCCTCTTGACCTTTACAGATTAAAAGATGATCAGATCTTTAGGGCTTAAATAGGAAATGATGGACAAACATGACTGATATTTGGGCACGATCAACAAATATAACTGATATTTACGCACTAATACCTCCTGTTCAAACAGTAATTAGCATTAAATCATCATTAAAATTCCACCCCACAGAATTTATTTCCTTGGTCCTCCTCAATGCATCATGGGACAGCTGTTTAGTGTAGTTCCCAGTGTTTCCCCGTACGGTCCTAACAGACCACATCACGTCCCCTATCGAGGGCCCTATCGATCCCGGGCCTGTTTGGGCTATAAATATGCACAGGCAGCTGTGCGGGCGGAGAGAGGATTCACTCATTTCTGACTTCTCCTCCCGTGTCCCTCTCTCTTTACCCCCGCTGTGGCTATTTCCGCGGGCGATCTATATGGTCCGCAGCACTCTGCCTGGGGTTCGGTTTCTATGCGGCCGATCAATGGAGTGCTGAAGGGATCAAGGCCGGGCTGCAATGCAGCAGTGGGGCTATCGGTGGGGAGGAATGGAGGGAAAGAAGGAGGATGAAAAACACAAAAAATTTGTACCTTAAGACGGATATGGCTCCCTGTCTTGGGCATCATCCTTGGCTCTTATGAATTCAGTAATCGTTCTTTTGTCTTTGATGCACAGAAACAGGTCCGCAGGCTGAAACGGTCTCAAGTGGAAAAAATTCAACGGTAGAAAAGAAAATTAAAAATAAATACTTCTTTTCATACAAGCCTTTAGGCTCCAGACCTATTTTGCTCAAGTATGAGCAGACATCATGGTCTCATGCTTGGAAATTTCTCAACCGTTTCTTCTGTTCATGTCTAAACTTTTCACATCTAAACGTTTAATCAAGCACCTGACATCCAGTTTTTTTCTTCATATAATTAACGTAATTAACATGAGGGAGCATTTGTATGAGTATTTTTGAGCAGGTAAATTTAAATATAAAACTTCATTCTAGTCCAATTCCTGTGCAAAAGTGTTGCTTGCTGCTATAGTTTCATTATTCCTGTAAGAAGTGAGCCTACCAGGCTGATGTCACAGGAGGATATTGCTAGCACAGTTACAATGGTGTTTAATAACAGAAAAAATGTCACAAACATAACAGTCTGGTTTCACTGTAAGCTCCTGAGAAGAAAAAAAGAGCTTTTCTTAATTACCATTTTCCAGCTAGATTTTTGAGAAATCTAATGTAGAAGTAGTGGAGACAGCAACCATTGAGCTCAAAGTTCCAGAATGCAATGCAGCTATATGACGCAGTTACGCTGAGTTACGGCAGAAACCTGGCTCGGCTAGTTAGTGATCTACAAGATGATGAGTGAGATGGTGTTGACTGGTGTATTAACATGAAAGTTGAAGCTTTGGAAGCAGATCTGTATGAGCAGAGTGTATGGATGAGGAGGTGAGTGAGCTGCACAGACTATATAACTAAAGTGCTGCTGCATCGCCCCCTAAGTAGAGATAAAGCAAGGACTAGCTCCACTATCAGCAGGTAGTCAAATGGCACTGTGGATAATGTAGAAAATCATTATTCATGGTGAAAATAGACCAACATATTGCTGTTTAAACCAAAACTGTCAACTCTGAATTATAAACAATGGTGCAAGTCATTCAGGGTGATTTTCCTTTTTAATGCTAGCAAGAATGCTTGCTTGCTAGCTAGCATCTTACCTAATATTAGTGTAGCTAATGTCAGCTACAACATTAATTTAGTTAGATGTACTAGCAACATTCAACAAGTTAAAATTGTTACGTGACCTATTAGTGTATTTCAGCAGGATAACTGTAGCAAAATCGTAGCTAGATTTAGCTGTTAAAATGTGCAGCGTTAATATTTTTGTTACAGATTCACAAAATTAAATCTCAATTTAAAAAAAATAAGAGGCTCAAATAGAAGGGAGTGCAGCATGATTGGTTTATGTGAACAGTTACTGAATAATAACTGATTAATACGCAATATTGCATTAAACTTGCTAGTTTAAAGCCTTTACTGCATCTTTGCCAGTAAAAGAACCATAAGAAATAGTCATGCCAAAACTGACAAACAAGGAATAATGTCAACACAACTGTAATTAAGCTCTCAGGACAAAAACAGAAAACTTGTTTCCAACACAATTTATGCTTTGGATGAGATCTGCTTATAATAACACATACACTGAACACTAACAATACCATATCAAGTAAGTCCCTTAAGTGGCTTCATCATTCCTATTAAATCCAATAAATTCGAATAAAAATTCACAATCGTTACAATTCCAATGAATTTTGTGCAAGACGTTGGAGAAGCAGGGAGCTTTCCTGCAATTGAGAGACAGCCACAGTGTGAATAATTATATCACCATACCAGGCCAGGCTGGAGAAGCAACTCTTCCAGAGATTCTCAAAGGCACTGCCAAGCTGCAGCCCATGCATACAGAATCAGAAAGAAAGGTTTCTCGGGAGTAGAGTGAGGGGGGAAAAAAACAGGTTGAAAAGGCACATTGTGCCATGCTGTGCAAGATATACATGATGACTAATTCATAGCAGCTACTCACTAACCACTGCATCGGGGAGTAGATGATGGTGTCAGTGGTTGTTCACAGCCTACAGCCTACAATGGAAATAAAAGGTCTACACACCCCTGTTAAAATGGCAGGTTTTTGCGACGGAAAAAAAATGCAATCAAGATAAATCATGTCAGAACTTTTCCACCCTCAATGTGAAATTACAAAGTATAAAAATTAAGTGAAAAACAATAAGAAACATTTTAGGGAAAATAGGAAAAATAGTTTAAAAGTTACAATAACCTAGCTGCAAAAGTGTGCACACCCTTTTATAACTGGGGGTGTGGCTGTGTTCAGAATGAACCAATCACATTCAGTCTCATGTTCAAAAGTAATTATCATTCAGCTGTCATCAATGAATTTATTCTGATTAACCCCAAATAAAGACCAGCTGTTTCTATAGGATTTTCTTGACAGTTTGTTGGTTTCATCTGTCTGCTGATGCCATGGTCTGCAAAAAGCATGTATGGTATCTCATTTGCCAAATGGCATCAATCAGGAGAGGGGTATAAAAGAATTTCCAAAACATTAGATGTACCTTAGAACACCGTGAAGGCCATCATCAAAAAACTGAGAAAATGGCACAGCATAGAGACATTAGCAAGACCTAAAAAATCCCTCCAAAATGTACAAAAGGACAAGACAAAAACTTACCAGGGAGGCTGCCAAGAGACCAACGGCAACATTAAAGCAGCTGCAGGAATATCTGATAAGTACTGATTACATGTGACAACATTGTCTTGTATTCTTCACATGTCTATGCTATAGGGTAGCTAGATCCAAGCCCAATTAATCACCCTAAACCATGTGGCAAAATGTGTGATGGTCTGATGAGACCAATTCCAAAAGTTATAATAATTCCATAATTTCAAAAGGTATGTTTGGTGCAAAAAAAAAGTATATAACTAAAAGAACACCATCCCTATAGTGAAGCGTAATGGTGGCAGCATCATGCTTTAGGGCTGCTTTTCTTCAGCCAGTACTGAGGCTTTTATCAAGGCGGAGGCAATCATGAATAGCTACAAATACTAGTCAATTTTAGTGCAAAACATTCAGGCGTCTTCTACTAAGCTGAAGGAAAAGGAATTTCACCTTTCAGCATGACAATGACTGAAAGCATACAGCCAAATAAACAAAGGAATGGCTTAACCAAAAGAAGAATAAAGTTTTGAATGACCTAGCCAGAGCCCGGACCTGAATCCGACTAAAAATCTGTGGGGTGACCTGAAGCGAGCTGTGCACAGGAGATGCCCTTACAATATAACGGATCTAGAATGTTTTTTGCCAGAAAAAGTGGGAAAATATTGCCAAGTCAAGATGTGCCATGCTGACAGACTCTTACCCAAAAAGATTGAGTGGTGTAATATAATCAAAAGGCGCTTCAACAAAGTATTAGTTTAGGGGTGTGCATACTTATGCAACTAGGTTACTGTGAATTTTTATTTTTCCTTTTTTCCCTAAAATGTTTCTGATTGTTTATCACTTTATTTGTATACTTTGCAATTTCACATTAAAGGTGGAAAAAGACCTGACATGATTTATCTTAGTTTCATTCTTTTACTTCACAAAAAACCTGCCACTTTAACAGGGGTGTGCAGACTTTTTATATATACACCACTGTAGATCCTTCAGTGTAATATACCCAAGTGGTCATCAGAAATCTTATCGGGTATATAATTTTATATTCAGAAATGGTGCAGTTAGGATCATCAGGATATCATGATGTGCTACAGTCCAGCAGTTCAGTCTTCTGTAGCCGGCATGAGAGCTAATGCATGGGATGAGCATGCAATCCTTTCCTTCGTCTTCATGGTCCAGCTAGGCCATTTTTCAGATGCAACCAACCAAAGATTTAGTAAAGCAACCACAATAGCCCATCTGTTTGGATAAATAATTTAATGCTGTTACACCATCAATATATATGTGTATTCTCACTCAGGAAGGAGAAACAGAAGTGGACGAAGTCCATGCTCTCCCCTTTTCCAAACAGCAAAATAAAAACAACAGTCCATTAAATATTGCTTGTACAACCTAAAACCCCTTGGCTGACTGAAACTGAAGCCTGAGAGCAGGAACCCTTTTTACTGTTAAATTATACTTGAAAACACACAAGCCCATGTCCGCCCACGCTCACACGCCCACACACTTTAGGTAAGAGCTAGATATGGGGTTCCCAAATTCATAACATGCACCCCCCTAGTTTGAAAAGAATATTTTTATAGTGAGAAATACTTCAACAGTCCAAATATGAATAGAAGTTGTCAAAATATGTATGAAAGCAAGTTGCCAATATTTATGTCCACTCCACTCCATGTCCACAAAACAAGAACAGTCCTAGTGACATGATCTGCCAACTTTGGGATGAGATGGCAATTAAATTGTAGCATATTTCGACAACCACATTTAAACTTTGGACAGTTAAAACAAACAAACAATCACAACATCTCAAAACAAGTGCATCATGTGTTCCTTTACCTCCACTGCCTACTAGAATGTGTGAGATGGTCGTCGCTGCAGAGGTCCAGTGAGTGGACTTAGAGCCAAATCCAAATGTTGACTGAGATCATACAACACTTTATACAGCTGGATCATTAGTAAGTCACATGCCCTTAATAAGCATGATGGCTATACCTGTAGTAGGAACTCAGTGAGTTACCCAAAACCCAGAAGCATCACTTTAGAAACATCATCCATATTTTATTGTTTTGCATTCAAATCTAGGTTAATGCTTGGTTTTATTTTTGTATGAAACAATAGTAAAAAGCTTCGTGGAGTGTCTTTATACTAAACAAACAGCGCAAAACCTCTTTTCCCATATATATATATATATATATATATATATATATATATATATATATATATAACAATCTTTACCAACATGTCAATTTTAAAAGGAAATACTGTATATTACCTGGGGTTCATTTTACTGGTCATTTTATAGAAAGTACAATAAGGTAATAAATTCTGTAATGAATTACTGACACGACAGATTTGGATGGGGCTAAAATCCCAGAGATACTCCAGTGAAAATTACATTACTCCACCTTGCCATATAAAACTAGTCCAATCCATATAAGGCTTATGTCTCGACTATCCAACGACAATACTGACTCTTAATTCTATTCATATCTCATACTTAAGCATCAGAGAAACAAACGGAAGCCCTACAAGCTGTCCAGTTTCCAGCAAATATCTGTTAAAATCACAGTATTTAACTAACTCAAGGGAATCTGACGCCATCCAACTTCATTTCTTCCAACAATCAAAATAAATAATTATATACTCATATTAGAGGGTAATGTTAACTAGAAATCCTGTAATGTACTATTCATTGACTACAAAATAGCTACATTAATGCTAACAAGCATGCTTGGTAGTTAACTTTGGTAGCTATCTGGCTAGTGTCTAAAAGTAGAGAAGCTAGCTAGTTAACTATCTTGAAATAGTGTTTAGTTCAAATGTTGGCTAGTTTGGGGACTTGGTTTGTTAGATAGCTATCGTTCATTTAGCTAGAAACTTGAATCAACAAGTTACCCGTTCGTAGGCTCGAGGTCCATGTGTTTACGTGTCACAGGAGAGTCTGCTGCTTTTTGTCACTAAGCATGGCAAAGAACTGCCAACTTTTCCAGGATGAGGCAACTGGCCTTCCATGTTCACTTGCCACTATCTGTTTCAAACAAACCAAACAGCTTTTAAAGATGCGATACTATGCATTTCTTTTCAATCAAGTACCTTAATCTTTCGCCAAGAAAATGTATTTCCCCAGGTTTCTGAAAATTTCCTGTCAGAAACTGATATCCGGAAGCACATATACAGCATATAGAAATACGGAGAGCCAATCAGATTGCAACCTTAAAGATTCTGAAGCTTGTGACCAGATAAGTGCACAAAACTCAGACATTCTGTGGATCTGCGGATGAGTCTGGCTTCTGGGGTATTGTTAGCCAAGCTGAAAAGCTAGATCAGTCTCCAAAAATATGCTAAATTACCCAATTCTTGGTTGTTGCGATTAGAGATAGATGGAGATGGTAAGAGCTGATTTCACACACTGGATTTGTTGTTCTGCAGTGAGGAGCATCTGGAAAGTGACGACCACCTTTCTATGTAAATGCATAAATGACAAGTATACATTTATTTGCTTGAAATAAATGCTTTTTTTAAGTGCATTGCCCTAATGTCCATTAAAGGGACCTGTGAAAAGTCAGTGGATAGTTAGTGTGTTGTATCAGAATTAGGGCAAACTTTATATACATACATGCATGTGTGTGGGGAAACCTTAAATAGCAACTGATGTCAGTTCAACGTGATCAAGATCTACATCAAAACATAAAACTAATCAAATAGGAATCAAATAAGAAAAAGGGGAATTTATGATATAACAACATTAGTTCTCAATACACTCCTAGAACATTAGAACAGACACAGAGGACGTCATTCGCGGTGGAAAAACACCACACCTGCTCAGAGGGCAAAGAGAAAGAGCAGCGCCTGGAGAATGGGATAAAGCCTGACATTTAGCTTATGACAAACAGGTGTGAAAGAACAGACAACAGAAGGGTTCATCCTGGGTAGGATGTAATCAGACACCGCAAAAGGACAGACTGTAGGCGTGAAAACGTTCGGGAATACTGTGTAGCTCAGACGTTCAAATGACCTGAATAATCTTAAAAGTGTTATCACAAACCCAGTGAGTGCAACTTATATATTCTGTCATAAGTAAAACCTGAAATTGCAGATCTGTCTATACAGTATATCTGATTTAAAGGAATACTCCGGTGTTTTTCAACCAAATCCCAAGCTACAATATCTCTAGTGTGTGTCGTTACCAGGGACATTAACTTCAACACATTTCCATGTACTGAGAAAAGAAGAACACACCAGGTTTCTTAAAACTTACTTATAATGGAAGTCTAAGGGCAGTTGTCATTTATGTAAAATTTGTATTTTTTGTATTTGTTTGAAGGCTTTAATGAATTCTTTAGTCAAAGATGTTTGTAATGATGGGACTTGAGATGGAAAATGTCTTATTTCCAACTGTGAATGAGGTGGATACCTCAAACTGTATTAAAAAAGAAAAAAAAAAAAGTACACATAGTGTTAAATAAAACTATGTAAGACAGGTTTAATATGAAATTCTCCCATTTAAGTCACATCCTAAGATCTTTATTATGAGCGTTTAATGGTTAGTTTTGAATTTGTGTTATATACTTACACATTTGAACTATTTATAGATGAAATTCAACCACTGCCCCTTTGAGTTCTATTACATGTGAGATTCGAGTCAGGTTTTCTCTTTTTTTCCTCAGTACCTGAAAACTTTTAGAAATTACTGTCCATTATAATCACACATATGCTACAGATACAGTGAAAAGAAATTAAGTTATTTGAAAAAAAAAACAAACAAAAAAACACCTGCGTACTCCTTTAATGCTTTATAAAATGTTAATAAAGCTGTTATGAACTGGTTAATCAAGTGATCAGTCGTGGAGACACCTCTCTCTAGAATCTGTCACAGAAATGAATGCCACTTTAAATATGGCTGTCAGTTTTTGAATATAAAAATGTTATCAAGATCAGAGAGTGATCTTGTGAGGGACGCTGGCGAGCACCTGCATTGGTCCTGATCAATATCTATGGCCTATAAACGCAAATGTAATGCGGTTGCCAGTGGTGACCAGAGGGAAGAAGGATGAAGGAGATTATAAAATGTCTCTCACCATTCGCCCCTCTGTCAGCCGGCCATGTTTTATGATTTAGAGCCAGACCTCTACCAGCTGGCACGAGCTGAAACAGTGCCATGGCGAGTGTGCTGTGTCTTAAAGTCACAGTCCAGTGTTAATAAATGATATGCTGAGTGTGTTACTGTTCTGTATAGTTGTCCAGCATGTACATAAGAGTGTGTTGATGAACAGTCTTTGGAGAGGTAAGGGACGTTGATTTTCAGTGTGCGTATATGTGCATGCGTGTATGTGTGTGTGCGCGTGTGTGTGTGTCTGTGTGCGCATCTAAAGGGCATGCTAAGAGCCAGCAGGTTTGCTGTAATCTTCCACTCCAGTGATCGTAGCCTTGCAGAAGAAACAGTCCTTATTATTCATCAAATGTTGATTGATGCAGGCTCTGAAATGAGAAAAGAGAGAGAGAGAGAGAGAGAGAGAGAGAGAGAGAGAGAGAGAGAAAGACAAGCAGGTTATCAGTGACATCCAGTCGTTATATCCGAGTGTGCTGAGTCATGCGCTGGCAGCTTTTTACAACGCACACCTTGCTGAGGACAAACTGTATTGCAGCTACTACCATACGAATATAAAAAATTGCTGGGTGAACTGATGCAAGGCCACAATGGTTTAATCCATTTTGACACTTTTGCTGCCTCAGCTATTTGACTAAATATGGGATATTAAAGACAGGCACTATATTAAAGCTACGTGCCCCGGGAGAGAATGTGGGGTAGCATAATGACACATCTGTTAGTGTAATAATGCTGGGATTTGTTTGTTCCGGCAACATTATATTTGTGGCTTTGAGATCCAATGTTCTTATTCTTTTTAGTAAATATACATGGCAACTGTTGCTCAGTGAATTTCATCTTAGACTGGCAAAACACATTTAGTGAAATATTAGAAGTGAGGACGACTCGCTGTTAAAGCCATTTAAATCCAAACCACAAGCACCACAGGAGACCCACAGATATATAAAAGCAATTTAAGAATAACACCTATTTTGTGGACACAAACATAATTTAACTTGTGCGCTTGCGCTCAGTTGCTATTTTCATGGTCTGATTGCGAAGGTGTGATATTCATAATCATAATGGTAGTCACTTTAAATTTGCATTCACTATTCACTTTAAAATTTCTTACAAATTTGTAGGTTTGTGGGTGTGCACTATTTATGGTCACGCTACCGCAGAGCTGCTTCACCCAAATATAACTAAATATAACAAGACCGAGCACGAGAGCAAACATCATGCATCATGTAAAGAATAAAATCAATAAAATGTCATAAATGCTACAGCCTAGAGGCTCACACATGTGAATGAATATGATACAAGTTGACAGAAAACACATTTGTTGTAAGTTCTGTCAGCAAGCCAGGTGTGTGTGTGTGTATATATATATATATAAAACTAAAAGCATCAACATGGAATCTATAAGATTTACAGCTGAATCGTATGTAAGAAGATGGGTTCCTGTTGCCTTTGACTCAAACATCTACATCTAGATTTCTATGAAGCTGAAGATTTGTGACACTATCTGTACAAATAAAATTTTAGTTGGCTTGAGTCTTAGGTTTTACTTTTGTGCTTGTAGCATGGTCACAAAAATTTGGTCAGGATACCAGCTATGACCTCCTCTCAGTCAGGACGTCTTTGCAAACGAGATTCTTGGGGGGTTCTTGTGGTAAAAATCAACATAAATGACTTTACATAAACGCACTCCTGGGTGATACCATCTAGACAGTTTCATGTGTACAATTACGAGCAAAAGTTATCATCCCCCACGGTATCCCCCAACCAAAAAAAAAAAAAAAAAAAAGGAAAATGCAATACAAAACAAGCAGAATTTCAGCTATCCTGCAAAAAGACAACAATTCAAAACATACAGCAAAGTCAACAGAAAAGAAACTTTGCCAGGAGTCGCTAGGTCTCTGGTATGGTCTGAAAAAGGCAGCATATGACAACTGGAGTGAACGAACATGTGGGGTGATAGGCTACAAGTGCAAGTTTTATTTTTCACTATTACTATTTTAAAGTACACAATTTAACCACTTTACCATGTTACTTGTGATAATGAAGGATTATCTGTGAAACCTAAATATGCTAAATTATTTGCACTTTTGTCCAGAACCTTGGCTCATATTTCTAGAAACTTTTATTCATTTTCATATTTTCCAGGCAGCTGACCAAAACAAACAGTCTGTATACTCTTGGGCAAAAAAAAAAAATGGGCCAAGCCAAAAATGGCAAGATATTAGCTTTTAATGGTCTTAACAACAAATCACTGGTCAGAAAGTGAGCAAGAATTAAACAAATAGATGAAGAGTATGGGAGAGCTTATCCCTTTGATTTCTTTAAATGTTTAAGCCTTATGGCCCTTGATGGGCTGTGTCGGGTGTGGCAGATAAAAGATTAGTCATTATTTGGTTATGAAAAATAACATCCTAGAAGATATTTTTGGAAGATTTTGTGTTAGTGTTAGTTTGAATTTTATATCAAACATTTCAATCATTATATGATGATTTTACCTTTGCGTACAAGGAGACTATATAAGTGAATTTCCCTGTTTCTAGCTTTTCCCCAAACAGTTCACTGCAGCAAAAGTAAACCAGCAAATGGGAGTGCATTTGTTTCATTCTTGCTCATCTCCTGACCCATGATTTGTTGTTAAGACCATTAAAAGCTTAATATTTGCCATGTTGATCTTGGCCCAGGAATGTACATGTCCAGACCTTTCATGATTCATGGGAACAGAAAACTAAAATAAATATTCTGCCTTAACCAGACTGATTGAAATACTGAGCTGAAGTGCACACTGACTGTCAGACTGTATAAATCCAGTTTTTGGATTTTCTTAAGTAGTGAGCAACAGCAAAAGAGGCATTTAGCTACTTAGCGTTAATTATGTTAATCTCTTAAATGGATCCCGATAAGCCTAGATCAATCAGAGGCTGTGAGTGGCTTGTGTAATAAATAAATAAATAAATAAATAAATAAATAAATAAATAAATAAAGATGGGTGAGTGGGTGATAACTCACTTGCAGGATTTATGGGAGCAGGGCTTGAAGATGGCTGATATGGAGTGTGCATAGCAGATGGGACACAGGTCGTCTTCACTGGTGGGCTACAGAGAGGGAAAAAAAAAAGGATGAAAATTAGACGCACACACATGCACAAGGTGTACTTGAATGAAAAATGCTAATATTGCTAGCAATAAAGGCTAGCCTAGGCCACTTATCATTATGCAAATGAGATCATGCTAACTGTTCTCATCTAGATTTAATTCGCTGTTGACCAAATTAGCATTCCTGGCTCAAGTATTACTTTAAGCTCATAATGCAGATGAAGGCTGAACATATTTAAATACCTTGTACCATCATTACAAGAGCACACAGATGACCATTAAGACAGGCATTAACTACGACATAGTCAGATCGTCACCCTCTACCATTAGCGTCATTCTGGAGTGATTATAATCCTTTGCTTTTTATCGATCCCCGCCATTAACACTGCAACCTCTCCATATCATTACGTTTACATTAACAACAGCAGCTGAGAAGGAATAAAGGAATAAAACACTCTGGGACATGCTGTTATAGAAAAAAAATGGGGTGGAGTAGTGTGGACAGACACAAAGCAGAGTTACTTACTTAAGTAGTTATTTTTAAAAATAAATAAATAAATAAATAAATAAAACCACAGCCCAAGTTTTCTCTCTCTTGTTTAGAAATTTGCTAATGATTACAATTTTTTGGATATTAAAGAATGACACATCATATAAGTTCATAGTTTAATGTTGTGGAACATTTGTTAGATTGTGTTACATTATAACATTATATTTTACATTATCTTTTAATAAGATAAAAAAAAAAAAATTTCAGCTTGTCATGTTACTAAGAACCAACAAAGTCCTCCATCTTGAAGACTTTCCCATGGAAAACTTGTTACAGCTTTACTTCTGCAAAGCACCGACACTGGAGACTCCTTCCAAAGATGTTAAGTAAACGCTCACGTTAAGTAAAACCTCACAAAAAACTTCAATATATCAACAATTACACACATTTTTTTTAAAATCCGTTTACGCTAAGCGTGTCATACAAGTCCCTGTGTAAGCTGTTACCGAATACGACCCGAATATGTATTAGAACAAGCACATTAATATAAACCTGTGGGGCTGGCACTATTGTCAGAACTGCTGCTGTAGAAAATTAATCAAGACCTTCTGACCAATCAGAATCGAGAATTCAATGGCGCTGTGGTATGAGATGATAAAGCACCATCCCATTGCTGAAAATGTGCACTTGCAGCATATATAGCACCTGCTTTACAGAATAGGGTTTATCGACATTGACATAAAAACAAATTGGATTTGTTATTGAAGCTATCAATAGCTATTCTGTAATATGAAGGATTAAAAAAGGACAAAAGGAAGCATTAAAAAAATCTCATCACACCACAGGTGTGATTTTTCAGCAAACCAACCAAACCAACAAGGTACTATTTTCAGTTTTTGACTGCTGGGTTGAAATGTGAAATATTTGGGAACATGAATAGTGAAATGGTGTAGAGGAGGACAGAGGGTCAGGACAGCTTGTGTCGCCTCAAGCAGGTAAAGATACTGTGATTCTCTGAGGAGATCTAAAGCCTACATTGCATCAAGGTGGAGTGGGATGCTCACAGCAGCTGGTGTGCTTTTCTTTTGAGTTTGTTATATAAAACCATACTGATGTAGGACTGTGATATTGTAAGATGACTCATGAAAAGTGTGCTGTCCAAGGTACACTTGGTTAACCAGACTTATGTATGGATATTTAAGGTGCAGTTTGTAACATAGTTCAAGAACTATAACAATGAAAATATTTCATAGGTACCTTAAAAAATAGTGTGATCTATTTACATTTTTCCAGCCCAGTAATAAACTCCAGACATGTGTCATCCATTGAGGTAATAATTTGTGTCCAGTTACATGTCTGGTTAAAGATATGTTGATTGATGTTAAAATATCAGTAATTTTCCTCCACAGAAATTGCTAGAATGTAAAGATAGTTTGGGTTACAGTTGACAAGAAATTATATGAAATAATTTATCATTTCCTATGTAGAAAACAGTGGTGGCTGGTAGTTAACAGAGGAAGCACAACTGTCTATCGTAGACTATACATATGATGCATTTAAAGCCTGTTGTACAATGAGCATTCATCTTTTGTCCCATTAAAGCACCACATACACAAACGTGTAACAAACACCAAGAGATGCACCAGCTTTGTGAGTATTTTCACACGGGCTTCACTGTTTACAGAAAACAGTTTGAATTACATGAATAAACAGCATAATACAACAGTGAGATATTTGATCATTTGATTCACTAAAATATTAAATTCCATTAAGATTGAAGAATAATATAGACTCTTTGGTAAACATTTCAGTGTCACATTTTAATGAAATTTTAGGGCAAGCCGGGCTTTTCATGTAGTCTTAAAGTAATCGACTGTGTTAGAAATGGACAAGAAATGATATTAAATAATTTATAATTTCCTATGTAGAATGTAGTAGAAATGCTATGAAATAATTTCTACTGTCCTGTGTAGAATGTGCTAGAAATGTGGGAGGACCTGTAGGTGGAGCCAGCATTATGCTGTGGGTGCAGTCAGCACTATGCTGTGGGAGGGGCCAGCACTATGCTGTGGGAGGGGCCAGAACTCTGCTGTGGGAGGGGCCAGCACTATGCTGTGGGAGGGGCCAGCACTATGCTGTGGGTGTAACCAGCACTATGCTGTGGGTGCAGTCAGCACTATGCTGTGGGAGCAGTCAGCACTATGCTGTGGGAGCAGTCAGCACTATGCTGTGGGAGGGGCCAGCACTATGCTGTGGGAGGGGCCAGCACTATGCTGTGAGAGGGGCCAGCACTATGCTGTGGGAGGGGCCAGCACT